>CM067320.1:77499538-78099538 GCA_034231615.1 Meghimatium bilineatum
TTAGATGCGATATGTGCACCTTTCAGCCTAATGTAACCAACTTCAACATGACTTCTGGGTAACTATGACCTTTACTGGGATTGGACAAAATAAACTCTACCCCATAATCTTCATAATTGCCTCCTGCGACATGAGTGGCAAGTAACAGTGTGGCTATTCTTTGTTTCTCCCTCAGGCCACGGTAGCAGCACATGGTTGGCTGAATGTGGTTTTTTTTTGCATAATAAATATCACACACATGGGAGCATGATACTATCTGGACATGTCCATATCACACACATGGGAGCATGATACTATCTGGACATAAAAAAAGTTGGATGTGTCAGGCCAAAAGGCGCAGATATCACAGCAATGCTGTAAACCATGATACAACACATTCTGTTCTCCTGACTAAATCCTGCTAATCTGTAGGAGTTTGAGAACGAACGCAGAAGAAGAAGTTATTTTCATGCTGGGTTTTACAACAGGAAGAACACGTTTTTCTATTATAGTATTCTATATGTGAAGGACACATCAGTCCGCACCCATCCATCCTAGTGATTATGGTCCATAGTTTAGTTATGGTATGTCCATATCACACACACGGGAGCATGACACTGATAAACAGAAGCTATTTGTGCAACATGTTTGAGTATTTATAATTTTTTGTGCCATCTGGTGATATATTTAACTGAAAAAACACAAGTAGAAACTAACCTCCGAAGAATGATCACAGCTCTACGAGACACAACATCTTCAGGTCGAACACAGTGAGTGATGTGATCTGCTGCATAACCACTGAAAGTAAAACATGGAATTAAATCTTCTAAGATGGTGAAAATTATAATCTTCCAAAATGTAAAATCTCTTAATATTGTACAATTAATGTGGCATAACTGCTGGATTATGTGACAGAGAAGTTAGTGGGAAGCCGCACAGTTCTTTCTTCTTTGGCAATCATCTCTCAGTCGGACCAGGATTCCAGATTCTATGATATAGTCAACTGTCTGTTTCAGGGTTTGTTATTTTTCGTTCAGCTTCTTTTTGAAGCTGAATGGGTGGGTCATTTATTTCTCTTCAGGTCTGCATACTGGGGACAGTCTTGAAACATATGTTCTGCTGTCATATTTACCAAGTAGCAATGACAAAGTCTGGATGACTGGGGACAGTCTTTTATGTTCCGTTGTCATATTCACCAGGTAGCAATGAGAAAGTCTGGTTGATTGGGGACAGTCTTGCATGTTACGTTGTCATATTCTCCAGGTAGCAATGAGAAACTCTGGTCGACTGGGGACAGTCTTGTATGTTACGTTGTTATATTCACCAGGTAGTAATGATAAAGGCCAGTTATACATATCTTGAATCTGGTGAACAGTTGATATCTCATTTTGTTTTAACGTCTCTGAGTTCCAACTTATGGAAACTTGGTTTGTGGTTTGAGCTCAGCAAAAGTATTGGCCTTTCACATAACAATAGCAATGCAATTCTTTTAGCATTTGTTCATAAAGTCCCATTGAATCTAATGCTAGGCAATGGCTCCACTAGATTTCTAGCATGATATAGTCCAGAGAACAGTGAAGTGTTGTATCACAGTTTTATTTATGCCAATGGTCAGACACATAAAACTTCAGCAGTGATATGTATACATTCAGTGTTTTATCAATGGAAACAGTGTTTTACCAAACAGTAAATGTACATAGCCATTTTGTTAGTAGGCCAGCAAGTGAGTCACAGCCTATTTATCAGCATCACTCATACAGCATGATAATCTTTTTTAGTGACTAATCTGAATTATGGCAAGTCATCCATGCTCAACCTTTTTTGCCACTTTCTGAGTCCCTATCAACTTGACCACAGCAATGTCACTGAAAGGTGCAGATGGTGTCTTGAAAGTCAACATGTTTCAAAGCAAAATCCTACACATGTTCTTCAATTATTTTACAAAATATCAGCATCATCATGGCAATGTGGACCATCAAATTTCACATGTCAATGTGAACCATCAAATTTCACATGGCAATGTGGACCATCAAATTTCACATGTCAATGTGGACCATCAAATTTCACATGACAATGTGGACCATCAAATTTCACATGACAATGAATTTTAAACCCCCCCCCCCCAACAGGCAAACTACTGAATTATCAACAGACAAATATTACACTAGACAAGTCAACTCAATCAACATTGTATTTCAAGAAAGTGTACCAGTTATATTTATTTTCCCTAACTAACAAAGAGATCACAGTAGGAAATATATGCATGCTCCATATAGACAGAACCAAGTATCCTCAAGGACAGATACAATATCTCTATTCAGGTAACAGAACAGAACACAGATTTTTATTGGGGCTATGAAGAACGGATGATTCTGGGAAAGTTGACCTGCTGCAGTCATGGAAATGTTTAAACACATTGCGAATACCAAAATCAGCAGTTTCTCAAATTCTTAATGTAAAAATAGCAAAGCATCTTATTCCCTATAATATCTATATACTCTCTATAATTATTCCCAATTTATATAATGCTCTCTCCATCGAAGACGGATGTGTCGGGTCATTGGTGCAAATAAAACGACGACATGATGCATTTCCATTCTCTGGACTTCATCCTGCTGGAAATCTAGTAGGGCCATTGTCCTGTTACAAGAGAGATCCAGTGGGAGTTTGAGAATGAACGTTGAAGAAGAATAAACACTGTAAGGTTTACATAAGACTCTTGAGTTCATTCAAAGGCAATGTGATTTATTCTAATCAGCAATCTCTCTTTCTAATTCTAGTCCAAGATACAGCTCTTGTGACTGATATTGTCTTTTCATTACAATTTTGTCGATATTACATATTCCTGACATTATAAATGTTACTACCATGAATATTATGAATTTTTTGTAAACAGAAGTTTACACCTAGAAAGTTATCTGAATTCATGTACAGGTTATAGCTACAAGCCTAGCAGAGTCCATTTGATGCCATTATGAATGAAATGAATACTGGTTCCAAGAATACATTGTACTCTCATTCCATTTTGTAATTTCACTTCGAATAAATGTATATTTCTGATGTTATTGCTTCCTCTAGTTGTATTTTGTATTTTAAGTTGTTCCCCATTTGTCCTTGATTATGATATATTTTGTTCTGTGTTACAATATGTGCTGTTAAATAAGTCTGGTTAACAGAAAAGTACCAGATTAAGATTGTGAACTTTATATTATATTCATTGTGACAAGCTCCTGGAGACATATTTCATTTTTTTAAACTTAACATTTTTTTTTTTTAACACAACAGCAAGATATATCCGTTAAAAATCTTTAGGACAGATTAAATAAATGATAACATGATTATTTAAAAAAAAAGGGCTCGCAAGGTTTAGAGGATTGATTAATTGTACCCATATGTAATCCGTCCCTCGCAATGAAGAAGCTACTCATAGCACCATAGCTTCAAAATGATAATCCCCATAGATCTAAAAAATCAGTTTTTATAAGTAAGCCATCATGAACAGAATTTGAACCCGCAACCTTTTCAACACAAAGTGAACTGCTTAACCTCTACGACAGTGAGACCCCTGAAAAAACAACAACATGAAAATATGATAATCTATATTGCATTACCTGAGAAGGGTAACACATCCTCGGGAAATAGGCAAAGTCAGTATTGGCTTGGATACACGGATAGGTTTGAATGTAAACTTGCAGCCAAAGCTAAGGGCACTCTCACTAAAAAATGATACAGAGACTATTGGTCTCTCAAAAATATGAGGTGGATCAATATGTGATACAATACAGCCTCCAGGTTTGTAATCATTGATCACAGCACTGTTAACAAATCCTTCCGGAACAATCCCTGCATCACAAAGAGGAGCAATCACCAATCTGTTTATCCAGTTTGGAATTTCATCAACATCTCCTTTGCTGTATAGCCGTTCATTACCAGGACCTTTTTTAGCCAACTGAGCTCCATAAGTATAACCTTCGCCAAAGAAATATTTATTTCTCAGTGGTGCTCTAAAGAAGAAAAAAATTATTTAAATGACATTAATTATATTACACATGGCATTTAGTACTAGGAGACAAGCTAAAAAAAACAGAGTGAACCTCCACTCCTCTATTTTTTTTAAAATATAAAAAAAGACGAAAAGAAAAAAAATGCGGTAATTACTATATAATTTGTAATAAACCCCCTTTCAGAAGATCTATCATGGCCCTGGTTGTAGTAGGAAAGAACACTTTCATCCCTTTTGGTTATTTTGGAATTTCTTCTACTTTTTGGGTTCATTCTCAAACTCCAACTGGATCTCTCTTGTTGCAGGATAATGGTCATGCTATATTTCTGCAGGATGTAGTCGAGATAATGGAAATGCATTGTACTGCCATTTTAACTACACCAGTGGCCTGACACATCTGTCTTTGGCATGCTTTTGAAATAGATAATGATATTCTTTTAGAATTTCTTTGTTTAGTTTTTTATGGAATTTGGGAGGGGTTTAGAGTGACTTACTATTTGTGACGTAATTAAGCATGATTCCATTAATTCTTGAAAGTTAGCGACAGAGGGTCAAATAATTTATGTTGATATTTTTGCTTTTTGTTTAATAGCTACATCACTTCTTTTTAACTAATGTTAATATCAAATAATTTGTCTGTGTTGCAAGTCTCCAATGAAATGATTAAGTTTCATCCTTTTTCAGCCGCCCGTGTGTTGCCGGGGCCCGAAAGAGGAGCAAATAATAGTAACACTGTGTACCTTCCACGCATGTCATAAAAGGCAACTAAGGAGGTTATGGGATGGAGTTGGCTGTCCCATTCCATATACGGTCAGTGACCCAAAGCCACGCTGAAGTCGGATGTGTCAGGCCGAAAGGCGCAGATATCGCAGCAATCAATGAATTCTTTAAAACCTTTATTCTGAACTCTAGTTGGTCACTATTAAAGAGAGCTACCATAGACTGGGTTCTGTGTACTTTAACTAGTAACAGCCATCCATCGCAGCCAAAGATGACAACAGTTTCAGACTTGTGTTGTTGTATCTCTCTCTGGTGTGTGTGGAGATGACTGAAAAGTTCAAAGATGGAACAGAATCCCCTGTTACATATGATCAGAACTGGGCATCTGTGTGTTTGTTGATGTCTTTTTTGGCAGTACATTTTCTGTGCCTCCAAGATTTGATGCCTCTCTGTGATACAAACACCTTCCTAAACTAGTAGATATTATGACCATGCTTGCGTGTTATCAGAGTCTGAAAGGGAGCATATAGTTATTCTTAGAATAATAGCTATCTGTCAATGTGTGTTATAAGAGGCACCTAAAAAAAGTAGCTTCCCCATCTAGAAAAGGAAGCTAAAAATTTCAGCAATTACATGTCCTGTATTAAACAGCAAAACTGTACTCAAATCTCAAACTATGTATAAAACTAAGTATACTTAACTATCATATAACTATGTATAAGAAGTGGGTTCACATTAAGAAGGCAGAGAAAGAACATCCGAAACTATTGGTTTTTTATTTTTTACTAAAAATAAAGTTTCTTTACTAATTACTTAGTTTTTACTTTCAACTTCTCGACCTGAAGTGCTCTAAAAGCACTACCAATGTCAATAGTATACCATTGCATTATATTATAAATGGAGTTACCTATCAACAGTGTGCTCTTTATATAGTCCTAAATCGCTAAGTTTCACAACTTTGTCTATTTTCTTTTCAATTCCTACACACTGTTCGTTAGTAAACAAGGGAAGTTGTTGGATCCCAGACATCACTTTCTGCAACTCCTCTTCTCGTTCTTCAGTATTATAGTCATCGTACTTTGATCTTGGTACAGTCCTTTTCTGTGTATTTGCATTTGATGACTTTGGCTTGCTGTTATGTTTCTTCTCATACTCTGCGTTACGACTACTAGATGAGTTGTGTATTTTCACCCTCAAATCAGTAATAGAATCGGTAGCCATGTTTGGTATGGCATACAAAACTTAGTTTCAGTTACAACGAGCCGATGTATAGCAAACCTGACTTCTTCGGGAAAAGCTCTTCACAAATCATCATCTTGCAGCCAAAATTCAAGAACCGTGTAGGCGATCATGTATTTCCATATGATCACTATATATCTCTAGTACCTCGTGATCAGGGTCGTTGCTGACTCTTTACAATACCATTAAATTATACCTATCTACTTTATAGGTTTACTACGTTGTCGTTCTCGGTTTTTCTTATATTCAACCTTGCCTATTTTCAGCGCTTCCCTGTCTCAATTATAACGAAGCAGTCCCTTACAGATATTACATTATTATGTAATATAATATATTATATAATTATCTTAGTGAGACTTCCTTCTCGCATTTGACTCGTTCACCTCCTAGTTAATATTTTAGCTGTCCACGGTACTCGCAGCATTCTTCTATAGAACAAAAACATCGGTTGCCTCCAATGTTCCACTATTTTGTTTATTGTCCAAGGTTTGCATCCACAACTATTAGGTATGTTGATTATCATCCTCGCACACCGGACACGTCCATAGGTGCTCCGATCTCCGCTTCAGTAAATCTCTCAGGGTATAACGGCTGATGGTTCCGGCTCTATGTTGGTTCACTCCTCTTTTTTGAAATCTTTGTCAGGGGTTCTCTTCACGCCACGTCCATCCTCACTCCAAAATCTTACATTCCCGATATTGACTCATGCTTATTCATCTCAAAATCCTCTGATCGTGAGGACTCACTAAGAGCAGTATGTCTGCTCGGTCCATCTGTTGTGTGGCGAGACTAGCTAATTTGTCGGCCCGTTCGTTTCCCTCCAAGCCCGCATGTCCTGGGACAAAAATAAGCGTGTTTTCGTGGTGATGTCCGCATTTTAGCACTCTCCAATGACTCCACCCATTCCCTACGTACTTCACCTGTTTTAACTGTCTGAATCATATTCAGTGAATCACTTAGCATGCATCCCATGGGAATAGGCTTTCGATTCCAGTCAGCAAAGTGCCTGCGTTACAGCGTATACTTTCATAATTAGACTGCTCGTTGTTGCGGTAAAGGCACCACTGGCTTCGTGTACTGTTCTCCCTTTTGATCTGACAGTAAGTGCCCATGCGCATCGCTGGTGACGGATGACCGACCCGTTCGTGTAAATCACAACATCTGTGTCATCGGCATTCTCGCATATTAGTGCCTAGACCTCAACATCCACGCTTACGTGGCTGTGTTTTCTACACTCTCTATTGAGTGTAATGACGGTCTTGACTGCCTCGTGAAAGACCGTAGGAATCGGTATCCTTCATCTTCAGAAACTATGTCTTCTGGGGCGCAGATATATTTAACGGTATCCTCGGCGCGACCCATCCACGATGTGCCTCTCTTGAGCCTGCTTCCCTTCACACGAGGGAGCTCGCTGTGTAGTGGGTAGTCTATATCAAAACTCACTCTGATGTATGCACTGGCACGTCACAGATCAATTCTATGAAATATGCTTAGAAAATCAAGTAGAAATCTCATAGCCACACAGGGTGTGTCCCTTGTGCATCCAAGAATGATCCGCATCGCTTCGTTTTAAATCCTCTCCAGCCTCTCAATCTGCGTGTGACTGGCGGCGATAGTAGCGCCTGTATATTCAATGACATGGAGGACAAGAGCCTCGTATAAGATTATGAGCTGTGGTTGTTTAGTGTCAGCCACTGCCATTACTCTCAGAGCTGGAAGTGCTTTGCGAGCCATTGCGATAGCATGATCAAGTGTTACCGGAAGCACAGACTATGAGCAAATCGCATGCCCAGGTATTGTAAGTATGAGGTCCTAATTATATCGTACCCTCTCACCTCCACAGTCGGTTTCACAGACTTTACGATGTGATTGTTATGAGAGAACCATGTCACCGCAGCCTTCTCTTGGTTGATCTGTGCCCCTGAATCATCACACCAGGAGACGATACGGTCTAGTTCTTTCTGCAGTGATCCGACAACTTCTGCTCTATCTCTTCCCTGTCTGTATACCAGGATATCATCCGCAAAAGACAGTGTTCTATCTCTTCCGTCGAGCTGCTGCTGTGTTATTGCCACGGTGTAGACATTGAATAATACGGGTGAGAGGGGAGTTCCCTGTCGAAGGCCAAGGCGTATTGTTATGGGTTTAGATTTACAACAACCGCACATGAGAGCCACCTTCCTCTCTAGCAACACCGCTGATATCCATCTGACGACGAAAGAGTGAGACTTTGGAAACTGTATATTTCTAACACATCCACATCTATATGGCAGTGTTAGACTCAGCTGCCATTACGCAGGTCTAGCACTGAAATACTTTCTTCCTCGCCTATAATGACAATGTTTGTTTGTTTGTTTTGCGTTCTCTCCATTGTAACCAGCACGAATATCCGTGCGATTTCCGCAGGGAGCGTGATTACGTTGTGCCACCGTTATGCGCCGTGTAGGCCTAGCACATCCGATTTCGGCTTGCATTGTGTGTGTGATTTCGGCTTGCTATCTGTCGCCAGGCACGTGTGTGTGTGGTGACTCTTCGCCCAGACGATTTTTGCTCACGTCTGTCTCACACGAGGTGTTCCACTGTCTATGAACTTGCCTCGTGTAATTGGACGTACTGTGTCTGTGCCCATCGGGTACTGAACCGTTTCTCATCCGTGAGCCTGGTTCCTGAAGTGGAAGAACTCAACAGAAGAGTTGGACCCTGGCTCTTTCGCCCTCTTAGCCGAGGTGTAATTACTGACATCGTGAACCCCTTGCCCAAGTTCGAGTCTCACCACGCGTTTGAGAGCAAGGCGTTCTCGAGCTGAGCGACCTTGTCCCAATATCGCCTGAGCCCATCAGGTACTGAACCCGTTATCTATGCAAGTATATTTCCAGTATAGGAAAACTTGACAGTAGAGTTGGGCCAGGACTGCCATCTTTGTCCCTTTTTTGCCTACGCCTAGCTGTAACGGCACCCTTTCTCTTTGCGAGCATGTTTCCGGTATAGGAAGACTCGACATTAGAGTTAGGCCAGTAATATTTGCTTTGCCCATTATTGGGTTGGGTCTCTGCCTATAAGGAAATCAGGTAACTAGAAGCTCTTCACGTGCTAACAGAGCTTGTAGTTCCCATTTCCGTAATCGCTTCCACTTCCTATTTGCAGTTGGCGCTGCCCTCTTGCGCTGTTCTGCCATTCCATTTTTTCCCATTGTACTCAGTATGAAATCTATCTGTCTTTCGCCATGCATCCATCTTTTCATTGGCCGCCCCTCCAATGTTCGGACTGGACTAACTAGCTTCACTGTATGTGGTGTCGGAGATATTGTCTGTCTTTTATGCATTCAAATCTCTTTCCATCTGCTACCTCCACATTCTCGGACACGATCCCCAAATGATTTGGCCAGAATCAGCTCGAGCTGCTGTATTTCTGTTTCCGGTGTGCACCACGAGGAGGTACATTTGGGATCTTGGTTATCTGCTAACCCTGGGTCCGCCGAGAGCAATGCGTTCCCTTTGCACCCCTATAATGACAATGAGACGTTACACATTTGAGATATGCCGATAACATTCATTTTTCTGGGTGCTGCCATATTCTGCTTCTTATCTATCGTGAACATTGTCAATATGATGCTACCGTTTTGCATAAATAAGCTAAATATTGGTGGACTTGTTTTAGTATTCGAGCAATTCACTTTTAGCAGAAATGAAATGTTTTTCCTGCTTTGAAACACCGAAGTAAAACATGAAATCATAACAATAAACTAGTGACGGATGGGTCACATCTTACGAGAATCCATTGCCAGCATCAGCAGGCAGTCATTATCATGTAAGCCATCATTAAAAAGTAGAGTGAGACAGACTAATAAATATGCATGGAGACATATAGGCTTAAGAAGATAGAAAACAGGAGACGTATGTTGTACTCCAGAATAGGCTTAAGAACATAGAAAACAGGAGAAGTATGTTGTACTCCAGAATAGGCTTAAGAACATAGAAAACAGGAGAAGTATGTTGTACTCCAGAATAGGCTTAAGAACATAGAAAACAGGAGAAGTATGTTGTACTCCAGAATAGGCTTAAGAAGATAGAAAACAGGAGAAGTATGTTGTACTCCAGAAGTACTCCCCAATTAGACCAGTACTATAATATGGATCAACAGCATGGACTTCAGCAGCCAACTGCCATCTACAAGCCCTGAACAAGGTGCAAAATCAAGCCTTATCACAGGTGCAATGAAGACCTCTCCCATAAATGAAATGGAAAAAAAATTACAGGCATCATCCCCTTAACATACAGGTGAGACACTAAGACCATGGTACATGCAGAAAAGTACAAGAGCATGTCAGCACAACCAATGAGGGCCAGACACAGTGACCTAGGCAGTGGAAGACTGAAGAGGAGAAGTTTTATACACCGATCAAAAAAAACTAAACAGAAAATATAAGGATGAACTACCAGACATAACAAGAGAGATATCACCAACACTTTTTCCAGTTCCATGGGAGCAATACCCAAATCTCACTATCAGAACCACCATAAACAACTACCACACTATGATAGAACTGAATAATCTTCAAAAGAAAACAATAGTATGCAACATGATTGAAGATATGTACCCCAGAGAAGCATGGATACAAGTATATACCGACGGATCAGCAACCAGAGCAGTGAAGAATGGAGGTGCTGGCGTGTACATAAAATATCAAGAAAAAGAAAATTAATCCACATGTTCACCAACTGGAATATTCTGCTCCAACTACTCTGTAGAAGTACAGGCTTTAAACATTGCTGCAGAAATAATCAAAAACACAACAAGTCAATGACAGCAGGTGGTATTTCTTACTGATGCTATGTCTGTCCTACAAGTCCTTGACAGCGATAAACTGCCAGACCTGAAGAAAGCCATGCGAGAAGTGAGCATCCAAAGAAGGGTAGTACTACAGTGGATACCATCCCACTGTGGCATACCAGGAAATGAAGAGGCAGACAGACTGGCAAAGGATGGAACAACACAGTAACAAAAAGACCAAGAAATCACCTACCAAGAAAAAAAGACCCTCATCAAAGCCATCAGAAAAGTCGACCACCCAAAAAACAATTACCTCTATCTCAACAGAGCAGAGCAGGTTATTATCTTCCGCCTCAGAACAGAACACAACAGATTAAACAGCCACTTAAATAGACTAAGATTGGTCCCATCACCTCTGTGTCTTTGTGGGCAAGCAGCACAGACAGCTGAACATATCCTGCAAGACTGCAATACACTAAACCAGTTAAGGGAAGAACACTGGCCGACAGAGATGGATATCCACAGAAAGATGTATGGGAGCACTGAAGAGCTTTCAAATACAGCAGCATTTATTAAGAAAACAGAACTTGCTGTGTAGACATGTCAAACTGCGAACGAGAAGAAGAAGGAAACACTGAATGTATAAAATTGCACAAAAACACCTACATTTTTATGTACAGTAAGACAAGAGGTAGGCTATGGACAATTGTGATAAACATCATCAAAGATTTTACAAAAACATGAAATTACCGTTTTTAGGTAACCTACCACCCCCGAAAACGTATCTACGGTCCTGGTTGGGGATCATAAATTCTATAGGGCCTGTAAAAGGGTGCGGTGGCAGGAAAGAGTTTCAGAAACACTATACACTGTTAGCGGCTGGTTAAAAACACCAACTTGCCTATTTTCCATGACATATCCCTCAATCTTTTAAGCCTGAATTAAAATCCTTGATTGCGCCTGTGTTGCCAGGACCCAAGAGGGGAGCAAAGAATAGCAACACAGTTTACTTTCCATGCATGTTGTAAAAGGCGACTATGGGGTGGAGTTGGCTGTCCCATCCCATATAGGGTAAAAATGACCCAAGTCATGCCAAAGTCGGATGTGTCATGCCGAAAGGTGCAGATATCGTAGCAATGCTGTAAACCATGACACTTTAATTCTGTTCTCCAGACTACATCCTGCTAATTTGTATGAGTTTGAGAATGAACACAGAAGAAGAATACTTTTAAACTTGTTAAAACAATTAATATTTATGCTGTACATGTTAATAAATATAATATAACATCAAATCTGTCACCTTAAATAGACTGGTATATTTTATTGTAAAAAATCAATATAAATCTACAAAAAATGAGATATTATCATAAAGTGATAAATACTTTCTGGTTAAATAATTACACACAATAAGATAAAATAATTTACAGATATTCAAGCATATCCTGCACATGACACATATTCAAGTATATCCTCTACAGGACAGATATTCAAGTATATCCTCTACAGGACAGATATTCAAGTATATCCTCTACAAGACAGATATTCAAGTATATCCTCTACAAGACACATATTCAAGCATATCCTGTAAAGGACATTGTTATTCAACTGTCATTAAATTTTCAGGCAACACTAATACATCTAATCGTATTGTCCGTACAATGTAGATGGTTGGCTTTCTAACGCTAATTTGACAAGTTGGCTCTGCAGGTGAACTAATTATCTACTCTACCTCTGAGCTGACAATTTACACATTTTACAGAAGATAATTTACAGAATTTAAGTTAATTATCGGTAATACATAGTAGGGGGTTTCCATGGCATAGTGGTTAAGCTATCTACCTTCTATTCATGTGGTCACAGTTTGATACTGGGCAGTGATGTCTTAAACAGGAAACCTTGAAATAGGTCAGCTGATTGCAAATAATGATAGAAATAATGATGTTATTGTGTTTACCAATTGATCTGTGTATGGGGGGGGGGGGGAGAAGCCTGGATGGGATTTTATAGCTAGTGCTGGTGGTAGAGTAATAGCTGAGCACAGAACAACTACATTTAATATGAGGATGGAAGTCAAGGCACCTACCGCAGCCCTCAAGAGGTGCTGTGCCACTCTTTTTACTAAGGCGGTTATCTTGTCAGACTCCCAGTCCATGCTTTGGAAGATTCAAAATGACATATGCCAAATAATGAGTGTATGGCATCTATAGCTGTGTTCAAACTTCAGGGTGTCACTTTGATCTGCTGTCTGGGACATGCTGGTGTGCACGGCAATGAGAGAGCAGACAGACTTGCGTCTAAAGCATCAATAGATGGGGATATATAATGGATAATAGTAAATGCTAAAACTGTTTCATGAGTGCCTGCTTGATGTGGACACCTCTATCGATGTGCACAATTAGGATGAGATTTGAAGAATTCTGTATTAAGTGTGGTAGTTGTAAAATTGGAAGCCTGCAGGGAGGAATGAGTCGAATGTTTAACCAGTGGGTTGCGGGAACCATCAGAATGCATACCCTTCATCACATGTTAGGGAAAACTGCACCTTTGGGTTTCATCTTATACATGCATCATAAGTATGTTTCATCTTATACATGTATCATAAGTATGTTTCATCTTATACATGCATCATAAGTATGTTTATCTGGTATAAACCATTGGTATCTATTTACCTTTCATCTTATACATGCATCATAAGTATGTTTATCTGGTATAAACCATTGGTATCTATTTACCTTTCATCTTATACATGCATCATAAGTATGTTTATCTGGTATAAACCATTGGTATCTATTTACCTTTCATCTTATACATGCATCATAAGTACCGGTATGTTTATCTGGTATAAACCATTGGTATCTATTTACCTTTCATCTTATACATGCATCATAAGTATGTTTATCTGGTATAAACCATTGGTATCTATTTACCTTTCATCTTATACATGCATCATAAGTATGTTTCATCTTATACATGCATCATAAGTATGTTTCATCTTATACATGCATCATAAGTATGTTTATCTGGTATAAACCATTGGTATCTATTTACCTTTCATCTTATACATGCATCATAAGTATGTTTCATCTTATACATGCATCATAAGTATGTTTATCTGGTATAAACCATTGGTATCTATTTACCTTTCATCTTATACATGCATCATAAGTATGTTTATCTGGTATAAACCATTGGTATCTATTTACCTTTCATCTTATACATGCATCATAAGTATGTTTATCTGGTATAAATCATTGGTATCTATTTACCTTTCATCTTATACATGCATCATAAGTATGTTTATCTGGTATAAATCATTGGTATCTATTTACCTTTCATCTTATACATGCATCATAAGTATGTTTATCTGGTATAAATCATTGGTATCTATTTACCTTTCATCTTATACATGCATCATAAGTATGTTTATCTGGTATAAATCATTGGTATCTATTTAACTTTCATTTTATACATGTATCATAAGTATGTTCGCTTGTGTGTTGCCGGGCCCGAAAGGGGAGCAAAGAATAGCAACACTGTTTACCTTCCACGCATGTCATAAAAGGCGACTAAGGAGGTTATGGGATGGAGTTGGCTGTCCCATCCCATATAGGGACCCAAAGCCATGCTGAAGTCGGATGTGTCAGGCCAAAAGGCACAGATATCGCAGCAATGCTGTAAACCATGACACAACGCATTCCGTTCTCCGGACTACATCCTACCAATCTGCAGGAGTTTGAGAACGAACGCAGAAGAAGAAGAAGAAGATAAGTATGTTTATCTGGTATAAATCATTGGTATCTATCTATTTACCATTCAATTTTCTGCTGAGTACAAATATTTAAAAAAAATTCTTCCATTCTACATCTGTAGCTATTCCTTCCAGACTTTTTTTCTTCTTCAAATTTCTGTAAAATTTTGTTGTGAAACTTCAATTTATCTCTCTTGTAGCAGGATAAAGTATCCTATGATATTTCCTGGATATAATCCACAGAATGCAGTTGTGTTGTATCACTATTTTATTTGTGCTATATGGTCTGATACATCCAACTTCTGTGATCTTCAAGACTTGATTACGTGATTCATGATTAAGATTCAGCATCATGGAGCAGCACGCAGAAAATGAATAAAATATCAATGACATGAAACCAGCAGCAGAAAAGGAAACATGAAATACATAGGAACACATGGGGAAGAGAAACCATGAAAGACTTGACAGAGATAGGAATCCCATGAAATGAGAACATATCCAAGAACAGACTAATGGAAAGTCCATGTCTGTGGTCTATACACTAAAGGATAGGTAAACACCCTAAGGGTCCCATGGGTGTGAATGATAAGAGCTACTTGTTAGTTCATCAGTTCATCTTCTTCTTCTTTTGTGTTCACTCTTTCATAACCAACATGAAATATGTGTGATTTCCACTAGGACGCCTTCTGGTCCAGCACATCCATTTTCTGCATATCAGCCATCTAAAAGTATTTAAGCCCCAGTCAGTTGTTGGTTATAGATTCTGATGTTTTGAGAGAAGATATTATTTTTTTCTTCTCTGCTAGTCACTCCCATTTCTACAATCTATAATATAATAACCGTGTTCTGTCATCTCCAGAACACTCTATAAATAGCACATTATGTCATGGAATTCCAGTGCGACATCCAGTCAAAACGATTGGTGCCATGACATTCAAAGCAGACAGCATTTTGTATACAAGTGATATTGATGCACCAACAAGTAAACTTCTGTATTGGCGTGTGGTTAAAATTATCTAAAATATGTTATATTTAAAATATACATATAATTTGCTTTAATTGATGGATGAAGATGATCCAATCTCAAGAACACGTCAAAAAACAAAAGAGCAAAAAAATTAGATGATTGAGTCGTCAAAGTCAAGAGTCACTTGCTCTAATTCGTGCCGCAAATGCTGCAGAACATAGACATAGAATTGAAAAAGAGATCAAAAGAATTGATCAAGAAATCCTTCAACAAAGACAAACATGACTTGCTAAGGATGCTGATTTGCATCGACGTCAAGCTAAGCTAGAATCACGAGGGCAAAGAGAAAATCAACAAGCTATGAATAGAGAATGCTAACATCATCATAGACAGCATGAAACTGTTGAGCAATCGCAGAGACGTCGAGCTACAGATGCTGAGGCTCACCCATTGTCAAAAATGCGTCAAAGTCAAGAAATTTCAAGTGAAGCAGCAAATTTTGCTGAGGATCGTGTTGCTGCACATAACTGTGGAATTTTCGATATTATATGTCAGTTTTATGATGCTAATAATTTGTTGTCCTAATGACAAGCAACAAGACATCCATGGTAATAAGCTGGAGTATCCCGAGTTCCTGCGCTTGATGCTCTCTGATAATACACACCCTAAATACACACATTTTAGCGAGAATATTCACTCTTATAATAGTGCTCTTTCTTTCGCGCAATGAGAGAAAAAAAATTATGGATTGTCAAGGGTGAGGTCCATATGTTTTAAAAATTCATGAACAAACTTCTCATATACAACCGCCATACAACAAAGCACGTTCAGTTGTATGTTTTGGGCAGTACTCAAGCAACAGACATTCGACAAGCACACGCAGCAAATGCTACATGCAAAAGAGAAATTATGATAAAACTGATTTATTTTTCGTCCCACAAGAGACTGGCACAGTCGTATCAGTTAATTTGTGATATCAAAACAAGAGAGAATCAGAATGTTGCTCAAACTGGAAGAGAAATTCCAATAGTAAACATGGTCTTTAAGCCCGATCGTCAATCTGATCAAAATTGCTATAATGAACCAACATCAATGGTTTTCATCAACGAAGATGGTGGACCACCCTTTCATCACGACATATGCATTTATTCATTGATAAAATATTGGTTATGGACTGTATTTGATGAATTGGTTATGGACTGTATGATGTCATACTCGCTTTTGATCACATATGGTGAGCCGGGTCAGTAAGCATATTGGCAATGTGAGGCATATCAGGGTAAGCAATCCAATAAATTTCGCCCCATTGGGACCCAACGGGATCCGAATGAATCTAGTTCTTTAATAATGTGCATTATTTCTTCTGGCTTCCACTAGATTACTTTCGTTACTGGATGTTTTCCAGTGAAGTAGTCTTGATTACTGTCTGGGCTTAAATATTTACTATCCATAAAATGAGTTATGTTAAGCAGACATATTGGTTGTCAGCTAAAATTAGTTAAGTAGATATGGTAATAATTCAGAAAGATTAATCATGGATGGAAAAGTTCCACAAAAAAAAGAAAAAGAGGCAGACCAAGACTAGGGTGAACACAGGATATCGAAGACCTTTCCGAACATGACACTGGAAGAGGTTGGGCAGCTTGCACAGAACTGAGCGGCAGTGAGGGCAATGTTCTGTAAAAGACACAGTATATACATAGATAGATATGGTAAACATTATCAGTATTTACTAATTGAAGATATTTGTTAGTTTAAGTACCCACGCCCACTGACAGGGCATATCATTCAAGTTTATAGATGGTATCGTAACAAGCAACCCTTGGGTCGGTTGTGCTGACCATGCAAATGGTGGTCCATTGTATCCAACAAGAGTTACTGTAGTGTTTGCTGATGGCAGAGGGGAGCCCAAATTAAGGACATGTGTTCTAGGCCACATTAACAGGTTAGCATATACAACTGCTGGCTTGGTTTTGTTGTTTTGAGTATACCTGAAATATAATTATATTGTTTATAGTTGTTATGGCGTGGCATAACCTCTCCATGAAGAAGATTGATAAACAGGATAAAAACAGTAATAAATGGCTATAACTTGAACTATGATAAACAGGATAAAAACAGTAATAAATGGCTATAACTTGAACTATGATAAACTGGATAAAAACAGTAATAAATGGCTATAACTTGAACTATGATAAACAGGATAAAAACAGTAATAAATGGCTATAACTTGAACTATGATAAACAGGATAAAAACAGTAATAAATGGCTATAACTTGAACTATGATAAACTGGATAAAAACAGTAATAAATGGCTATAACTTGAACTATGATAAACAGGATAAAAACAATAATAAATGGCTATAACTTGAACTATGATAAACAGGATAAAAACAATAATAAATGGCTAGAACTTGAACTATGATATTGCACTGTATTTTACCAGTGCACAAAAGGGAAGTAAAGAATAGAAATATTTTGACCTGCTATGATTGTCACAAAAGGAGACTAAAGTAGTTTGGGGGTGGAATTGGTTGTCCCATCCAATTGGCCAAAATGATCTTCTTCTTCTTTGTGTTCATTCTCAAACTTCAGTTGGATCTTCCTTGTAGAATGACCATGGTTCTACTAGATTTCAAGCAGGATGTAGTCCAGAGAATGGAAATGTATTGTGTCACTGTTTTATTTGTGCCAATGGCCCAAATACCTGTCTTTGTTGAGGTCAGAGTGATGAAAAAAGCCATGATGAAATCAGATATGTCAGGTCAAAAGGTGCAGATATTAGAAGTAAGCTGATAACTATTATACACTACATTCAATTCTCCAAACAACTCTGTGTGCTGAGGCATCCAATGTGGTACTCCTATGACCCTGAAGGGTTACGGGTTTATTGATTGATTTGAGGGATTTTGGTAACCTTTCTTTTGAAGAAAAAATTTAACAGAGTGTTGGAGTTACCCACATTTATGACTTGCTTCATAGTATGTTCTATTCTGACTTCTTAAGGGAAGTTGAGTTTGAGCACACACCCTCTTTTTTTTTTATCTATCTATAGATTTGTCTCCAGACCACATCATGCTAACAAGCAGAAACTCTTCATCCATCAGCACTCAGAGTCTGACAGTTCCAGTTCTGTGTTGTTTAATAAGATTTCTTTTGTTAGCAAGATTATCTACATGTCCAACATATTCACATTTCACTTTGTTCAAACAATTGAAAGAATCATGTAGAATTCACATCATTCTATCTATTTATAAAACCACAATCAATTTGGTTGTAGGTATACCACATAGGATGCATCAACACAGAGTTCTCCAGTAATTTCTATCTTCAACGATGCAGACGAGTCTGGAAAAATCTTGTCCTATTCAGTCCTTGATGTTATCTGTCCATACTTTCCAATGTCCTCCTCTACTTCTTCCCTTTCTATTGTTCCCTGTAATATAATTTCTTGCTACATACATGTCCAAGTCATGCAAGTTTTTGATCCCATCATTATTGATCATCAATTATAAGTCGATGCCATTGAAATTTTGGAAGCATCATATCATCAAATGGGAAAAACACCAAAGAAATCCAACACAGATGCAACATAGCATGCCAGATCTTAGGACAGATGTCTTTTTCAAAAACAAACATGTGAACATGAACAGCAAAACTGCACTAATTAAAAATATCATCATCATATCATCACTATGCTGCCAATGTCAAAGATGGATACTAACAACAAAATAAAAAAGAAAACGTTTTACGACAGAAATGACTTGCCTACGTAGAATTCTCAGAGTAAGAATAAGAGACAGAATCAATGAAAACACCAGAAGACTAACAAACATAATGCCAATCCTGGATTACATCAGAAAACAGCATATTAAGTGGTTTTCACATGCTTACAGACTACCATCAGATAATGCCACTCAAAAAAGCATTCTACACAGACACAATGGATACAAAGCCAGGGGCAGACCTTGCAAAAGATGCATTACAAAATCAAAGTCAACAAAAACAAACATATATGAAGTATACTAAAAAGCCATCTCCAAAGAACTCTTCTACCTCTAACACTGCAAGGCATAAAGAGGTATAAAAAAAAAAGGAAAAAAGAAAGAAAGCCAATGAAATCTGGATAGATCTATTGGTAATAGACCTCTCCCAACAGATTAGCATGCTGAACATCATTCTCAAGCTTGTTAAATTTTTTACTCTTCCTGAAAGTTCAGCAACAAAAGATAATAATCATCTCGATTCAGAACCAAATTTTAGTTCTCTTATACTCAGTAGAACATGTGATAAGGGAAACCATGTGAAAAGTCCAGAGATATAGGCCAACATGTAGTATTTGACGTTAATATTGATAAAATAGCAGTGATTATAGGGGTCTCAACATCTCAACATGAAAGAATTACACAGAGTAGCATCACATCGTTCGAACTGGAGAGCTCTGGTTTCTGCTTCCTGCACCGTATTCAGTGCTGGAGGAACATAGATAGATAGTAATTACAGTATACAGTGGAATCCCTCTGTAGCGTATGCATTTGAAACAAATATTTCTACTAACACTTTTCAAAATCCCCAATTTTATTTAATCTTTGTTATTTATACTGCAAATAACACATTTCTGCTACTACATAAACATTTTGTCTGTCCTTACCAAGTAGTTTTCATGGATTAGGCTGGTTTAGATTAAATACATAAGCAGAAGAATAAAATACAATAGACTATTTATTAATATTAACATTATATTATATATGTTTGGTGGCAGAGAGGTTAGTAAATCAGTCTCTGATAAGCCCAATTCACACAAATTAGCTCATTGTTTAAGCACAACAAAAGTCATGCCATTTCATGCAGCACAGAGAATATTACATTTCATCCAGCGCAGACAATATTTCATGCAGCGCATACAATATTTCATGCAAGACAGACAATATTTCATGCAGCACAGACAATATTGTCTACACAGACAATATTACATTTTATGTAGCACAGACAATATTACAGAAATGTATAAATGATGGTTAAAAGTTCAAGAATAGTTGAGAAACAATGTCCTGTACAGATTATATTTCAATTATTATTTTCCGCTCAAGATGGATGTGTCGGGCCATTGGCGCAAATAAAATAGAGCCACAGCACATTACCATTCTCTGGGTTATATCTTGCTGGAAATCTAATAGGACCATTGTCCTTCTACAAGAGAGATCCAGCGGGAGTTTGAGAATGAATGTTGAAGAAGAATTATTATTATATTATACACAACAGTTACTTTGTAAAACTAAAAAAAACACTCACCATACTCCATTTGTGACAGTGTCATTCTGGTATGTCCATGGTCTGCTTCCATATATAGCTTCACCATTGACCTTTAGCCATGATCCTACTTGCAGGAGTCGTTCTTGATATATAGGGGTAATGACACCATAATCAGTTGGACCAACATTCATCAGCAAATTTCCATTACAACTGAAAATATATTTATTGTGGCTTCACAAATATATTCTCTCTGATGATGATGATGAAATGATCCCTTTAGCTGTGAGCAGGTAACTCTTGACTACTCATAGCCTTTCTGACAACAGCACAAGTTCATCTCAGTTGTGTAACTGAGGTTTAATCTGGACTCAACGGTTATCTCAAAGACATGAATGTGTAAGGGGGAATTTATGGATGCATGTTTAGTCCTTGAAGGGAGGCATTTCAGTGCAGCAATATGCCAAGATTCCACATCCTACCAGGAGCACAACATGCACTTCTGGGCTAATCTTACATCATTCTTCTGTTAGATTAGTTCACCCATCTGCATTCTCTCTCACCTAGGAGTCTGCCACAAAAAGACAAAGATGCAATGTCTGCTGGCCAGCATCTCTTTATTGTCCATGGGATTATGTGATTGAACACAAAGGTAAGAAATTGAGACAAGATGTGCCGATTATTTTTCACAGGTGACAGATTGTAGCCTACACTCCAACTTTCCTTAGTTGCCACCTATGACATGTCTGAAAAGAAGACAGTGGCATAATGTGTTGCACCCTGAATTATAATTCCAAGTTCTGGTTGCCTCATGGACAATTCTTTTTGATAAGTTTGAATGATTAAAAAAAATATAACGATTTGAGGAATTATGGGCTCTTGTTCCTTATTCAATAAGGAAGTACTTTCATAGCCTTGCCTTTTATCATATCCAGAGGTTTACAACTCTCAGCCAGAAGTCTACAACTCTCTGGCAGAGGTCTACAACTCTCAGCCAGAAGTCTACAACTCTCAGCCAGAAGTCTACAGCTCTCAGCCAGAAGTCTACAACTCTCAGTCTATGATATATATTTCCTACTCAGAACTAGTACATCCTGTGAATATATAGAACAGGGAAAACTTTATGGTCAGAGAAGAAAATGAATAAAGAGGTTCTAACAACACTTCATATGACACAATAACTATTAAAGGAAATAAGGATCAAACAAATAAATTATTTTGGACATTAAAAGACATGACACTTTTTTTTAAAGATATTACTTGAGGGGAGACGAACAAGAGGTAGGCAGAGATACAATTGGGGGAGAAAAATCACAAGATGGACAGGTTACAGTCTAGCAGAGTACACCATCAAGGCAAGAGAGAGGAGATGTTTGAGGTCCGTCGCAGTTGACCTTTGCTGCGGAAACGGCACTTGATGATGATGACTCAGAATTCTGAACACATTTTCTAAATAACTAAGAAGCATAAAGATTAAATTAACAATATCTTAGAAAATTGAATATAGAAGAAATTTGCACACCCAATATGCTCTTATATGTATAATGTCCTGTAAAGCTTGACCAGAGGTAGACAACAAATTTAGGTCAGCTGGTCGAAATGAGAATTTCTTGTGTGGGTTGGGATCAGTAATGTTCTTTTTTAGTACTTTGAAGTTCTAAAGATGCTGAGGTACTTGTGGCGTAGATAGTTTGTGATCTTATATATATATATATATATATATATATATATATATATATATATATATATATATATATATATATATATATATATATATATATATATATATATATATATATATATATATGCATGTAAGGTGAACAGTATTGCTACTCTTTGCTCCTCTTTTGGTCCTAGCAAAACCCAGGCATTTTTCATTTTGTTTCCAGTGATTATCAAAACTTCATTACCATGAACTTAATATTCACCTGTTGAGTTATAATTTTATTTTGCAGTTGTAACCTATACAAACACACAATTTTCTGATGATAAATTATGTTTAAATGTTCCATGTATGGAATAAGTGAACAAATTTCAACGTTGACACTGACACACTTGACCATTCTGAGAAATATACTTTACCTGACAGTAGTAATCAACTCTGCAAGTAAATGTTCAATCGTCAGGTAATCGCTGAACTTGGCATTTCTTCTGAAGCCCCATGATTTACTATCTATTGTCATTGCATTCTCCCATTTGTGTTGTACAAGGTAACCTTATAGAATAACATAACAATTGATAATAACTGAGACTGCTGTAATCCTTTGTAACAATATTAACATAAAGCATGTGGTCGATCAGCTGTAAAATGAATGAACAATCACAACATTGGGTACAGGTTTGAAAAAAATATAGATAACAGTGTATAAGACAATTTCAATGTTTCAACCTTAAGGCTTTTTCAAGAACAAAAAAAAAAAGCAAAGAAAAAACAGTAAAAATAAAGTCACTATCCCAAATGCATTAGACTGCAGACATTTAACAGCACAGACATCCAAGGTAATAATGACCTACATACCCACAAGTATTGTCGTATAGACATGCATTAAAAAAAATATTGGGAATGAGAATGAAATAAAGCAACTATGTCAGAAAACATGAATGAGACAATACAACAAAATCCCTGTCACTCAAATCTAAATAAATGAATGATCTGTGTTAAGATCAAATGGCTTAAGGGTACCAAACTGCAATATAGAGCGATTTTCAAGGATATACCTAGTTCTATCATTTGTGATGCAAGATCTTAAGGCAGTGACCTGAATATCACAGGCACCATGATGACCAGCGCCATTGAAGTGTATAGTAACAGGAGTAAACAATCTGTGGTTAATGGCATGAAAATGTTGGCAGAAACTGTTTCTTAGTTTTTGCCAGTTTTACCTACCGGTATATATTTCATATCATAACATTTACAAATGATAACGTAAATGATATTACAGGATTTACATGTAAAGATATTGTCGATAGTAAAAGTAACTGCAGGAAATGACATGGAGCGGATCTGCACTACATAAGCACATGTGTTGTAATGAACTGTGCCAAAATGGTCTGCAGCATTAGCCCTGAGGTGAATGTGGACCGAGATGTCATTAAGATTTTTGTTTTGCCTATTGGCAACCAGAGTGAAGTCATGGAAAACAGCACGAGTGTTAAGATCAGACAGGAGAAAGGAATAATATTTGAACAAAATTCAATGGACTGTAGAGTTATGGAGATAAAAAGTAAGGACATGTTTAACTCTAACAGAAGGGGAAGTACCATGAGTATTAATCAAGGTATCATGGTAAGAAAATTTACGGACACGAAGCCAAGCAGATGAAAGGACACTGTGAGAGTATGAGCATCTACAAAGGAAAGATATCTCATTGGATTTATCAAGAAAGTCATGTAATCACTACGTAAGTAAAGAAGGCAAAGAAGATGGGAGGATAACAAGGAGTTACAGCAAGCAGGTCGATGAGATGAAGTGTAAACAAGAAAACTGCATCTGTAGATTTGCAGTATACAGATATGCTAAGGTGAGAGGAGTGAATTGTGACTATTGTGTCAAGAAAGCTGATAGAAGTAGTAAAGATGTTAGATGTTTTGTTTGTTTGTTTTGCGTTTGCTCCATTGTAACCAGCACAGATATCCATGCTATTTCCGCCGGGAGCTTGATTACGTTGTACCACCATTATGCGCCGCGTAGGCCCAGCACATCCGATTTCGGCATGTCTTGACAATTCGGGTGGGCTACCCTAGCCTGTGACAGCCTTCCTATCTGTCGCCAGGCAGCGAATGTGTACTGACTCTGCGCAGAGACGATTTGCCTTCACGTTTGTCCTGCACAAGGCGTTCCGCAGCCAGTGAACTTGCCTCATGTAATTAGACGTATTGTGCCCGTGCTCATCGGGTACTGAACCTTTTCTCATCCTCTTGCCTGGTTCCGGTTTAGGAAGAACTTGACAGAAGAGTTGGGCATGGGCTCGTTCGCCTTATTAGCCAAAGCGCTGCTCACCAATTTCGTGAGCCCCTTGTCCAAGTCTGAATCTGTACACATATTTAGGAACGTTAGGGACTTGCGTTTTGTTCTAGAGCTGAAAAGTGCTTGTCACCTTGGACTGCTATGCCTGTGCCCATCGGGTACTGAACCTTTTCTCTCCACGAGCATGCTTCCGGTATAGGAAAGACTCGACAGTAGAGTTGGGCCCAGGCTGGGATCACCGGTAGCTAGAAGCTTGTCTCGAGCAAACAATGCTTTAGTTCCAATTTCATCGAACCATTTTCTGTGCTCTTTGCACATGATGCTGCTCTCTAGCGCTGTGCATCTTTCTCAGTGTACTCATTGTGGTTTTATTTTTATTGGGACAGCTGCCTGCTTCGTACCGACTACATTGGCCACCCTCCAATGCTTCTACCAAACTTTCTAGCTTCACTGTGTGTCGACAGTGTTACTGCATGTGTTGGCACAGAGGTGTCGGAGATATTGCCTGTCTTTTTGCAGTCAAATCTCTTTTCATCTGTTACCTCCACATTCATGGACACGATCCCCAAAAGGTTTAGCCAGAATCAGCACGAGCCGCTGTATTTCTGTTACCAGGGTGCGCCACGAGGAGGAACTTTTGGGATCTTGGTTATCTATTAACCCTGGGTCTGCCAAGAGCAATGCGTTCCCTTTGTACCCCATGTTAGATGTGAATTGAATAGCAGGGTTAAAATCATTGAAAAAGTTGATAAAATGAGACAAATCCGCCTCAGGCGGAATAAGAAGTTGAATATTTACTTACCTGGATTATACCTGTCTTTGCATGTATAAAACCCACCATGATGACAAGAGTCTCCAGAACCCCATCTGTCGTTAATGACAACAGTGTCCTTCACAGGACTGAAACAATATGGAGATTTACAGTAAGAACCCAAAAAAACTAATGATAAAAATATAAATTCTGTTTAACACTAAATATACAGTGTAGAAAAAAGTATGATTACATTGAAACATATAAGAAGAGGGAGCATTAGCTTTGTTATTATTCTGTGAAAATAGTATCATCATCAGGTGCCATGACGACTGGCATAGGAGATCATGGCTCTCCATAGCTCTCTATCTCCAGTATTATGTATCAAGATCGGCATTGTTTCCCTGCCATGACAGGTTGTCAAACTGTTTAATATTTTCTCACATTGTTGCCCACTGTCTCTGTTGCCTTCAATCTTGCATGTTGTGACTATGTTCACACAATTTACACAAATTAGCTCATTGTTTAAGTACAACAAAAGTCATGCCATTTCATGCAGACAATATTTCAAGCCTCCCTGTTTCATGAAGTGGCCAAAATTAAAGATTGTCTTTTTCTTAATATTATTGATTAAGCTCTGTTTCACATTTGACTTTTTCAACACCTCCACATTAGTTTTTATGGCAGTCCATGATATTCTCAGCATTCTTCTGTAAAACCACATCTCTATTTTCTCTAATTTTCAACTTTCCAGTTTGTTTATTGTCCATGACTCGCATCCATATGTTAGTATAAGAGTTATATAGCACTGCAGAACTCTCCTCCTCACCTCTAATGAGAAGATCATATTGCACAATATAAAAGTATAGTCACATTGAAACATATAAGAATACAGAGTTATGCTTTGTTATTCTTCTGTGCTGTGATAAAAGACATTGCAATAGTTGTCTTTTTCATTCCAGTTTTGGGTACCAATTTCTCAGAAAGGGTAGACTGAGAATTCTTCTTCTTCTGCTTTTGTTCTGAACTTTTGCAGATTAGCAGAAAGTACTCCAGAGAATGGATTGTGTTGTATCATAGTTTACAGCTTGGTTGTAAATAGTTGTGTTATGTGTGCCTTTTAGTCTAATATAACTTCAGCATAACCTTTGGGTTAATTTGATCTACTATGAAATGGGCAAGCCAAAACCTTTCCAACTCTTATGATATGCATGTCAGATAATGATGTTGCTATTCTTTACTCCATTATCGAATCCTGAAATGGGCAAGCCAAAACCTTGCCAACTCTTATGATATGCATGTCAGATCATGATGTTGCTATTCTTTACTCCAATATCGACTCCTGCAACATATGCGCACAATGTAGTATAATGCTTTTCTGTGTGCATAATTTACAGATTTTGACATCTCGTCATTTTACAGATTAACACTTTCCTGACCAATTTCGACGCTAGTAGAATATCTATTTCAGAACCTTGCTGACCAAGTTGGACGCTAGTCGAATGTGCTATGATAAATAAGAAAAAGGGGAATACTCATTGCAATAATGTGCTAAAAATAGTGTTTCCTGAAAATTATTTTCTGTAAAAATGACAGCACGTTGGGAATAATGATATAGACATCATAGGTGAGTTTTTATCAAGAAATATCGAAGATTTCAAAGGAAATATTTTGAATTAAATATAGAAATTAATCTAAATCTAGGCCTACAATTATGATAAGTAGCGTTTTGCACTTTAAATAACTCTGGAGCTTTCAAATTCATTCAGAAAGTGCAAACAGTCATTACAACACATAGAACGTTTCAAGGCTTTCTTGCGCTAGATCGATTTTAGACAAATTTTTAAAGACAACAATGTCAATGTATAAAATTGTGCGTGCACCCTCGGTAATGGCGGACAAGTACACTCTTGTGAGCTTTTTTTTTTCCTGGTGAACTTTTGCTGGTGAGAAAAGTGTTAAAACTTCTTGTCAGTGATATCACTACAGTACCTGTCATTATATAACCAAGCTATGAACTCCCGGGACTTCCAATAATGATCAGAAGCTGAGCCTGTTCCATCAGACCATATCACATCAGGTTTGTAGTTGTTTACCAGCTCGTAAAGCTCGGGCATTGTTTTTCTCTGATAATGAAGGAAGATTCTTCTTGTTATATTATCTATAACTAAGTGTTACTGTGATCATTAATTCTATCACTAAATATATTGTGATAATTAATTCTATCACTAAATATATTGTGATCATTAATTCTATCACTTTATATTGAGATCATTAATTATATCACTAAATATATTGTGATCATTAATGCTATCACTAATTTAAAATTAATACAAAAATTCACCAGATTCAATGTATATTGAATCCACTTTCAACGATGTTTTCCACTGATTGCTATGCATCTCTTTAAACAAGGAATTTTGATTGTAAACTAATGTCATTCAACCAAGTAACACAAATCGGAAGTAGACACGATTTAACTTTTGTTTCCATTGGTTTTTTAAACAGGACAACATGTTCTACAGTTTTAGGGAATTTTTATCTGCAATCCGTTAAAATTGTTAGAAATGGCATCCATTTTTAAACCTATTTTTCGGATTCAGATGACAAATTTCTTTGTTTTATGGATAAAGATAATGTTTCTCAGCTCCAGATAGCTGATGATTAGGACAACAGTTCTGTGTATATATGTAAAGAAAAGTATCAATTGACATAGTTGGATAGTGCTCCTACAGGTTACAATCATCTCTTGCTTCGCAACTTTCCTGAAGTTGTATGACCTCTAGACCAGCTGATAACATTAGTGAGATCAACATGTTTCATTAGTTTTTACAGACAGCATTATGAACATGTAGTTTGGTCAAGAAATGACATCACAAACAGAATAGGCCTAGGCATTTAGTTGTATTATATTCAGCATTGAGTACATAGAAAAATATAGGTGAATCACTTATATGTTTTCTGCTTTTTTTTTGTGCAATTATAATCCTCACCATTTTCTAACATATCACAAATACACTAAAACTTAAATCCTTACATTTTTTTTGTCCACCAATTTTACATTTTAATTATATGCTCTACTATATTGATATAGTTGTGTATTATGTATAGTAATACATGACAAACATCATCAGAAAATGCAGCTGGACATACATCGGCCATGTACTTAGAATGGAGGATGACAATTCCACGACAAGTCTTCATGTGGACACCAGACGGAAAAGAAAAAGGGGAAGACCAAAAACAACGCTCAGAAGAACATTTATGAATGAATTAAAATCAACAGGCATAAATGCACACAACCATGCAATCCCTAGCAACTGAACGACAGGCTTTGAGAACTATGACATCCCCCCCCCCCCCTATGTGCCAAACTTGGCAAAAGGGGAACTGACTGACTGACTATATTATTTTTTACAAATTTTACACAACAAAGCATTTCAAACTACAGTCAATAAGATCATCCAATTTCCTGCAATTTGACATATAATAAGATATATTTAAATAATTTTTAGACAAACAAATTAAGTCTTACATGTGTATGCATGTAACATTTTTGGGGCTAAAAAAATAATTCTGTTCAGACTAAAGTAATTACATTCTGAATCAATTCTATCATTGAATGTGTGAGGTTGTTAATTCTATCATTGAATGTGTGAGGTTGTTAATTCTATCATTGAATGTGTGAGGTTGTTAATTCTATCACTATGTATGATGTGATAATTAGTTCTATAATTACATATTTTGTGATTGTTTGTTTTATCATGAGATGTCTATTGGTCCACACAAAATATATTGCTTTCAATAGTGAAAGAATGAAAACTTGCATGGCTTGGATTTGTATTCTGATATGTTTCCTTGGAAAAATGATATTACTGGGAATTATTGAAGGTGGATGAAGCAAAGGAGAATACAGAAAATCATGGACAAACAACATAAAGGACTGAACAGGTCAGGAGTTTTATTCACTCATCCACATTGCTGAATATAGAAATAAATGGAGGGCTTTGTGTATTGATGCATCCAATGTGGTACCCCTATGACAATGAAGGGTTATTGATGGATGTTAATGGAGTTCGCTATGCATGAATAATTTTTTGCAAGAAAAGAGCCCTTCCAGTCATTGAATACTAAGTGCTTCAAAATACAAAATTGATCAGACATCATTAAAAAAAAGTTTATCAACAGTCATTTTCATCAATTTCCTACACAGACTTACATCAACAAATGTTTGTGTGGTAAAATTATTGGCCTTGTCCTGCAAGTAAAGGGGGTTAAACCATTCAAACAAAGAGTGATACAGTCCAAAATGAATATCAGTCTTATTCCTGATAGCATTGGCCAGTTCACCTGCCAATAAAATTGTTCATAAGTTTATTATTTTAAATTTAGCAAATAATGTAAAGACAACATGCAAAGACTCCCAAATGTATACATATAAAAAAAGACTTAACTTTTATCACTCTCAATTAAAGTAATGCAATTTCTGCCCTGCTACTGAATGCTTTTTTGTGACAATTTGCATTATTTTTGGTGGGCATTTGTAACATTTTTCTGTTGCTAGAGATTTTAAAATAATTTTTGTACATGTAAATAAAGAATTTATAGAATCTAATGATGTATGTTTTTTGGTGTATGTATATGGTGTATGTATATTTTTGCATTCTAAAGTTTGTTGGGACACTGGGACGAAGCATTCAAAACCAGCACTGTCCCCGTAAAACCAGGACATCTGGTCATCTTAGTGGATCACTACATTCTGAATAGGATCTAATACCAAATTCTGTGTTCTGTGCTTATTCTAGTATAACCACTTGGTTTGAGCAAGTAGAGTATTATTAAAGTGTTTTTTTGTAGTTTCATGAAAGCTGAAATATCTGTGTAATTTGGCCCAGCACATGCTTATGGCTACAGAGGATTTTAGCCCATAACTTATTGGCAGGGGGGGGGGTAGAGATTTGAAAAGGTTTGACAGTTGTTGACATTGAAGAGGTGTGGTTTTAACAAATATTGACATCAATAATACTGTTTTTTGTTTTTGAACATGTGAAACCAAAACATTTATATAAATATGTGAAATAAAACATTTTATAAATATGTGAAATAAAACACATATAAAAATATGTGAAATAAAACCTTTATATTCGCCCACGTGTTGTCGGGCCCCAAAAGGGGAGCAAAGTATAGCAACACTGTTTACCTTCCACGCATGTCGTAAAAGGCGACTAAGGAGGTTATGGGATGGAGATGGTTGTCCCATCCCATATAGGGTCAGTGACCCACAGCCATGCTGAAGTCGGATGTGTCCGGCCGAAAGGCGCAGATATCGCAGCAATGCTGTAAACTATGACACAGCGCATTCCGTTTTCCGGACTACATCCTGCTAATCTGCAGGAGTTTGAGAATGAACGCAGAAGAAGAAGCAGAAACATTTATATAAATATGTGAAATAAAACATTTTTTGGTACTTTTTGCGAAAAATAATTTTTTTTGGGTGAGGGGGATAAATTTTTTGTGGACATAATTAAACAGAGAGGAGGAAGGGTGTGGGTTCCTGAATTCTTAACAGTTGTTGGGTAAGGGGGGTAAAATATTGGCAAAAAATTGTTGACATAACTTATAGACTGCCCATAACAGAGATTTATCTACACCTGAGTTTTCCTATTCTACTATACATTATAATATAAATACTACACATTCTAATATAAATACTATACATTCTAGTATAAATAATAATGCCCATGAAATGAAATTATCTGTGATCAGGAAGAAATTATCTGTGATCAGGAAGAAGTTATCTGGTGTGAAGTCCTATGAGTGTGGTGGATGGGTATGATTTTATACCAACCTTGCTGGATAAGTGTTATGGAGTCATGAGCTTATGAATGAATCAATCAATCAATCAATCAATCCACCCTTCCATATGTTCCTTCAGCGCCAAATATGTTGAATATGAACCAATACATTATCACAAAGCAGACTTCTTCTGAATTTGTTCTCACACTCCGACAGATTAACAGGATGCAGTCCAGGGAACGAGACGGATGTGTATTGGCCAGGTCATTGGCGTAAATAAAATGGCAACACGACGCATTCCAATTCTTTGGACTACATCCTGCTGGAAACCTAGTAGGACCATTGTCCTTCTACAAGAGAGAGTTTGAGAATGAATGTTGAATAAAAAGAAGAGTCAGGGAACAGAATGTGTTGTATCATGACTTACAGCTGACTGTATTTTCTGCACTAATCAGGCTGATATATCCAACTTCAGCTCGGTTTTTGAGCCACTTTGAATTAAGGGGTGAGACAGCCAATTCCACCTCCAAACCTCTTTAATCACCTTTAATGACATGCATAACAGATCTTGGTGTTGCTATTCTTTGCTTTGCTCTCATTTCAGGCTCTAGTACATACATGTTGATCACTAATAGTCACCATCAAGACTCAATTCCTTGAAGTGGAGATGAGGCTTAGTCCAGCCAACAGAGGCTGGAAACTAAGATTAGTAATATTAGTCGGGCAACCCTGATATCTACCAGGACCACATCCTGCCCATGCAATCCAAGCAATAATTGGTGCTGAAGTCAGAGATACAAGGCAGAGAGGTGTGCCAGCAACAATGGTAGACCACAACACAACTAGAGAACATGTCTTCACAACAACATTTTCATTTTTGCTCACCAACAATATCTCTTTTTGGTCCAACAGCTTGAGAATTCCAATTCCAAGAATATTTAGATGGCCAGTTAGTGAAACCCTCATGATGCTTACTGACAAAAACAATGTACCTAAATAAAATAGAATCATTCTAGTTAGTCTATTCAAGCTTCAAAGACTAAGATTCTTGATTAGAAACTAGCTTCACAGCACTTGGGGCATTCCCATAAGCGCTCCACCATCCGCTCCAGCAGCCATCACAGTGTATGTAGACTCAGAGTCCCTCTCAGGAGTTGATTGCATGGTCTTCTGGTCCTTCCAAAATAATTACTTTTCCTTCCCTCCCCTCTGATTCTGACATTCTCTGTATGTGTGCGTTCTCAGCCTCATTGACATCATCTGCATCTTGAAATGAATTTATTACTGCCTTGATCAAGTCTGCTTTATCCCTTCTCAGCATTGTGCTGTTTATTGTCACATTGCCTGCCAGTAAGTCGGCACTCTCGTTTCCTCTGACCCCAGCATGACCAGGGCAGAATATCCATGTAATGCTCTGGACAATTGAGTTGTTCAGTAAGTCCCACCATTCTTTTCTCAGCATGTACTTTTCTATCTTGTGCAGCATGCTTTATCTGTGAGTATTGCAGAGTCTGTTGATGTATGAGCTATCAACCAATTAAATGCTGCTGTAACTGCCTCTATCTCCATCCTCATACTTGATGTCACAGTGGAGTATGCTGAAAATTTCTCATGGACTAAGAGCTTAAGATAATTGTATGTCTGCCTACTTCCAGAAGAATCATAAACGTTGCTCCATCAGAAAATGCAGCAAAGCAAATTCAAAGAACTAGTCAATAAATTTATGCTACAGTTTAATTAAAGTTTCATCATCATCAGGTGCCATGTTGACTGGCATAGATGGTCAGGGATCTCCACATCTCTATATTTCCAGTATCTTTTATCATGAGCAGTTTTGACTCTTTGCCATGTCACAATATCTAATATTTTCTCTCGATTTTGTCCTCAACCTCTTGCCTATTATAACTGTTCTCCAGGATTCCTTGCCTCATAAGTGAATAAAAAAATAAAGATTGTATTTCTCTGATATTATTAAATCAAGGAGGTCAAAGACCCCAACCCGCCAAAATAAAAATAATCAATGATCATAATTCTTTTCTTCTTCCGCATTCATTCTCAAACTCCCACTGGATCTCCCTTGTAGCAGGACAATGGCCCTACTAGATTTCCAGCAGGATATTATCCAGAGAATGGAAATGCGTTGTGTCACCAATTTATTTGCGCCAATGGCACAACACATCCATCTTTGGCGGTGGTCAGAATTAAGACCAAATGATTTAAGGTTGCCAAACTGAAACTAAACAATATAATATCATTCTACAAATATTTCACTATATATTTCAGTTCAGATGCTATATATTTCAGTTTCAGCTATATAAACAGCATTCTCTCTTATTTGTGAATAGTGGGAATCAGGGCAGTAGATATGAGTTAATGGGTGGGGGGAGTTTACCGAAAAGGAGAAAGATAATTTCCACCAAATCTTCTTATTTTCACAAGATTTTGGTTACCATTTATTTAGGGAGAGGAGGGAACCATTAAAGGGTACAATAGTTTTAACCACCTTTTTGCTTATTCCCAAGTATTAATGTCACATTTTGTTTTTCTATGGGAAAACACTGCCCTCTTCGCCAAGCTTTAACCCTCGCTTATTTACGGGCTTGGAGAGAACAGCACAAAAATAAAATATATAAAAAGAGTACAAATATATATACCGTATATATAAAAAGAGGAAAAATAAATAATATATAGATGAACATAAAATAAGATAAACTGCTCCCAACATACTTACACTTAAAAGACTCAAACCACAAAGAGAAAAATCTGTGATGTTACACTAAAACTAATAAAAAGAATATAACAATCCCTAGTCTGACCTAAACAACAGAAGTTCACATGCACATGCAATTAAAGTCCCAATTAACGTTGTTATTATATTTGTTATTGATATCCGCAAAAAGAAAACTGCACCTGTTTGGTCATATAAAGAGATACAACTGTTTAGAAAGACAAATAAAGGAAGGAAGAGCACCTGGGAGGAGGAGGAAAGACAGATCAAGAAGATGATGTACTGATGACATTAAAGATAACATGAATACGTCATTGGAAAATGTAAGCTGCATGGCCGAAGACAGAGAAGGGTTCAGGGAGTTCATTGGAAAGACAACGTTCTGGAGAGAATACATCACATGATACATTGACATCCATTGCTTACTTAGCTCCAGCATCTTGAAAAAGCTTGGCCCACTCTAATGCATTATAAAACTCAGTCTTGAACTGTGCAGCAAAATCTCCATAAGTGAAATCAGGAGGATAATTGTCTTTCATGAACTGGACCACATCACTACTGTTGGTACCTTGCCAATACCACCAGAACCACTCTGAATGAAAACTTGGCACTGAAATTCAAAACATGATTAGGATTCTACATCATACAATATTTAGAAAACTCAAAATTGAGTGCTGAGGGTATGTGAAAAAAAATTAAATGTGAAAGTATGACATAAATGTGTTACTTTAGAAATAGAAAATAATTCTTTACTAGGAACCAGCACCATAGCACAAGTGCATTCCTAGAAGCACTCAGCATATTGATCTAAACCAGTCCATCAGACATCTAAGAACATAAATGTTCAGTGTCCCAGTTCACAGAATAAAAATCAGGCCCATAGGAAGTTCTCTGCATAGCCAGTTGTGGGGAACATAAAATGACTTAAAACAAATCTCTTTTACACATGACCATTAGGTCCTTTTTTTCGACTTCTTTTGTTCGTCTGGAATATGCTTATATCTGAAGTTATGTTTTGTTTATAAACTTGACTGTGTTTTGTACAAAGGTTCGTAGAGATTTTCTTCCACTGTTGTTTCTTTGGGTGAGCAGTGGCGTAGCGAGGGGGAGGGCGGAGGTGCGGACTGCCCCGGGCGGCATTATCGGGAGGGCGGAAAATTTATTTTCATCCAGTCTTTCACAATAAATTTACAGATTTTTTAAATGTCACAAGGGCGGAAAATTATGATTCCGCCCCGGGTGCCATTGACACTCACTACGCCACTGTGGGTGAGTGTATTTTCTCTGCATTTCATAATCCGGCATTCCTGAAGCATATTCTCTGCTGTCTGAGGTGCCTGTCCATGTGTAGGCCTACACATGACTGTGTTGCCAATCTTGAACTTTGTATACATGTGGCAGCAGAGATGGTTGTGTCCTGTTCTGAGGCACAAAAAGACAGTTTGTTCTGATCTGTTCATAACTTTGTGGTGGAGTTGGCTTTATAATTAGGTAGTAGATCTGTTGATTACCCTCTTCGCACACAGGACATGCCTATAGGTCCTCAAATCTCCACTTCAGTAAATCTGTCAGGGTATAATGGCTGATGGTTTCAGTTCTATGTTGGTTCACTGCTCTTTTTGAAATCTTTGTCAGGAGATTTCTACTGGTCATGTCCATCCTCACTCCCAACTTGAGCATTCTCGATATTGGCTTTATAATTGCTTTGATCATCTGTTTCTTTTGATGGTATGTTATTAGCACATCTGGTTGATTATCAGTAGCTCTGTCATTAGCCAGATGATGTTATTTCTTCTTCTTTGTTCTTCAGTCTGATATCAGGTTACAGAGCCAATAGCTTCAATGAATTGTGCAATTTGCTTCAGGTCATCCATGGAACCCCTCAGGTTTGTAAGTAGTGCCATCTCAGTAGACCATATTTTCTCCTTCTCTTCTTAGTAGAGTTGACATGCATGAAGAATGTAATCTGCAGTCTCTGGGCTAAATCAACAGTTGCACAAGTCTTTCACACCAATTTTCAGCTTTCTGAACATATCTCAGTCTGTTGATCTGCTTTTTCATTTCCAGGAATATTTGACTGAATGTTACACAATTGCTCACCAAAGAAGTGTCCCAGTCAGTTGTTGGTTGTGGATTCCTCAATTCTTCCAGAGGAGATATAGTTTCTTCCTTATCCCATAACTTGTTATCATTTTCAGAAAATTGACAGTTTCTTTCAGTATTCTATTCATTGTTTCTTAATGTATTCATGATTGCCTTAATTAAGCCATCATGAGTTTGGTTGTTTGCTGCAGACATCTCCATCACAAAGAATGACATGGAAATGTCTTCAACTATCTGAAACTGGTCATATGGTCAATTACTTCATGAAGTCTCAATGAAAAATCTTTGCCTCAAAACAACACAAAAACCCTGTAGTATGGAAATATCTTTGCCTCAAAACAGCAGAAGCAAAGATCCTGTAGTATGGAAATATCTTTGCCTCAAAACAACACAAGCAATAACCCTGTAGTATGGACATAATCAAACATAATCAGAAACAACATCAGAGAAATTTGGCTGAGCAGTTGGGCAAATGTATTTAGTGAAATGACATGGCTAAAGGACAATGACAACATAAACTCTGCAGGAGAAACCAATTCCTTATCTTTCAGTTTTGAACAGGACATGCAAGGGTCAATAGCCATTTAAACTGTATCAAACCCCAGCAACTACCCACTTGTAGGCAGGCTCTCATCCCATTGAAACAGTGGAACACCTCATTGACTGTCTATAGTTTTCAACTGCCAGGAAAAAACTACAGACACCCTTAACAGTCACTAACTTACTGTATGGATCATTAAGTCAACTTCAGAAGCCAACTTGCCAGTTTTTAAGAATGGCATTGTGCTGAAAAGAGTAGAACTACTCAGCAACATTGGGGTATCGAGATTCATATTTTATCTACACCTTTGGATAATATACATGACGAAGAGTCAAAATACACAGACCACTCCTGGCGATGGATTTGAAGGTTATTTCAAGCCAACTCTTGACTCTTAATTCGATCGTCGCAGTTACCCAACACTGCTCATACAGAAGAAATTAGGTCTAGGGCATTGAGTCACAAAGGGTGGTAATGGAATGGTCTTTGAGTCTGCACGAGGAACAGCTCGAAGCACCTCGTCGGAGAAAAGACAAACAATGGGTGACCCAGGCAAACTATCAGCTCGTCTCGTGACAAATAGAGCCTACCCCCTCAGAGTAGAAGGCTTCTTCAATAAGCATTTGACTAAGCTGAAAGCCTCCTGGGTATGAAATAAAGTTCGGAAAAACCTCTCCACTGCACATACATAGGAAGTAAGGCGAATCGCTCGCCATTCAATTCCCCTGGGGCTTGAGAAGATTTCTTACCAGAAAAGACGCCCCAGTGAATGAAAATTCCAAATTTGGCGTCATCATACCATTCTGGAAGTGGCCGGGAGTCAAGCGAATTCCATGTAGGCTCGTATTTTACAGCCAGGCTCGGCGTGAATATTGTCAGAACTAACAAGAATATTAGAAGTTGAACACAGTTTAGCCCACTAGCCATTATTTGTAAACCATGTCATGTGACAATTAGTCAGGTGACTTAACATATATTTTTAGGAGCAGACAGAAATATGTAAGCAGTGTTGCCAATATTGAAGAATACAACGTACAAGCAAGAAAAACTTTTTCATAAATTACAACAAAAATTATGGAAGGAAGGATATACCAATTAAATTGCATAAATCTTATACTAAATGTTTGATCATATAAAGAGACAATTTTGAGTTTAGATAGATAAAAAATGGAGGGCAGAACGATTAGCGAAATGGTTGCCGTATCGATGCTGAACTCGCCATCGAATGGTACATCGATCTGTGCGCTACGCATTGAGAATCTCCCACCCCTCTGCATCTCTTGTATGAGCCTGTGGGCGAATATAAATTACGTTGCTAATGACGCCTTTGTGTGTGGGGGGGGGGGGAGTAAACATGCTGATTTCTATGGTTTTACATAGCACAGAAAACACGTTGCCGCTAACATGCAAACACAATGTGCACACAAAAAACTGTAATATCATCATGTAACATAGTTTGATCTGTAATTATGTACAGTTTCCCTGCGGCACTAATAGTTTTTAAGATATTGTAATGGAAAGTTTGCTAAAAACTACGACTTGTGTAACTCTAGGATTCGATGTATAGTCCGTTTCTAATCTTGAGTGCAGAAACGGAAACCCACGACAGAGTTGCATGAATTTTTGTATATATATTCGATATATGAAAGAGCAATGAAATAATAAGAAAAGAAGTTATCTGAATGATTAATTTAGAAACATGTCAAAAAGTCAAGCAGACATCACAATGTTGTGTTAACAGTGCCGTAGATATGATTACCCCTCCCCCTCCCGGGAGATAAGTTTTCTTGCAGTAAATTACACTATTTGACAGGCAATTTGAAGGCATTTTGTGAGAAATCTCTAAGGAAGGGGTTTTAACGAACATTTCAGCTAAGTTCCAAGTACTAAAAGCCATGATCAGAATTACTATGGGAGGGTTTTCAACACCACAGACCCCTTCCTTATCTACGGACCTGTGTGGTTATGGGAGTAATAAGTTAATGATGATGTGCTCCTCCTTCGCAGGCAAAGATGAGCTGGCATGAAAAACAATAAATGTGATGAACAAGTAGAAAAATACAACATTTGTGATTGTCTAATTTGGTTTCTGAGTGTATAGATGCCAGGTGAGTCCGATTCATGCCAGAAAAGCTCTATTTCAGAACACGCAGCTTGTAAATTGCCCGCAGTGTTCTTTCTTTTTCAAATTTAATGATGCCAGCAGTGATCTGGGTGTGCCAAGCTGAACGATTAAGGGCTGTAGTCTTCCAGGAGCTAGAATATAATATCTAGCAGTACCGGGTATAGTGCGTTCCTATTATTAAATATAGAAACAAAACCACGGGCAGACATTCTTGCAGATGTATTCTATATTTGTACGTGACGTGTTTTTGTAGATTGTTGTTCTCACTATCACTTTGTTGTAAGTAAATCGGTTCTCAGTAAACATTGAATTCTCAACCCTTGTCATGCTTCGATATCCAGTAATCCATCACAGAATTCCTCGTGTTCCCTTTCATGGAACCTTTTCCTCAACAATTACACATCTGCGTTTAATTGTCATTCTGTCCCTTAAAGATTCTTAGGACATGTTTATAGTATAAGTATTACATTTCAAATGCTGATATTGTCTTTTCTATTGCGGATGTCATAGTCCAAGTTAGAGATGTTTCATATGTGATGTGTTTTGTAAGGCTATTACTAAGCACCTTCTTTGGAGCAATTCCTGTGATATTGTTAATTTACACTAGTCTTAAAGTTGTCATTTTGTTGATGTTATTTGTCAATGACTATTGCAGGTATAAGTTCACCTCTGTTTTTTTTAATGCATTTTGTTTTCTCTTTTGCTTTGAGGGAAAGATTTTGAGCTTTGCTATGATCTTTGACTGACATAATTATGTGTTCAAGATATGTGGGACTTCTTGATATTAAGTCAGTGTCATCTGCTTACCCAATTTCTGGAATCTAATGCTCTCTGATATTAAGGAGTAGGAACATATTCTATAGATTATGCAAAGATGGAGATTACAGGAGACAGGGGTGTTTTATAAAATGTGTTGAAAATGGTGCAGGCATTGTGATGTTGTGCTAATGGGGACAACATTAAAATGAATACAATTTCAGATGAGAACACAAAGAGTGATACAAAAACAAAGTACCCAAGGAAGAGAGTAGCACCGAGTTACAGAAACACTACATGGCTAGGTACATAAGAAAGTAACAAGTAACAGAAACAAATGAATCATTTTAATTTTAATCAATTTTTTTATTTAAAATTAACTAGAATCATGCATTTTTGTATTATAAATCATACTTTAACTTGGTAATAAATAATAATCAAATTTGAAAAGTAATGATTTTCCAAGATTCACATCAATATATTGCAATAGTGAATATGCAGGCTCTGAAGAAAGTTAGTTTATAAAGAATCTCACAGTACATACATCTGATGTTGTGAGTACAGCTTCACTGCCAGATAACGGAAACATGAATGATAAACTCACACTCTCTCAGGATTACATTATCAATATAATAATCATTATTACTATTATCATCGTTATCATGCAATATGAATGTCAGCCTAAACATAGATAACAGTAACAGGTCATCAAGAAAGTCTTAGATAACTGAGCAGGACAAGACACATTCTGTTCATCAGACAACATCCTGCTAATCTGCAGGAATTTGAATACGAACAGAGAAGAAGATACAAGTACAATGTTTGTTTCCTAGAGAATATTACCAACTTTTGTCTCAGTACTATAAAAAAGTATATTTTTTCTTGCTGGTGATACTGGGATAATTCTTCCTCAGTCTGTCCAATCAATGTAGAAAAAAATTGTTAAATTTAGTTAAAAATTGTTCATCAATCAAACATTTCCTCATTCAAATACAAACACACATATTCATAGTCCTTCATAAAAAATGCACATGGAACATTGATAATTTGGGCACTAGGTACATCATTTTACATTCAGAACTTGATCAATACAACCCATATTTCCAATATGCAATTTCTGAATTTTAATTTCTTTTAAATAATGGAGTACTACATTAATAGTGGAATCAACTTGTAGTAACCATGTACTTATTATAAATTTTAATTCCTCTTATTTTGTTTTTGATAGCCACTGCTATTTTTTCTATGCTTGCTATCACTGAATGCACAGCTTGTTCCCCCCAAAAAAATCAAGCCAAAGCCATTAAGTCTGAACCAGTGTTTGCAGTGATATTCAAGGATGTGTTGTTTTGGAATTATTTTCTTGGGAAATAAAGTTTGTATATTTTCATGTATTCTTGCATTGCTGATTCAATTAATACAATTATGTCAATATGAATTGGTCTACTGCATGATATTAAATTGTGAACTTTCTCAAAAGCTTCATTTAATGAATTAAAAATGTCTCTATTGGCTAGTGCAATATCTATGATGTCTTGATTGTTTGCATACATTTCTGTGTGTATGATGATGTGGCATCTCAATACCATAATGTTTTATAAAAGTTGTATGTTTTCTTTCCTATCCCTGTGAAAGTCCTAGTGATTCCTTCAATAAGATAGCTGATTCTGTGGATATATTTACTTTTAAATCAGCAGCTTTACTACTTGTGAATGTACATGATATGTGTTCTCTAACTGCTTGAATACATTTTGATGTATTGGAGATTTTATTTCATGTGATTCTTTCCTGTGATTTATAATTTTGTGTAATACAATAGGTTGCCAGAAGTATTGCAAGTAATTATGTTTTTAGTGTGTGCTGTGTTCAGTTTTCTCTTAACAAAATTTATAAGCAGCTTTTTCTCAGGTATGGAAAGAGGATATGTAAGTGATTTACAATACATATTATGAGGTTTGTTGATGTTTTGCATTGGAGATGTTGATGTGCTTGTCATGTTTGCACTTGAACTTGCTATGCTTAAATGTTGCTCATCAGACACATCAACCTTATCTTGTAAATAAATGCTAGATTTATTGTGATGCATTGAAAGATCACAAATGTCAGTATTCAATTCATTTGTGGGCCTAGTCTTCAAATGTTTTATGCTACCATGAGATTTCAGTGAATAATGCAAGCACAAACTACAATCATTCATACAAACATCAGGATTAAAATCACATCACTCATTTCTAGATCTGTCTCCAATTTGTTGTATATCTTCAGTGATAACTCTGAATGTGTGAGATTAATGTATTGAATTTTATATCAACATTTTATGCACATACTTGTTTAATATTTATTGGACATATCGTTATTCACATTCAAACCAAAAATTAAAAAAATATCATTAACATGTTGTGTACAATGTACTGGTTTCTTGTGATATTTCAGTTTTTTAGTAAGTAATTTCTCTCCATATGCCCGGCATAAGTCTTGAATGTTTGCAATGTGTTTCTCCAAATTGCATGTCATCCTTATGCATTTGGTTAGTTGTACAGATAGTAATTATGGACTTGAACATAGTTATTCACACGAACCTGTAATAGAAAAAAAAAGAATAATTTGTTAGTACTAAACTACACATTTAAAAAAACTTATTATGATGTGAGTGGTGGTTGTTCCAATCCCCATAAACTATATATGATTGGCTCCTACTTCATTTGTGTGATGTGGTTTCTCCTGAAATTTATACCCAGAAGACTAACTCTGATCAACATTATGCAATGGTTTGAGAAACATCCTACTAAGATGGTATAAATCCTACAGTGTTTTGTGACTTTACTTTTCTGCAATATGCAAAGTATGCAATACCTTGGATATGTTAGCGGAGGTAGTTGGGGCAGCCAGGTTCACAATTCCTGCCATTCAAGGACATTTTCCAATTATGGAGATCTAACTATGATTATTCCCTTATTATGGATTCTCTCATTAATTTGTCACATACAACACAGGGATGATTTTCAGCAGATCATATACTCTACCTGTTTATAGCGGGATACCAGGACAGACTGCTTGGACAATGGGCATGGCTGGAGCTATTTCAGAAAGTCATTTTCTTCTTCTTCTGCATTCATTCTCAAACTCCTGCAGATTAGCATGATGTAGTCCGGAGAATGGAATGCATTGTGTCATGGTTTACAGAATTGCTGCAATATCTGCACTTTTCAGCCTGACACATCCAACTTCAGCATGGCTTTGGGTCACTGACACATATGATTGGACAGCTAACTCCATCCCATAGCCTCCTTAGTTGCCACTTATGACATCCATGGAAGGTAAACAGTGTTGCTATTCTTCACTCCCCTCTTGGACCCTGGCCCTGGTAACACATGGATGGAAAGTCATCTAAAGTTAACTGTTGCATAATTATTGTTCTGATATGTTAATAGTGAAAATATTAAGATATTAAGACAGATGATGTGGGTAAATAAATACAATATTTATATCAAAGTGTGTGAATTAATTATATACTATAGGCCTACCCCCCATTAATCTAGAAAGAATTCCTTATAGCTACTCAATATGTATATTCTTGCTCATATGTGGTCTCATATTCCAAAATTAAAAATTGTGTACAGAATAATATGATAGTTCGAAACGTTATCTCCATTAGAAACATGTCACTCACTGTGTGCCTTTCATGGCTCAATGAATATTCAATATTCAAGCTGTCAATGTTTTATAATATAGGCATATTGATGTTGTATTTCTACACAACTGTCAATGTTGTCCGCTAAGTACGCCATAAACACATTTCAAAATTATGTTCAGTATTAAAAATTTAAACTTAAAAGAAGAAAAATGGATGAAAACTCCAATATTTGATTGCAGTAGGCTTTAGTAGAGTAGTAGAACAATGTACGAGAAAGCTGCAATGAAACAAGAGCATTGGGAATAGAGACAAGGAATTATGTATTTCCATATCATCACCATCAAGAACATTAATTATTATAGGTTTAATCTCATTATAATGTTATAAAAACATATGAAATAAGTGTTTATGTCATAATTTTATAAAAATACAGTAGTTTTAAATACACCCACCTCGTCTTGCCGGCAGAAAATATATGAAGGACACAACAAATTGATAGTGGTTGTTTTAAAGTATCTTGTTAAAAATAACTTAAACCTAACACATTTAATGCTGTAGCCAAACAATATTAGGATATGTTAAGGATTATATAAATAACAATTTATGACTATAACATAAATAATTAGGTTGTTTAAATCCTGTTTACTTACCAAGTTTTCTCAATTCACATAGAGCCAGAAAATGGCGGGAAGAAGGAAGGCAAGATGCATAAATTATACCAGACTGCACATGCATGATATGCTTGACCTAAGTATTACTAAGTTTTATGCGTTATAATGTAAATGTGAGACCGTGCATGTGACATGTTATAGAACCAACATGACTTTTAGTACAATGAAGTTAACCAAAATAAAAACCCACATGAATCGATTTTTTACAAAAAGGTCTTCTTAAAATTTTCAGCCAAGCAGCGAAATTTACCCATGAAAACAGACAAATGAAATTTTTTTAATGAACGTAGATGAACAGGAGACTTCAGTAAAACTGTGTCAGCCTACCATATAACATATAAGAACAAATAAAAGGATAGGTCTACATAAAAATAGTTAGGCTAGATACAACAGTTTCCCATAAAGCAAATACAAGATGGCTATATTATATGAAACTGTACGTGAAACTGTTATTTAACCCTGTATTTTTCCCCAATATAACACAATATAGGAGCCCTAAGCAGTGTTTTCAAACATGGATGCATGCCCAAAAGGGGGCACATTTTTATTTTTTGGGAGAGGGAAATATAAGAATTGTCCACTTATCCCAATCTGGAAACATCAATGAAAACCAAAAGGCAAATCATAAATTCAATCTTTGTACCAACATTGTGTTATCAGTATCAGATGGACAATACTGAAGAGATGAAATTAACTGTAGGCCTATATGACTAAAAGAGGAGATGGACTGAATTTAAAATGATAAACATAGGCAAAGCATACAAAACAATAGCCAAAGCAAAGAAATTAACAACCCTTTTTTTTAATGAATGGGGGCAACAGATGAAAATGTGTGTCAAGAGGGGTGGGGGGGGGAGTGGCTATGGGCTGAAAAGGGTTAGGAAACAGATTGCTATAGATTTATGGGCATGGATTTCACTATTAGAAGACCTGTAAAAAACTCAATCAAGCTTTTTGGGTAATGTTTTTGATAATTTCTGTGCATTTTGTTGGTAGGCGACACAGAGTATATAAATAGTGACCAAATAGAATGCACAGCAATAATCAAAAGCATCATGTAAGAAGGCTGATTCTGCTTTGATTTCTTCTTCTTTCATTCACTTGAAACATGTCTATATCTGTAATTCTGTCTCCTTAATAAAATTCACTGTCTTTTGTAGTTCATACAGTGGCCCATAGAGCTTTCATTCCAGTGTTGCGTCCTTTGGCCAATATGTCTGCCTCAGTGTTTCATACTCAGAACACTCTTGGAGTATGTGTTTGGCACTCTGTGCTGCCTGTACACATGGCCGTGTTGCCAATATTGAACTTTGTGTACATGTGACTGTCACAAGGTATCTTGTGTTGGTGTTTGTGGCTTTCTTATTGACTTGATCATCTGTTTTTCTGATGGTAGGTGATTGGTACATCTGGTTGGTCTTCGGCAGCACCTTCCTTAGCCAGTTGGTCTGCATTTATTTTCATTTCCTGGTATTCCACAGTGAGAGGGTATCCACTGCATAGTTAACTTATACTGGTAAGAGAATTCATTAAGTAGTTTTTGTAAGTACCGTAGTTTTTCCAGACTGGAGAGCTTGAAGCACTGACCTTGCATCTGTCAGGAATACCATGGGCTGTAAGTCAGGGTTGGAGTTCAGCAGTTTTTCAGTTGCTACACTGATTGCCTGGATTTCTGCATCATAATTATTGCAGAATTTTCCTGTTGGTGTTCTGATCGTATCTCTAGGCTTGTGTGGATATTCTATATATACATCTGCACCTCCATTCCTCACTGCATTCTGTGCTGACCCATTTGTGTATAATCTGACCCATTTGTCTTGTGGATATTCCTCACCCAGAAACTCAGAGTGACTGTCCTTCGCTGCTCGCTGTTCTGTTCATCCTCGCTTAGTATTCCCTTCACATGGGTCTGAATGTATATTGATATTCCACACCTTTCACTTCAAGGGGTTTGTTCTGGTACATACCTTAAGGGGCTGTCAACTTCAGGCAGGTCTGTAAGTGTCTACGTATGCTTTGTTGTGATTCTGCTGTTACATTTTATTTGGCGATTGGTTGTAGTATAGGCCTACTCTAAAGACCCAACAGTAGTTGAAAAGCAGTCTCCTAAAGATGATAGGCCATACATTGCAATTATCTTTATAAAAAAAATTGAAGTAGCATTTGTGAAGATGGTGTGTGTTAGTCAGCATTGCTCACGTACAAACACAAAGACAAGCATACACCTACACAATAGGCCTACACTACACATAAACTTATCATACCCACACTGAATTAATATAAAAAACTAAAACAATTATTAGTGACATTTTTAGATAATTGGGTCAACAAATTTTAATGAAATTATGACAATGAATGTTAAAATAACATTTTGTGAAACATTACTGAAATTAATGATTACGCTTTTAGACCTTTAGCCTTGCTTTTGGAAGCATGAGAATTTTTAGAACATGTAAATGATCTTGCAGTTATTATACAAATAAAATATTTAGGAGTACATAGCTATGGTTATAAATAGGGTTCAAGCACAATATAAATATTATAGGCCTATGACATCTGACAAAACTCATAGAATGTAGCATAAAGCTATAGGCCTAATTGCAAGGAAAATGGACATATAGGCCTATATATTATTGTTGGGGCTATATATATATATATTAACAAAATATTGTAGACTGTGCAGAAACATAGAAGCATGCTCATGATAAAACATACTGGTCCATAGAAACAATACTGGAATCAAACCTCTATGAAACAAATTGGAATCAAACCTCTATGAAAAAAATTGGAATCAAACCTCTATGAAACTAATTGGAATCAAACCTCTATGAAACTAATTGGAATCAAACCTCTATGGAACAAATTGGAATCAAACCTCTATGAAACAAATTGGAATCAAACCTCTATGAAACAAATTGGAATCAAACCTCTATGAAACAAATTGGAATCAAACCTCTATGGAACAAATTGGAATCAAACTTCTATGGAACAAATTGGAATCAAACTTTTATGGACCTCCGTGTGAGGTGCAAAAGGTGGTGGAGTTTATTGAGACAAAATTACAGATAGGTCCTATAGATATTTTAAGAAAACAAAAGAACTACTACATGGTAGGAAGTCTGGCATTCTGTGGACACAATTATCCATTCTGCACCAGATGCTCCCATTACTCTGCATGTACACACTTTGTATGACTTTCTCATCCCTCACAATCCATGAGTTTCCACTCTTTCATCTACTACCTTTCACTCTCTGTATTTCAGTATGCAGTGTTTGTTCTTTGTTGGCACTGATTTGGATATAGGTTTGTGCTCAGTACAACTGTATTCTATGCTTCTGATTATGCATGTCGTAAGAGTCGACTAAGCAAGTTTGGGGGAGGCTGTCCCATCCAATAGAGGGTCAAAGTGACCCAGATATGCTGAATTTGGATGTGTCAGACTGAAAGCACAGATATCACAGCCAAGCTGTAAACCAGACACAATGCATTCTGTTCCCTGGACTACATTCTGCTAATCTACAGAAGATTGAGAACGAACACAGAAGTAAATTAGCACCTATGCGCTGTAATTGAAACAGTTGAGTAAGAATTGCATAGTTCATACTGCCTTGCCTACCCAAGAATGATACACATAGCTTCATTCTAGATTTATCCAATTTTTTAGTCTGCATCTGGATGAGCATTGTAACTGGCAACGCATGGCTCATTACAGAAACAGATAGTACAACACAATCTAAGTAAAAATAATGTATGGTTCATTACAGAAACAGATGGTACAACATAATCTAAGTAAAAATAATGTATGGTTCATTACAGAAACAGATGGTACAACATAATCTAGGTAAAAACAATGCATGGTTCATTACAGAAACAGATGGTACAACATAATCTAGGTAAAAATAATGTATGGTTCATTACAGAAACAGATTGTCCAACACAATCTAGGTAAAAATAATGTATGGTTCATTACAGAAACATAGTACAACACAATCTAGGTAAAAATAATGTATGGTTCATTACAGAAACAGATTGTCCAACACAATCTAGGTAAAAACAATGCATGGTTCCTTACAGAAACGGATATCCAACACAATTATATGTAAGAACAGCAACTACATGCAAATTATTATTATTGCATATAAGAAAATGAATCTTGATTGTATGAAATCAATTAGTATGTCAATTTACTGAAGAATCTCAAGCACATCTTAAGATAATTAGGATGAGTTTCTTCTTCTTATTCTTTAGCGTTCATTCTCAAACTACTGCTGGATCTCTTTTGTAGCCCTATTAGATTTCCAGCAGGATGTAGTTCAGAGAATGGAAATGCATTGTGTTGCAGTTTTATTTGCACCAATGGCCTGACACATTTGTCTTCGGTGGAGATGAGTTTAGGAAATAATATTAAAACAGACATAAGTTGTTGATCTTTGTGACCACAAAACAGACAAAAGTTTATTTTTTGTGATCAATAAAAACAGACAGATGTTGATCTTTCTTACATATTACAAACAGGAAGAAGTTGTTGATTTTTATGGAAAATTAGCATACAGGAGAACTTATTGATTTCTGTGGACATCTTATGATACCTATTTGAACAAAACAAACAAAAAATAAAATATATGAACAAGGAAAACAAAACAAAGAAAACACAGTAGATGTTGTATCAATGTGCAGATTGTTTGTTTTGATTTCAAGGAATTATGAGCAGTTAGCTCTTGCTTCCTATGTAAAGCGGGTTAGTTTCTCTAGATATATCTTTCATATTCAGAAGACTTTAACTCCAGTATGAGAATGGAAATCGATGCAGGTACGTAGATCTTATAATTGATCTCAGAAACTTGGGCAATCCAGACTCTCAATCCATGACCAAGAGTGCCACTCATGATTCATGGCCTCATTAAAGCAAGCAAGAGAAAATCACTCAAATTACCTTAGGATTGCAACAAAAATCACCCATTGCAAGTGACTTTGCAGCTTCATGTGATAGTACCCAGGATTCTCAGAAAAAAATGCACTTGTAAATGATTTCATCTGGAACATCAAACCGTTGATCTTCTGAGCACAAGGCAAACTTTTGATCTCATGAGCACAAGGCAAACCTTTAATCTCCTGAGCATAAGACAAACCTTTGATCTCCTGAGCATAAGACAAACCTTTGATCTCCAGAGCATAAGGCAAAGGGCTTAGCCATAGATAACCTTTCATCTTTTTTACACTACAAAAATAATACAATGAACTGACATTATATTGAATCCTTCAACATTGAGACTATATTTTGTGAATCTGTTGCTGTGGTGCAGCAACACCAACAAAGGAGCTAGCATCTACAAGAAGCATCAAATCTCAGAGATACAGAGAAAGTGTGCTTCCCAAAATGACAGAACAACAAACACACAGATGTTCAATTCTAATCATACATGTTCCAAATATGGCATGGGATTCTATGCCAGGATGCATTTTTGAGTCATCTTCACACCAGAGAGATGAGACAACACAATTTTGAAACTGTCATCGACTGCGATGGATGGCTATTATATCGAATCTTGTTTCTTGCCACACTGTTATACCAATTCATTATATTATATAACACTGGCAAAATATTAGTCAAGATTCCAAGAAAATAAAAAGAAACAATATCAAAATTGACAGGTAAGAATTTGACGTGTATACAGTTTGAAGAGAATTGCATATTTCATTTTATGAAAACAAACATGATATGGTGAGATATGTCAATGTGCTGCTGATGTCTGAAAGAGGAGCAATGAAGAGCGACACTGTACCAATTGGGCATGTTGTAAAGGTGACTAAGAAGGTTTGCTGGATGGAGTTGGCTCATAGAATCCCATAGAAGGTAAAAGTGATTGCTAGGCTATGCTGAAGTCAGATGTGTCAGGTTAAAAGGTGCAGATATCACAGCTAAGCTTTAAACCATGACACAATGCAATGTGTTCTCTTGACTACATCCTGCTAATCTCCAGGAGTTTAAGAATGAATGTAGAAGAAGAATATGATGAGATAGAACCCTGCTGCAGTATGATTTTGACACTCTTGTTTCTTTTGCCATGTGGTGGAGTTTCACTTTCAACTTCAGATAGAACCCTGCTGCAGTACAAGTATATCACTCTTGTTTCTTATGCTAGATGGTGGAGTTTCACTTTCAACTCCAGATTAGTCTGGCATTTATTTAATGGGGAGATTTCTCAGAGATTTTAGAAGTCTCAGATGACTCAGTGTTACTAGGGGAAAACACCATGAGTTGGATACTCTGATACTCCAGAGAGAACTTTGGCATAATTTCTTGCAACCTGGAGGAGTGCTGCAGATAAACAGGGTTTATTCTCTCCCAGCACTTTAGACATGGATTGTTAGCAGGCTTCATCACATCAGAGATCATGGTGTGGGGAAGTGAACCCTATGCCCAATCACCTTAGTCACCTTTTATGATATGCATGGCATTGCAAATGGCTGTGTTTCTTTTGACTCATTTTCACATATCTCAAAATCTTTTGATCATGTGTGCATTCATGAAGAGTGCTGAGTATTTTTGCTCGGTTCATAGGCTGAGCAACTGTTATGGTGGCAAGGATAGCGAATTTGTGCATTATATTAAAATGCTGGACTTAGGCATAACCTGTATAGAACACCTAACAAAGATTTTGAAAGTACACTTAACCAACATAGAACCGGAACCATCAGCCGTTATACACAGAGATATACTGAAGCAGAGATCTGAGCACCTATGGACAATCCGGTGTGCGAAGAGGATAATCAACATTCTTAATACTATTCTTTTCTCCCCTTTCAATAGACCCCTCCCCAGCAAACAACATATCAGCAAACTTGATGATATAACATATAAAATAACATGGAATCAGAAATATATACATTTACAACAATTAATAATGCAGAACAAATAGTTTGAAATAAAAATAAAAGAGGATAAAAATAAATGCAAAATAACCCAAGACAAATGTAGTGTTTAGCAGTTGAAATATTTTAGCAGAATATAATAACTAGGGGCAGTAATGAATGATGTGGAATGTTGAATTTGATTTAACAAGTGACAAGAATGTAACAAGAAAATTCTTTACACAACAATAGCACAAATGACAGGAAAAATTGGAAAGTAACAGATGGGATTTGAAGCAGGTCTGTTCAGCAAGTCTTTGACCTGGTTCAGGTCTGTTCGGCAGATCTTGACTCAAGTACGAGGTGAATCTGTGTCAGATGAACAGACCTTGTTCAAATCCCTTATGTTACTTTCTGATTTAACAGAAATGATGGCAAAATGTAACATTTAAAGTAACATCAGCAAAATGTAGTATACATGTATATAAAAAACAAAATATAACAAAAAATATCAGTGAAATATAACACAAAGTAACATCAGCAAAGTATTATACATAAAATAAATAAGTGAAATATAACAAATAATAAAGATGTGATTAAGATATTTCCTTCTTGTGCAGAGTTCGAAGAAACACTTCATTTCTGCAGAAAATATATGGAGATGCTGTCTACAATTTAGTCTACAAAAACACTTTTTTTTTTGCCAACGCTGTGCTACCAAAGCCAAACATGGACAACGAATGGAAGACTATCAATGCGAACCAGAATTCGAGTACTGAGAGGTTATATTGAACCAATTCTTTTATGGATGTGAACCATGGACTAAAAATTCAAAACGAATTAGAGACTACAGAGATGTGGCTTCTGAGAAGAATGATGAAAATACCATGGACAGCTAAGAAAAGTAATCCAGAAGTTCTCACTGATGCTGGCATAAAAAGATCAATCATATCAAACATTAGGGGCCGACCATCAAGATTTCTAGGACATGTACTGAGAAAAACACAGCTTGAACACTTAATAACCACTGGAAAGATGAGAAAAGTTACTAGATGGACTAGTATTGTGGCACGGTAGAAGTTCACCAACTGAGCTTATTAACAACACAAGAGACAGAGAGTCGTAGAGAAACATGTTCTCATAAGCATGATATCAATGAGATATTTAGGTGCCGCTGATACTGGGATGAAACATGTATCATTGATACAGATAAAATCAATGTTAGGATGACATGATGCCCCAATTTAAACAATTTCCACTTCAAACAATAACTTCCATGGTACCCTTTCATAAAAGCTGATTGAATTACCACGAGCTGATTGAATTACCATGAGTTGATTGAATTACCACGAGCTGATTGTATTACCATGAGTTGATTGAATTACCACGAGCTGATTGAACACAGATGAAGTCACATGTATTAAGCTAATTGACACAATCCATTGTGTCATGTTATTGTGATGTGAATAACAGTAGTCCCTATAACTGTCACATGCCAAGTAATATATCAAGTATTTCCTTGCCTAAGGTCTTATAAGACCATTATCTGTCTCATCAATCATGTTCACAACCATGGACAATTTCTAAGACTGGAAGAACAGATTATCATTCTTTACCCAAGATATATGACAAAAAAATTAAAATACATGTTAACATATTTAAACAATGAAAACGAGATGTAACATCTTAACAAAAGACACAGTGTTTTGACAATTAATGTTATCACAGTCAATGCAGGTTTTGAGTTAAATGGCATGAGTTCACAGACCTACTACCAACAAATCAATCATGTAGGTTGAAAAGGATTGAAAAAGTAGAAAATTGATTGACTTCAGTTCCATTTAGATCTTAACAATGAAGATCTAAAGCAAATTGCAATGAAACGAGAGACATGGAAATCTATGACATCAGCCCTATGTGCCATCTTTGGTTATAGAGAAATAACTAACTAACTAGCTGTACTTGTTTTTCCCTTATGTACTTTGTTACTCTCAATAAAATAGCAGCCGCCTACCAAGAGTACAACTCATAGCATGTGACTTCGTAGCTTCAAGCTAAAGTCCCCAGGGGTTCTCAAGGCAATCAACCTGTAAACAAGTGTCACCATGAAATTTTAGTTTGAAACGACAGTTGTGAGCACAAGGCAAATAGCTTAACCACTACGCAGGAAGATTCCTCCAATCAAAGTAGATCATCCAAAATACCCTTTACTTGACTGTAACCAATGACAACAGTTTAATTAAATGGACATTTCTGATAAAAGTTTACTAAAAAAAGTAAGAGCAGTGTTATTATGCTTAAAGTTATATCAATGCTGATCATTTCAATTATATGAACAATAAATGAAATCTTGTATACATGAATTCTTTTCTTTTTCTGTGCTCATTCTCAAACTCCTGCAGATTAGCAGGATAGAGTTAGAAGAATGGTATGAATTTTGTCTTGTTTTAGAGCTTTGTTGCAATATCTGCACCTTTCAACCTGACACATTTGACATCCGCATGGCTTCTGGGTCACTGACCCTATATTGGATGAAACAGCCAACTCCACCTCAAAATCTTCTTAGTCACCTCTTATAATATGCATGGAATGTAACAGTGTCACTGTTATTCACTCCCATTTTGGACCCCTGCAACACTCAGGCTCTGAGTTCTCTAATACCACAAGAAGTTGAAAATAGTTTTTTTGAAAAGAAATCTGGTTGATATGAGAAATATAGTTTAGATCTTAGGGTAGCACACAATAGGAAAATTGTTATCTACATACTGCAGGAGGTGACTAAGGAGGGTTTGAAGTAGAGTTTGTTGCTCCATCCCATAGAGGGTCAAAGTGACCCAGAGGTCATGCTGATATTGGATGTGTCAGGCAGAAAGACACAGATATCACAGCGAAGCTGTAAACCATGACAGAACGCAATCTATTTTTGGAATACACCCTGTTAATCTTCAGGAGTTTTAGAATTAATACAGAAAACAAGGCTGCAGAACAGATAAAGTAAATAGAATTGAATCATAGGTACTGTACCAGTAGACACCACCACATATTTAAAAGTGAGGAAGACCTTCAAGAATTAATGTAGTAGAACAGTAAAGAGAAAGTATTGAGAAAACAGAAGTAATAGTTATTTTAAAGAAACAAATCACCACAGCTTGCAAGATCAAAGTGAATGACATAGTATTAAAACAGGTCCACCAATTCAAGTATTTAAGTACAATTACAGCAGATGGAAGAAGTTCAACAGAAATCAGAAGCAGAATTGCAAAATAAAAATGAAAAATAAATTGTGTAATATGACCTTGTCATTTGAGGTGAGGAAGAGAGTTCTGCAGTGCTACATAACTCCTATAAAAAAAAAGTAAAGTAACCCATAGCATTTATTAATGCCGTAGGGGTGTGAGATGTTAGCGATCTCACATTTCACAGGCTCTGCAAATGAGGGCGGTAGCCATCTCCTCTCCCTCGCAGTCTTTACTTCCCGAATTAATCCGGTACCCATTTAAGGCTGGGTCGACCTGGGAGCCGTTGCGATCTGAAAACATTTCCACCTCAACTGGGGAATGAACCCAGGACCACTCATATACGAAGCCAGTGCGCTAACCACTGCGCTAATGCGGCTTCCATATAACTCCTATACTAACATAGGGATGCGATTCTTGGACAATAAACAAACAGCAAATTGGGAAATTAGAAGCAGTAGAAATGTGGTTCTACAGAAGAATGCTGAGAATAACATGGACTGCCAGAAAAACTAATGTGGAGATATTGAAAGAGTCGAATGTAAGACAGAGCTTAGTCAATAATATGTGAAAAAGACAATCTTTAATCTTTGGCCACGTTATGAGACAAGGATGTTTGGAGAACAGTCACAACAGGGAAGATTGAGGGCAACAGAGACAGAGGATGACAATGTGAGAAAATTTTAGTTTGACAACCTGGCATGACAGGGAAACAACAACAACGTTCTGATACATAATACTGGAGACAGAGAATTGTGGAGAGCCATGATCGCCTATGCCAGCCGGCATGGCACCTGATGATGATGAGCGTTATTCCTTTATCTATGTTTGTAAATTCATGTTCATCATTAAATACTTTATATATTTATTTATTTGGTGTTGGGGTTAGAGTTAGTTATATAAAACACAACTATGCTAAACTAAACCCTAACCCCAACCCTAACAAATTTTAATATTTAAATTATTAAATGATTAAGATGAAATTTACAAACATAGATAAGGAAATAATTTAAAATATGGTGGTGTTTACTAGTACAGTACCAAATCATGCAATATAATGTAATTTATTGTTTAATATAGACTAGTTGGTCTTGACTTCAATATGTATACATAATTTATAACCATTTCATTAAAACATACATTCTCATAAATGTCTAACATAAAAAACACTCACTTCAATTGGAATGCTATAAGAATACAAATTCAGTCTGAATATTGTACAGAACAAAAAGAATGTGTAGGCCCTATATTTATACATTTTGTATTAATGAATAAACATGGACCATTTTTGTTTTGAACAATTAAATTTTGTTTCATGAGACACAAAAAAACAGGAGTTATAGTATAGTGGAATCCCACTATAGCGCATCCTTTTATAACAAATTTCCCTATATAAGAACACTTTTAAAAATCTCCAATTACATTTATTCTATATTGTTTATACTATATATAGCGAATTTCTGTTATTACATACATATTTTGTCATTCTGGACCAAGTTGTTATAATGGGATTCCACTATAATGTTGCTGAAAGCACAAGTACTGACACAATTTATTGACACAAATAAAAAAGTGACACTATTCATCTCTGTGTTATGGAAAATATTCTTCTGGAAATCTAGTCGGGCCATTGTTTTGCTACAAGAGAAATCTGGCAGTACAACTATCAATACTGCATGTTTCCCATTAGAGAGTTGCAGGGAGGCTGCATGTAGCTTGTGGGATAAAGGCCACATGTGGCTTATGTGATAAAGGTTGCATACCCTTGCTGTTGCCACATAATGTACAGGGTGAGTTTAAAAAAATTTATTCTGCAACAGAATAAACTCCACTCTGGGAGTCAAACTTTGGACCCTATGGTTGTGAAACCAACTCTCTAACCACTCAGCAATGCTCCATGTATTTTTGTGTTAACAAACGCTTACAAATAATACCAATAACATAACAAATGTTATGAAGGTTCGCATATAATAGGAAGAAATCTATTTTCATAATATTTGATCAACTATGTGTGATAACAATTGACTAGCTATAAATGGTCTTGGCATTTGCTCAACATACAATCTGATACGTATCGACCATGTAAAGTTTACCCTTATAATGTAACCGTACAGATATATATTGGCAATGTAGCCATTACATCATTGATATTACATTTCAGATTAAATATTTTCGTGGCACTTTAGATTTAGTGATGATCATACATAGGCAGGGCTTGAAAGGGGAGTAAAAAGTAGCATCATTGTAACCTCCCATGCACATCTAAGAGGCAGCTAAGGAGGTTTGCAGATGAAGTTGGCTGTCCAATGTCATTGGGGAATGTGATCCAAAAGTCATTCTGAAGTAAAATATGTCAGACCAAAAGGTCATATCGAAGCTGTAAACCATGACAATGCATCCCGTTTTCTGGACTACACCCTGGACACCTGCAGGAATTTTAGAACGAACGCAGGAAGATGTATTGTGAGGAATAATCTAAATACTATATGATACGGTTAGAAGTAGGAATATTAAAGACATTCTTCTCTTTCTGTGTTCGTTCTCAAACTCCTGTAGATTAGCAGATATAGTCTGGAGAATAGAATATGTTGTGTCATGGTTTACAGCTTAGCTTTAATATCTGTATCTTTTGGCCTGCCACATATGATTGCAACATGGGTTCTGGGTCAATTTGACTATATATGGAATGGGGCAGCCAACTCCACCTCAAAATCTCCTTAGTCGCCTCTTATGACGTGCATGGAAGGCAACACTGTCACTATGAGTTGCTCCCCTTTCTGGCTCTTTAACAGACATACAATTAAAGATATGATGTAAAAATATTTAAAGATCAAAATTTGTGTATTACATACTGGTACTTCTAATTTGTAAATATTTATTTGTAGTGTTAGATTTTTTTCCTGTTTTTGTTTTGTTCCTTTAATGAATCTGTGGGAATTGTGTACCGTTTAATTTCAAAAGACTGACATGTATGTAGTCTTAGCAGTAATAATGCATCTATTTGTTATATTCAATAATCCTATGATTCAAGCTTTGCAGAACAATTTGTTGAATATCAACAAATAACAATCCTTGATTATTTACAGAGAACAATTAGTTACAATACAGTAGATATGATTTATTACTTGGTCAGGATAAACAACTATTTAATTCTTTACACTACAATTATTGCATATAGATATGGTTGCATCAAATTGAAATAGTGAGTCAGGAGTTATAACTTCAATTTCATATAATTGCTTCATGAATGTGAACTAAATATAGCATAAGAAGGATTGGATAATTTTGAGACTGAGCTTGTACAACGAGCAAGTAACAAGAGCCATCAGCAATAATGCTGTTCACCTCTACTAAGGATAAGGAAGGTTGAGCACAGGAGCAGTTGAGAAGGTTGAGATGGTATAACTAACAAAGCAATAAGAGTATACAAAGAAACAGGGGTGAAATGGCTAGCAAGACTATTCAGATTAGCATGGGAAGAAAGAAGAGAACCAGAAGATTGGCAAAACTCAATAATAGTACCAATATGGAAGAACAAATAAAACAAAAGAGAATGTGAATCATAACAGAGGTATCTCCCTACTAAGTCACACAGGATAAATATATGCCAAAATATTAAAAATACATCTAAGATACATCATAGTACCCACAATTGAGCTCCTCCCAAGTTTGCATTCAGGAGAGGAGTTAGTTGTAGGCCTACAGATGCTCTTTTTTCCTTGAGACAGCTAAGTAAAAAGCACTAAAATATGATCAAGAACTAAATACAATATTCGTAGAAAAAGCATTCAATATAGTCAACAGAAATGCTTGATGGGAAACACTAAAAAAACTATGAAATCAAAGGTCAGTTATTAGCAAATATAAAAGCCTTTTACTAGATCTGCCAAAGCTCAGTAAGAATTACAGACAGAATTACTTCATGTTTCAAAACAAAATCAAGGGTAAGACAAGGATGTGTGCTATCACCTATATTTTTAACATATACATGGACAAAAATAACAAAAGAATCAGAAAACAAAAATGTAAACAGTACTGTAATAAGAGAAGAACCTGAAGCAGAATTAAATAATGCATTCAACAAATTGCTATTTGCTGATGATCAATGCCTTATCTACGAAGAGGAACAGCAGTTACAAGATCATAATGATGCACTTACGACAACAAGCACCAAGTATAACATGACAATAAATAGACAGGAAACTGAAAAGTAATGAAAATCAGCAGGTAATCAAATTTAGTGGACATAACAGTAAACAAAACTAAAGTGAAAAAACCTCTGAATTTAAATACCTGGAAAGTATATTCACAGACAATAGGTAATTAGACAGAGATATTGAGACAAGATGCCAGAAAGCAAAAATAATGACATACCAGCTATAACCATTACTGCTCAATCCAAAGATCAAGATGGATGTAAAGAGACAGATGATAAAGAGTATTTTTAAACCAACACTCTGTTATCAATACCAGACATGGGTGCTGACATCAGTCCAGCAGAGAAATCTTACAACATGTGACATACCTGAGAAAAGCCATAAGAGCGATAAACAATACAAAATGAAAAATAATGAAATCAGGAGAAGAATCAGTATTAAACCTTGCACAGAATACATTGAGAAATGGCAAATAAAATAGTTTGGACACCTTATGAGAATGAACAATAACCAACTACCGACAAGAATATATAACATAAGAAGATGGGGACACAAGGCCAGAGGAAGACCTAGAAAAAGATGGATAGAGAAAATCAAGACAACCCTGAACAAATATGGATTCAAGGCAGCCAAGGCTATACATCTGGCCTTAGATAGACAACTAAAGCTCCCAGTCATTACCCACTACATCTACACTTAATGGCAAGTGTGAATATTCTGATCATCAACAACCTGGGGATATACAATAATAATATTAACACTTTACTGACCAGAAATCCAGAGTATAGGCTTACTTATCTGCCATTACCAGAAGTATTTGTAAATTTTGGAAACACAGACAGTATTGTCTGTAAAAAAAACTCTCTCTCACTCTCTCTCTCTCTCTCTCTCTCTCTATATATATATATATATATATATATATATATATATATATATATATATATATATATATATATATATATATATATATATATATATATATATATATATAAATAGACACACACACACACGCGCGCACGCACGCACACACACACACACACACAAAAACATGTAGGAAGCAAATTAACACTTGATGGCGATGTCATGGCAGAAATGATAACTCGCATTGCATTAGCATCAAGTACAGGCTGTCTAATATCTGGAGGTCAAAGTCAATCAGCACACTCATGAAAATGTGCTTATTTAATTTCTGCATAACCCAGTGCTGTCATATGGATGTGAGAGCATGAAAAGTTCTTTATCATCAGAAAATAAACTATTGAGTGTTGAAAACAAATGCCTTTGGATAACTAACACCTACTGGAGCGAATTCAAATCGAATGAAAAAATCAGAGAAGAGACACACCAAAACTACATCACAGATGTTATTAAAAAACGCTGTTAGTCCTACATCAGACATGTCTATGCTCAGACAATAACAGAATATACCACCAATTTCTTGCATGGGCATCACAGGCAGGAGTACCATCAGGCAGAAGTACCATCAGGCAGAAGTACCATCAGGCAGAAGTACCATCAGGCAGAAGTACCATCAGGCAGAAGTACCATCAGGCAGAAGAGCCAGGAGTAGACCAAGAAACACTCAGAAGAACAATATTTAGAGGAAATAAGGCAAACAATATTCATACTATTCAAGAACTGCACAGAATATCTTTGAACAGACAGAATTGGAGAGATCTGACCTCTGCCCTATGCGCTAACTTCAGCACTAAAGAAAATTAATGTAATGAATGTTTGCATTTTCCAAATGAATTTGAAAGCCCCATAGTTATTTTAAGAGCAATATCTGTTCATTCCTAGGAGGCGAGCCTACATTTCAAACTTTTAAAGAAATCTGCACAGATCAAAATGTATAGAAATTTGTGACGTCACTCTGCCAGTTCATTACTATTTACGCAATGGCTAGCATAACAATGATGAACTTGCCCTTGGTTGTTAAAAGTGCAGTACGCTTGTTACAGCTTGGGGAGCACATTGTTTACATTTATGAATGAAGCTGTATTGGGACTCTGACTGTGGATGCTGTGGGCAACATAGGTGGGGAGCAAATTCTTGTGTCTCAGGACATAGCAAACCGAGTCTAATTTCTATTTATAAAATGGCTGCCTTAACTACGCTGAACATGTCTTTGACCAATAGTGGTGGAGTACATGTGTATGACATGTGCACAGGACCCGGATGAATACTTGTCTGTTCTCATCTATAAAATCTTTCTAACCTCAGTCTGTTCTCATCCATACAACCCTCGCTAAATAAATTCCCCCCCCCCCTATAAACATGCCCCTATTGCCTGATAAATATAGAGAAGGGAAATAATAATTTAAAAACCAAGAAAAACAGTGTTGTCTCCCTGTTTGGGATACTAATTTCATTTCAAATCCTGGACAAAAATGTTTGTCTGACTCCTAGGAAAGAACTACAAAAATGATGTTCAATAATACTGGGCATAAATTTACATTACTTTCTATGTATCTGTAAAACCCACTTTCTAAATTATATATTTTTTTAAGGGTAATACTCATATCTCATGCCACCAGAATGTAATTCATGGGTGCTACCATTTTGGAATGACATTTGGAATGACAGTATGAGTTATTCTTAGTATCGCTACAATTGTCATATTTCTGAAGTATCATAAAAGTTTTGACAATCGCCAAAGTTAGCCCATAAAGTGTTAAAAATAACAGATAAAGATATCAAATTAAGAATTTAAAAAGGGCAAGAAGAATTTCATTGCATTGGAATATATATGGAAAAAGAAAAGAAATTCAATAAAATACAAAAACTATTTCATCACTATTTCATTGAAATGGTGAATTGGTGTTGTTGCATGACTTGGAAACCTGGAGAACAATAAAAAGAACTCGCCTAGAAATCAAGATTGTTATTAATGGAATAGATGAATAAGACTACATGGAATAGATGCACTGGCTTCATAGTTGAGTGATTTAAGGTTCAATTCCCAATTCAACTAAAAATATTTTTGAAATCATCAATGGCTCCTAGATTGACCCATCCTAAGGAAGTTAGGTACTAGATCTTATGAAAGAAAAAGCGGTGGGTGTGATGCTAGCCACATCATTAATTGGTATATGATCAATGAAAATTATAGATCTAATATATGATGCACCTGAGGTATGAGTAAGGGAAATTTTGCTGTTTGCATGGAATAGATGGATTAGACTGCGTGGAATAGATGGATTAGACTACATGGAATAGATGGATTAGTCTATGTGGAATAGATGGATTAGACTGCGTGGAATAGATGGATTAGACTATGTGGAATAGATGGATTAGACTATGTGGAATAGATGGATTAGTCTATGTGGAATAGATGGATTAGTCTATGTGGAATAGATGGATTAGACTACATGGAATAGATGGATTAGACTATGTGGAATAGATGGATTAGACTATGTGGAATAGATGGATTAGACTATGTGGAATAGATGGATTAGACTATGTGGAATAGATGGATTAGACTATGTGGAATAGATGGATTAAACTATGTGGAATAGATGGATTAGTCTATGTGGAATAGATGGATTAGACTATGTGGAATAGATGGATTAGACTACATGGAATAGAAGTGGTATGATAAGAATACCAATGAGAAATCAAGAAAATAACTAAAAAGACATACCAGTGAGGATATTATTTTAAATTAAAACATTGAAGATGGATAGAGCATAGGACTAGGCCTCTACACAAAGAGAACAAGCAGAATGAATTGCAAGATGGACAATGATTTGATATCTGGGAAGGACGAAATCTACAAAATACTTGGAAAAAAATTAGAAATAAGATCTCTGATACATAGAAAATTGGCTATATAGATAGGTCTACCATTTGTTATTTGTTGACATTCACAAGATCTCTATAATCACAAAATCCTACTATGTCTAAGAGTCTAAACAAAGAACCATCATATTTACTTTGATCAAGTTACTCCATCATCAATGATTACTTCATCCCAAGACAGTCCATTCATTAAACAATCATTTATAACATTTAAAATAATGCTAACTCGTCTGTCTAAAGCATCCAAATGTGGCTCTGTCAAGATAGGATTTAATGGATCTGATGTCAACGATGACCTCATAATGTCACTAAGGCTATCTGGACCAATATACAGTTTGATCAACTTTGTGAAGGTTGATAAGCGAATCATGCAGCACTGCCGAATTGGTGCAAGACAAGACATACAGTCATACTTGGATTTCCCAAAACTGTGGAATATAAAATGAAATAATAACAGTACCTGGTACAAGCTAATGATATAACAACATGAAATATTAATAGTACCTGGTACAAGTCAATGATATAACAACATGAAATATTAATAGTACCTGGTACAAGCTAATGATATAACAACATGAAATATTAACAGTACCTGGTACAAGCTAATGGTATAACAACATGAAATATTAACAGTACCTGGTACAAGCTAATGATATAACAACATGAAATATTAATAGTACCTAGTACAAGTCAATGATACATTTTCATATCAATCAACTAGTACAGGGTTTCAATATGGCTATCTATTTATCTTTATCGTTATCTATCTTGTCTGTCTGTCTGTCATGTCTGTCTGCCGTGTCTGTCCATCTGTCATGTCCATCTGTCATGTCTGTCCGCCCGTCTGTAGTGTATGTCCGCCCATCTGTCTGTCTATCTATCAACTTATAACCATCAGGTTTGAAGGGATATCACATTGGATGCAGCAGTACAGACTTCTGCAGTGATTTTTATCTATGTTACAACCTTCAAATATCTCATGTCCAAAATATCTGATGGTGCCAACTCAGGAAATGAGAGTAAGTAAACTCGAAATTGTGATCACTGCCATAGGGCAAGATTGAATGTGATTTGGACAAGTAAAATCAGTGTTACAGTAAAGATTAATCTATTCATATCCCTAGCGCTAAGTATACCTTTCATATGGATGTGAATGCTGGACACTCAAAGAATTATTCATGCTTTTGAATAGAAGTGCTACAGACTTTTGTTAAGAATTACTTATATAGAACAAAGAACAAATATAATCATCTGGTAGCAAATAAACAAACTTGCAGGTTATCAAGAACCGTTTTGACAGCCGTGAAATGGTGTAAACCTGTTTGGTTTGAATATGTAATGAGACACGACTCACTTTCTAAAATTATTGTGCAAGGAACTGTCGAGAATGGAAGGAAAAGAGGTGCCAAGAAAATCCTGGAATGATAACATCAAGGAATGGTCTGAACATGATTTTTCTACACTTCTTTGAATGGCTAAGCATAAAAGTAATTGGAGGACATTTTGTGCTGATGTCTCCATTGTAGCACTCCTACCCTGATGGGTTATGGGTAGTATTATTCTACAACTGAAAATAAATCTTGACCCGTCCAGTCCTTAATGTTATTTGTCCATGCTATTTTTATCTCTTTTCCATTTTCAACTGTTCCTTGCAGTATCGTTTTTGACAAGGAATCATGTTGGCATACATATCCAAACTCTGCAAGTTTCTGTAGCTTCACTATTGAAATCAATGGTTCTTGTGGACCTGCATAACATCTCTATTTCGTACGTACACATTTGTCTTATGTTCTCTATGGGAGATTCATAGAACTCATCTGAAACAATTGTATTCAAAGACCTGTAATCGTTTCTCCATTACTGCAGTGAGTGTACAAAGGAGTACAAATTAAATGATCATATACCACAGCTCTTCTGTATACCAGCAGCACAATGTACTTCCTACTCCTCAGCAAAATTCACAAAATATTTTGTGTTGGTAATCAGACAGTGAATGCAGAAGATAAAGCAATGACCATGACCTAACTTCACAACAATGAGATATCTCAAAGGTTGTGGATCACTGAATAACAACCTCCATTATTTTTTATAGTAAAAAACTCTGAAATTACGAAATTGGACTAACATCTATGGTTGATAGGGGTGCATCCCACTATAAGGTATACAGTTAAAAAAAATTCACAAAAAACTACTATCCTTTATTCTTTCATATAACATGACTGGCAGCTCAGTCAATACTAATTACATACTAGGTTTTTTATTTTTGTGTAAAGATCTCAGCAATGTTTTTATAAATAGAAGTTTAATAAATAGCATTTATAAAACATCAATTTATTGGGTTAGTAAAATGTAACTATTAAAGCGAGGCACGCTTCTTTCAACCATGGACGTTAGTCTAAATTGGGTATATCAGAGATTTTTACCATAAAAAAATAGTAGAGGCAGCGGTAATCCAGTTACCACAACCTCAAGGACATAATAAAGCATCAACTAAAGTAGATTCCATTACCAATAATAAAATATTTCTACAAATAAATAATAATAATAAATTTATTCTTCTTCTGCGTTCGTTCTCTAACTCCTGCAGATTAGCAGGATGTAGTCCGGAGAATGGAATGCGTTGTGTCATGGTTTACAGCATTGCTGCGATATCTGCACCTTTCAGCCTGACACATCCAACTTCAGCATGGCTTTGGGTCACTTACCCTATAAGGGATGGGGCAGCCAACTCCATCCCATAACCTCCTTAGTCACCTTTTACAACATGTATGGAAGGTAAACCATGTTGCTATTCTTTGTTCCCCTTTTGGGCCCTGGCAACAAACGGGCGATAATAATAAATTTGAGAATAACCCTACACAGGATATAGTAAATAATTCAAGCCAACATCTTTGATGCATATTTGTTATAATGACATAAACCAATATAAACATTTAAAACAAGCATTACTCCTATAATTGTACATATATTTAGCACTTACGCTCTGCCATTGTCAAGATGAAGTATGAATGTATCATTGCCAAAATCTAGGAATGTTTCGTAATGATGTCTGTCCAAGTTTCCTGCAATATCAGTTTCAGACAGATATTATAACACAAAACATTAAGCAGAATTATAAAATTAGAAAATATTTGACTGAATCCACAGAGATAATAGTAGTGGTGAAAATAGTAGTAGCAGTTGGAGTAGTGAGAATAGTATTAGCAGCAGTTGGAGTAGTAGAAACAGTGGTAATAGTAGTAGTGGCATTTGGAGCAGTGGGAATAGTAGTAACAGCAATTGGTGTAGTGGGAAAAGTGGAAGTTGTGTTTGAAGTAGTGGGAGCAGTTATAGTTGTAGTAGCAACAGTTGGAGTAGTGGGAATAGTAGTAGCAGCAGTTGGAGTAGTAGGAGCAGTGGTAGCACAGTTAGCACACTAGAATCTCTGAACTGTGGTTCAGTTTACAATTTCCAGTTGAGATTCACTGATTGACTCTCCCATTAGCATATATTTATTAATCCCCATCTATTCTGATTCTCACACATTTCAATTAAGCAAAATGCCTGTGTGTTGACAGGGTCCGAAATGGGACCAAGAATAGTAACAATATTTTACTTAGATGTATGTCATAAGAGGTGACTAAGGAGGTTATGGGGTGGAGTTGACTGTCCAATCCCATATATAGGGTTAAAGTGATCCAGAAGTCATACTGAAGTTGGACGTGTCAGGCTGAAAGGCACAGATATTGCAGAAAAGCTGAAAACCATGGAACAACACATTCTGTTCTCTGGATTACACCCTGCTAATCTGCAGGAGTTTGAGATGTTTTTATGCTGAAGAAGACGATGTCAGTAAAATACTAAAGGAAAACAAGGAGTATTCAATGAAATATGGGTAGATTCTGTACAAATACAGAAAACCTGTTCTTATTGGTAGGTATGCAATCAATCACCACATTCAATCTCTTCTGAATCTCTAGCTGGTTTGTTCTCCATTTACTAACTCACCAACAGGCTGAATCTCTAGCTGGTTTGTTCTCCATTTACTAACTCATCAACAGGTAGCATATCCTATACAGGATGTAGCAGTCAACACAGCCTGTTGAATCTCCTATGGATTTTGAGCCAATCTTTATGCTTCTGTGAGTACAGTCAGTTGATATCCTGTGTTCATTTATCTCTTTATTGTTGTCCTGTCATCATCTCTTCTATTATGATTTTTTCTAGACTGTCATGTCGTTTGAAATGGCCAAAGAATTGTTATTTTCTAGACCTCATTATTTAGCAAGTTTTCTTTTACTTTCAATCTCAGAATGTCTATATTTGTGATCTTTTTGGTTCATGGTATTCTGAGGACTCTTCTATAACATTTTGTTTTACATTCTGTAAATTTGTTTCTCACCTTATTAGTTAGTGATTATCCAAGATTCATATTCATATATTGCAACTGGAAAATTGCAGGCTCTAAGGAAAGTTAGATTTGCTATTTTGTTGCAGCCCAGCCATGTTTTTCATTTGTATTGGTTTATTTGATGCAATGGCCAACCATTTCTGACTTCTTCATAGGAACCACCTCTGCAATGACTAAATACACTACTTTTGTTATTATAAAATATAGGAATATCTAAGAAATACAACTTACAGATACAAAATATATTGACATAAAAGGATTAATAATTACCAACCCGTGAGAAAATCGAATACTGACATGTCCAAAATATCAAGAAGTCTGCGACCTTCATTGTAAGGGTGTTTCTGTTGAACCTTCTCACACAGGTCATCATACATTTCCCAATATGCCTGCAGATGAAAGAGGTAAAGATCAGACAGGAGGTCTTCAAAGAAGAAGGTACATGATGGGTAATCGGAAAACCTACAGGAAGTCTTAGTTGCTGATATACCTTTTTCTTAAAATCCTGTTACATGAATATGTATATTCTGAATAAAAATTTATTTTATGGTGTATAAGTGCTATATAACCCCCTATACTAACATATGGGTGTGAGTCTTGGACAATAAACAAACTGGAAAGTGGGAAATTAGAGGCAACAGAGATGTGGTTCTACAGAAGAATGCTGAGAATACCATGGAATGCCAGAAAAAATAATGTAGAGGTGTTAAAAGAATCAAATGCGAAACGGACCTTAATTAACAATATAAGAAACAGGCAATCTTCTTTTTTTTTGGCCACTTCATGAGACAGGCAGGTTTAGAGAACATAGTCACAACAGGCAAAATTGAAGGCAATAGAGACATAGGGTGACAACATGAGAAAATATTAGACAGTTTGACAACCTGGCACGGCAAGGGAACAACAACAACTTTGATACATAATTCTGTGGACAGAGAGCTGTGGAGAGCCATGACCTCCTATGCCAGCTGGCATGGCACCTGATGATGATGATGATGAATGCTAGAAAGACTCAAAAGACAGGTAGGTGAGAAAATTAGAGAAGAGCAAGCTGGATTCAGACCAAAACTATTTTTTTAGATAAAAATTTCAGCCTTAGAATAATTATTGAATAATCAGTGGAAATAAAATAAAAAACCAATTGTTTTTCAAATTAAAATTTTATATTCTATGCAATCAACAGTCTGGAAAGTTCTAACCAAATATGGCTTCCCAACTAGATATTTAAATATAATAAAAGCTTTACAATACAAGTCAAGATGCTGTGTTAGAATAAATGAGGGTAAAACTGAATGGTTTTACATAGAAACAGGAGTAAAACAGGACTGCATTATGACAACATTACTTCGCTATAGATGATTGGGTCATGAAAAATTATGCCTAAAACAAACACTTTGCTATAAAATGGATGGATGATAGTGCTTTTAGTAACCGTAATTTTGCAGACGACTTGGTGTAATTTTTCTTATTTTTCTACTGCATTCATTCTCAAACTCCTGCAAGTTAGCAGAAGAATTGGACACTGTGTGTCATGGTTTACAGCCTAGCTGTGATATCTGTGACTGATGAGACAGATAACTCCATTCCCTCAAACATCCTTAGTTGCTTCTCTGTTACTTGGCAGATAACAATGTCACTATTCTTTGTTCTCTTTTCAAATTCAACGCATGTGTAAGCTTTCTTCAATTCTCCATAATTCTGTCTCAATAGGTGCATTTTCAAATTCCCTGATCTCAGTCCATCAGTCAATATAGCCAGGAACTGTCCATCAGTCAATATAGCCAGAACCTTTTCATCAATCAATATAGCCAGCAACTGTCCATCAATCAATATAGCCAGAAACTGTCCATCAATCAATATAACCAGCAACTGTCCATCAATCAATATAGCCAGCAACTGTCCATCAATCAATATAGCCAGAAACTGTCCATCAATCAATATAACCAGCAACTGTCCATCAATCAATATAGCCAGAAACTGTCCATCAATCAATATAGCCAGAAACTGTCCATCAATCAATATAGCCAGACTGTCCATCAATCAATATAGCCAGCAACTGTCCATCAATTAATCTTTCATTTAAATTGTGAGAAAGAAAAAACTCCACAATAGTTATTAACCTGACACTATATATCTGTAGTCTCATTTGCATACAGTGACAATATTTTCATTTGTAGTGAAGGTAAATCATTGATTCACTTGCTCACTGTATCTGTTTGCCAGATCTTATGAAAGTCTATTCTTGACTGATGAATTATCAATTTGCTGATCTGAAAAGCTATCCTCTTTTTATCATTATCATCCACATTTGTCTTAATGCACCTTTTTAATTTTCATTAATCAAAGCCCTAAACTTGGTTTGATAAGTCCTGCTCTTGATAAGGCACAAGAAATGCTGAATTTGTTTAGTCATTTTTCAGAACAAATAGACCTTCAAGTGAACATTTCCAAGACTAAGCTCATAAAGTCTAGAGAATCTAAATAAGCAAAATCAGTTCTCTGACGCAAAATAAACTCTTAAGCCACATATTAACATTTTTAAAGTTAAAAATGGTTCAGTATGGCAACCCTGAATTGAAATGGAGATTCAGTATGATAACCCTGAAATGTAAATGAGATATATAGTCTCAACCAATCAAATTGTTTTCCTTGAACACACACACCCTGACACTTGACTTGTTTAGGAATTCCACATACAAGATGCATTTATAGCAAACTAACTTAGCAACAAAGATTAACTTTATAAACATATACAGTACTCGTAAGTTTTATTGTTATTAGTTTTAATTATATTTACAACTATGTGCATTTCAAGTATTAATACGTTTTGAAAGTAACTGCAGTTCAAGAAACAAAAAATGCCTATTATTTAGTCCAAATATATTTACAATTCATATTTGACAAAGATATTTTTGCTTAATTAAATTTGCACTTTAGCTCTTTCACTACATGGCATCGATTAATTGATCCACAGGCTACATCTGGGATTACTTGGTGTCTTTTAAAAGATGATTACTTTTTAAAATAATTTAATCATTTTTGGTATTTATATCAACATAAGAATATTTCTGATGGAAAGTGTAATATGTCCACATTACTTCTGAAATGATTTTGATATGTTATGATATCAATTTTGAAATTATTGATAAGTTATGAACATGTGAAGTAGGCCTATGTGATAGCTATGCTGTAAGACTATACAACAATACATGTACTTATGCCAGTAATGGACATAATTACAAATACATCATGGTTATACTAAAATAAATGAAGAACAGTTGGAGAAAATTCAAAATGTGTTCATACTTCAAAGAATGAAACACAATTAAGACTTCTTATATGCAAATAAGAATATATGCAAAAATATATGCTAAAATATAAAAAAAAGCAAAAATGATTTTTAGATCTATAGAAAATATGCCAGGAATAGCTGTTGGTGTGTATAATGTGAATAACCTGAGATATGCTGATGACACGGTTCTGGTAGCAAAGAGTGAAAAAGAACTACAACAATTGATTACAACTATAGAAGAAGAAAGCACAAAAAAAGGTATCAACTTGAACATCAAGAAAACAGAAGTAATGGTTACATTGAAAACATCTACCTTTCTAAATGTAATATCTAGTTCAACAGGACAGTTTTTGAACAAGTAGACAAATTTTAATATTTTGGCACAATTGTTATTTCATTAGTGAGATAAAAAGTCGAAAAGCACAAGCAAAAGCAGCATCCCAGAAGATAGGAACATCTTGTGTAATAATTCAATATCAATAGAAGTAAGAAAGAACATACTAAAATGTTACATAGAGCCCATACTGTTATATGGCAGTGAAGCATGGACAATTGACAATATTGCAAGAAAACATCTGGAGGCCACAGAGATGTGGTTTTATAGAAGAATGTTGAAAATATCATGGACAGATAAAAAGAGTAATGCTATAATTCTACAACTAGTCAACTCAAATAGAGAACTTATTAACTGTATTAGAAGACGATAATCACAGTTTCTGGATCACGTCATGAGAAGAAGTGTGTTGGAGAACATCGTAACAACTGGAAAGATCGAGGGTAAAAGAAACAGAGGAAGACAATGTGAGAAAATGTTGGATGGCTTAAAAGCCTGACATGATACAGAATCATCAGAAACTATATTTAAATGTATAACAAACAGAGGACTGTGGAGAGACATGATAGCCTATGCCGGAAGGCATGGTTCCAATGAATGAATATGCAAATAATACTACCTGAAGATAGATAACTCTTAATGAATGTGACATTGTCTACCTTTCTATGTTTACTGTACGATCTCTTCCATGGATTTCTCCATGTTTTTCTAGTAGCCATTCTTGTAGGTGGTAGGAAGGCTGCAAGAGAACCTTCCATCATTATTGGGTGGCCGCAAACTGGATGTGAGGAATCACAGTAGTAAGAACAAGATCCATGAAAGCACCTGTTGCCAGCTGGGAATATGAAAATAAAAATATGTTTACTTATATTATTAAAAGAGAATTCACAAAAGTTTACGTGTTATACAACTGCATATTAAGCAAAAACTATTTCTTACATTTTTTAAATGAATTTTGGTGACATTTTAAAAATACATTTTATTTCTTACGTGTCTTTTACATTTTTTTAAAAAGTATTTATTCTGTAACTCCCACTAGCTGACTTCAGAGGTTCTTTTTGTTTCTTGATAGCGGTTATAAAAGCTCAAAGTGTGTGTCTAGAGCTATGGCGATAGTAACTCAGACAGCAGCATAATGGTCAAGCAAGTTTGACTGTGGTTAGCTTTGACTTTGAGATTGGTGACCAGCATTCAGTATGGGAATCAATATTTATTCTGTAGCAACTGAAATCCATGATTTCTGGGGAAATCCATGAGGTTCCTTAGTTAAAAATGTAAACAGTGTGCTATTTATAGGTTGAATATAAAAGGTTGAAAGGCAACAATGATAGGAATGATGTATTTTCACTTTTCCTGGTTTTCCACTTCCAAAACAGCAGAGAGCAAGTGAACTTTCAATTATAAGAAAGTGACACAGACATGAGTGGGTTATTTATTATTATAATACTGTCATAATGATGTGAAATGTGAGAGATCTCTCATTATATGACTTTAACATTTGGAGGGGATTCCTATTCCTTGATATTTTTAATATAATGGTATTCCCATAGGAAATAAGTTTGTAGAGTGTAGGAAATTCATAGTAGGCCTACTATACTTTCACTGGAGGTCATCAATGCCTTTTTTAAAATAACTTCAATTCTTTATCTTAGTGAGACAGGTAAACACCTTAGTGAGACAGGTAACCAAATACAGTTGTGTTAACTGAAACTAAAACAGGATGTGATCACAGTTTTATTCAAGGGCAAAGTCAGATCTAACTACTTGGTTAAACCAACATTCATGATGTAATGTAACTAGCTATGCACAGTTAAAAAAATGTTGAAATCTGTGAACAAAGAAAACTGGTGAACAGATGGGCAATGGGAAACACTGACAGAGAAATCTACAAATATATAATCACCCCAAATTCTAAAGACAATACCAACCTCATGGGAAGGAAAGAATGGTACTCCACAATGCTGGCTGTACACTATCCTTGCAAAACTATTGGATGTCAACCTTTAAAATGTTCAGCGCTGAATGATATTAGAAAAATGCTTTTCCCTCCAAGGCTAGAGAAATTAAACACCCTATATAGAACAAAACCCCGCCAAAGACGGATATGTCGGGCCATTGGCGCACATAAATCGGCGACACAACACATTTTCATTATCTAGACTACATCCTGCTGGAAATCTAGTAGGACCATGGTCCTGCTACAAAAGAGATCCAGCGGGAGTTTGAGAAGGAATGCTGAAAAAAAAAATATGGAACAAAACAATAGATCACAAACACAAGCATATATCACGCAATGTCACTGGGTTAAAAGGACATGAGCATATGGACCACTGGATCAGCAACCGACCAACGAACCAACTAATGTAACTAGTTTGGTGTCAGTTATTTGTATGAGCATACTTATTGCATGATAACAGCAATCTATGTAATCTATAAAGAGATGAAAACAACAGTCAAGTGTTAAAAGCTATGTTTATGAAGCGATTAGGGCAATAGTAAAGTGTTAAAAGCAAAGTCAATGAACTAATTAAAGCAATACTCAAGTGTTTATGAAGAGATTAATAAAAAAAGTCAAGTGTTCACATAATGAAAACAAATGTAATGAAAATTAAAGAAAGAAAACTGTGACAGAATACCATGAAAAACATTAAAGAAATGGATAGTTATAATAGTTTTCTCTACAGTTATACTAAGTTATTTCAATTATACAACAAATCTTACCAGGGGATATAAAAAATGTTTTATTTAGTTTTTTGTCAGACACACGTTGTATATCCCTTGTGACATTTAAAAGCCTGCCCACTGTTGGTGGAACTCGATTGAATCCAAGTATTCTGGTAGAATAAAAGTACATAAGTTTATGAGGAAGTAATCCCTTTAGTTGTGAGCAGGTAGCTCTTGTTAACCTATAGCTTTGCTAACAAGTTGGACAACCAAAATGAAACCCAAACTGGCATAGGGTGAATTGTCTCAAAGGCACGGTTATATTACATGGGTTTATGGATGCATGTTTGGTCCTTGAAGGGAGGCATTCCAATGCAGCAGTATCCTAGGATCATCACGTCCTGCAAGAAATGTAGCTTTACCTCCGAGCCAACCAGTTTATAATTCTTTTATCAGATCTGTTGACCCATCTGCAGTGATGGCACATCAAACATTCCAGACACCTAGGAGTCTTCCACAAAAGGACAAAGTTGTAATGTCTGCTGTCCTGCATCTATTCATCATCCATGGAGACCATTCACCAGAGGACACAAGAAATTGAAACAATACATGCAGTGACAATTATAATTTGTCACAGATGATAGGAGCCTATCCCCCAACTTTCCATAGTCATCTCCTATGACATGTCTGGAAAGAAGACAATGGCCCTATTCTTTGCTTCCTGAACTACAAGTCCAGGCCCAGGTTGCCACACTGTGAATTTGAAACAAAAACTAACACATTCTTACTCTTGTATACAATATTTCTCACTGTTTTCTATAAACATTCAACATGTACACAGTGAAACTTTTTTACAGGAGGTCTTCTTCAAGATGGTGCAGATGGCATGATGGAGGTATTTAGCTGCTAGTCTCTAATAAAATCATTGTATACACTGATGGTTCTGTGATTCCTGGTTTAAAAAAAGTCAGGGTGGAGTTTTACTGCCAGAATTGGGGGTAGAACTAGAGTGGAGCAAAATGGAGAATACAATGCAACAACCTCCAGCATGAGAATGGAAATACAGAGTGGAAATACAGGTAATAAAATGTAGCTCAAGCAGAAAAACATCAGGAGCTGTAGTAGTCACAGATTCTCAGCCCATGTTTAAAAAAATAAAAAAATGGGTAGCTAAGGCATAAGTGGATTGAGTAACCTGCATATTCTAAACTGTTGAGGGTGGAAGAAGCAGAGTAGGCAAATAAAGGCATGGACAGACAGCATCAAGGAATGGACACTGCAAGATATTTCCACACTCATCCACATCGCTTAGATATAATTCACTGGAGGACTCTGTGTGCTGAGGCATCCAATGTTGTACCCCTACGACCATGAAGGGTTACGGGTTTATTGATGATTGACATTATAAACTACAAGCAATTCTATAGATTTACTGTTATGGATGTGAGGAAGTCAGCGGCAATGAAAGAGCCGACACATTGGCTTCAAAAGGACCAATACTAGGAGAATTAATTATGGACAAGAATGACACATTACAATCTCTATGTGAAGACTTTCTAAATAAAGAGATTAGATTCGAAGGTGATACGATTTATAGCTTAAGGAATTACCACCACAACAATCAGAAAAGGGCAATTGAGGGGCGTTTAAATATATGTGTGTGTGTGTGTGTATAACCAGCGAGCTATGGGAAACATCTGCATTTACCCACTTTATCATGTGCTGGGAGAGACTTAGTGTCTATATATTTTCCCAGAATGCATCAATGTCGATTCTGAAAGCTAAAACTAAACTAAACATTACGCAACAGTAAATTCTCTGTAGATGATAGTCCTATATAGTAGGGCTTTCCTCTTGTGGAAGTCTTATGGTATTTAATCCATACAATTATGTTTCATGGTATTTGAACCATAAAATTATGTTTCATGGTATTTGAACCATACAATTATGTTTCATGGTATTTGATCCATACATTTATGTTTCATGGTATTTGATCCATACAATTATGTTTCATGGTAATTGATCCATACAATTATGTTTCATGGTATTTGATCCATACAATTGTTTCATGGTATTTGATCCATACAATTATGGTTCATGGTATTTGATCCATACAATTATGTTTCATGGTATTTGATTCATACAATTATGTTTCATGGTATTTGACCCATACAATTATGTTTGCCTTTTTAGTGCAACATTACGAGAACAAATCATTGTAAAGCATACTGGAGGAATCAGATGAACTCAGCCCTGACCATGGGCTATGAAGTGGTAGCATATGGGTAGTGTTGAAATGCAACTCTGTGTATAATATGACTATTTTCTGGAAGATCCCAGAATCAGCTAACATGTTTAGCCCTGCTTAATTGGAAACCCCCCTTGAATGGTGGAGAATGCACAAATGACTGTCTTAACTAACCCAGTAACCATGGTACAGAGCTGTGATGTTACGGACACTTCTGAAAGGAAGGGATACATTGCAGGGAAGCTGTAGCTCATGACTTCAACTCTTCATATAAAGAAAAAGTAGAAAATCCACAAAACTATAATTTATCTTCCCTGAGTAACAGACTTCTCAAAACTAGAATTTATCTTTCCTGAGTGACAGACTTCTCAAAACTAGAATTTATCTCCCCTGAGTAACAGACTTCTCAAAACTAGAATTTATCTCCCCTGAGTAAAACACTTCTCAAAACTAGAATTTATCTCCCCTGAGTAACAGACTTCTCAAAACTAGAATTTATCTCCCCTGAGTAACAGACTTCTCAAAACTAGAATTTATCTCCCCTGAGTGACAGACTTCTCAAAACCAGAATTTATCTCCCCCGAGTAACAGACTTCTCAAAACTAGAATTTATCTCCCCTGAGTAACAGACTTCTCAAAACTAGAATTTATCTCCCCTGAGTACAGACTTCTCAAAACTAGAATTTATCTCCCCTGAGTAACAGACTTCTCAAAACTAGAATTTATCTCCCCTGAGTAAAACACTTCTCAAAACTAGAATTTATCTCCCCTGAGTAACAGACTTCTCAAAACTAGAATTTATCTCCCCTGAGTAACAGACTTCTCAAAACTAGAATTTATCTCCCCTGAGTAACAGACTTCTCAAAACTATAATTTATCTCCCCTGAGTAACAGACTTCTCAAAACTAGAATTTATCTGCCATGAGTAACAGACTTATGAAAACATTACACATTCCTGAGAGCTGAAGGTTTCTGGTTATGAAATATAACTGAAAAAAAAACTACCATCTTGCACATAGGAAGTTTTTCTATCTAATGTTCCGTCAGCACTTAATATGGTGCATTGGGCAGAAACCAGAGATCTCCAGTAGCCTACAAGTGACGTGAAGCTACTGTAATTCTTGCATGTTGTTGAGACCCATAGTTAAACCCTCTTTAATGGTTGTTTTTGCGAAGAGTACATAGGAAGTAAATGCTAACCAACACATTTACAATAATCCATAAAAAAAATTCCCTTAAATCTTTCTTCTGCATTTACCCCCAAAGTGCTTCTGCTAGTAGGATGTAATCCAGAGAATTAAACAAGATATTCTGCTGAAGATGGGTGAGTCGGGACATTGCCACATATACAATGATAACACAAAGAAATTCTATTCTCTGGACTATATTCTACTGGAAATTTAATAGAATCATTGTCCTGCTACAAGGGGAGATTGAGGCTGAAGAACAAAAAATAAGATGTGTCATGATTTACCTACATCTTATCTTGGCTGCATCATCTGCACTTTTTAGCACAACACATCCTACTTCAGCATGGTTTTTTTGGTCACTTTTATGAAATGAACTAAGGCATTATAGAGCAAAATACCTATTCCATGTTATTATCATGAATGAGCATTAGTTTTTGTACTAGTATTTCTGAACTGAATGTCACCAAATATATACAATTACATACTTATCAAGATGGAAAGCTGCAATCTCTGCATTATGTCTTTCAAAATCTGCAAAGTAGAAATGATCTGGCAATGTTTCCATTTCCCTTCCATGTCTGGAAATAAAACAATAAATGGTACAGTACAAGTAGATGCCACCAAATAATGAGAAGCTAAGGTAATGAGAAGGTAAAGTAATGAGAAGCTAATGTAATGAGAAACTAAAGCACAGAAAAGCTAAAGTAGCTTGGAAATGAGTCAATGACTTTTTTATTTTAAAGTATGAGGGGGAAAATAGACACCAATTTGTGCCCAAAAGGGGGGAGTGTCATGGGCCAAAATAGATTGGGAAACACTGCTCTAACATCTTCAATCACATTATGTATCACTCTCTAACATCTCCCATCACATGTTATGTATCATTCTCTAACATCTCCCATCACATGTTATGTATCATGCTCTAACATCTCCCATCACATGTTATGTATCATTCTCTAACATCTCCCATCACATGTTATGTATCATTCTCTAACATCTCCCATTACATGTTATGTATCATGCTCTAACATCTCCCTTACTTCCTACTTTACCATGTACTGTCCTTTCTGCTATTTTCTTTCTCATGTTCTTCTCCTACAGTTATTTATTCAATGTACTATGTGTGTGTTCCTATGTAGGTTCTTCATTATTTGTCTGTTGTTTTTCATCTGAAGAAGGCTTTTTAGTTGAAATGTCTTATAACCTTGTCTTTTGTTGATAGTTTGTAACTTTTATTATTGGCAACACTTTGATTAAACTATTTTCATTCCTACTGGAATTTGCTCTGCATTACAGTGGCAAATATATTTCCAGATTTTTGGAGTTTTTGGTTTGGCAAACTAAAAAAAGTACAGTGTATGGTGAGCTATGTTCCTTTCAATTGTGGAGAGCAGTTTGTTTTGGTTATATCAAAGCTTTTAACCATAAAAAATATTGGGGGTTTGGTCCTGGTAATTCAGTCACCACAACCTCAGGAAAAGATTATTGGGTTGTCATCCCTGGTGTTAGTTTAAATAAACATTACCACTTATGATGAGACACACTTCTTTCAACAATGTAAGTTCATCTAATTTGGTTATATCAGAACGTTTAACTGTAAAAATAGTAGATATCACAGTTCTGGTAATCACTACAACCGTAGATGTTAATTATCCCTGGTGATTTATACACATGCTGCTACTATGACTGTTGGTGGGGCGATGGATTGGGCAGACATTTTGAATGCCCTTGGGAAAACTCACAAACAAATAACTGTATAAGTGACGATGACTCTTGTTCCATGACTTGAATAAAGGAATTTATTTTGAAATGTGGCGTCGCTAGAAAGGAGCGGTTTCATGGGTAAGAAAGAATGATGGTCAATCAACTGCGTACTGGGACCATCAGTCAACGTGTAATGGCAGCTACACTCAAGGAGAGATCTGAGCACCTATGGAGCTTCTGGAGTGTAGTGAGGATGATCCAACGACTAACTAATTAACTTACGTAAAACACAAGGTCTATCAGATGCTAGTTGATAACATTATTCTATATACGCACATCTCAAAGGCATCAATTCTGTCTTCTAATTGCTTATTTAGTGTTTATGTTTCATGTTTCTGAGCCATACATTAATATAGAATAGATGTAGCATTTTGTAATTCTAATTTTTAATTTGTTTGTAATTTGTTTAGATATTAATATTTCCCTCATGTCATTGAAGGTACTTTTAACCATTCCTATTCTCCTTTTAACTTCTGTTTCACATCTGCCATCATTTGTGACTATGTGTTTATAGGATATTGGTAAGAAAAATACAAATAACAGAATATAAGACATGGTACAGAGTTTTAATTGTCTTGTTTTATCTCGTATTTTGTTTAAGTTGAGACTGTCATTTGTATTTTTTCGTACCCACACTCTGTAGTTTGATGAACCCACATTGTAAAGCTGATGAACTTTTCTTTTATCTAAGTCCTATTGTTATACAGTAGTCTCACATATTAGCAGTTGTAATATACACAGCTACTAGCTTGATGCAGAAAGACACTACGGTAAATAAGTTTAGTTTTGGGAATTGTTTCACAAAAATATGAGTGGAGTATTTGGATGGGAGACAATCTGTAAAAATGTTTGGGTTATGGGATACAACTATGGGGGACAGCCCAAAATAAAAGTGGAATATTGGGATGATAATGGGAGACAATTTATAACACAATTAGATTCTTGTCTGGAATGAGTGGCTACTTGCTTATTTTAGGGATAATTAATATAAATATTATATTAACAATTAATAAATAATTAATTAAAATATTAATTTATTTAGAGTTAGGGTTAGGAGAGTTGTGTTTCACATAACTAACCCTAACCCTAAATAAATATACCCTATATATAAATTTATAAATAATACACAAAGTGAGAACATCCAAAGGAAATAATAAAAATAAAAAATAGGAATGTTCTAGAAAAGAACCCAAAATTGGAATTTTGGATTGTCACTAAGGGAGACAACTAATAACAAATGGATGAGATTGTTTGGATGATAAATATGGGAGACGACTTTTGCACAATTATGTAGAATTTGATGATATTTATGGGAGACAACCGGATTAACAATACCAAACTATGTGCCAAGGATGAAGTTATCTATTATTTCTTCACTTCTTTCCAGACTTCACTTATGTCAAATGTTGCAGTGTGATACATTTTTCATGAAAGAAGGCAGGACATGGTCATGTGGTACTCCACTCACTATTATATGTTTGGCAGGTTTGCAGCAGGAGTTCAGCCGTAATATATCTGGCATCACAGGTAATCATCATCATGAGGTGCTGTCTCCACATCGAAAGTTGGCTGCAGCAGACTCCCAACACCCCCTGTATCTTGCCCATGTGGTGCACTCTATTAGTCTATAACTTGTCCATCCCATGATGTTTCTCTCCCACTAGTATCTCTGCCTACCTCTTGGTCACAGCTACCTTCAAGTTAGGTCTTAAACATGATGTCATATCTTTTAATATATCTACAATATTTTATTTGCTTGATTTTTATTTCCTTTAACAGTTCTTTTTTTATATGCAATGTTCAGAACCTCCTTGCATGTTTTCTTGGTACACAGATATCTTACACTGATAGAACAACACGTTATTTTATCGAATCACACAAGATCAGAGTTTCATTTGATTTAAGCTTATCTAATCCTATAAACTGCAAAGAAATGACTTCATTATATACAGATTTTGTGATATGTACCCTTTCTCTGCAAACAGAGCAACTGGCTACATGTTGGGAATATTGGCCAGAGAATTAACTCTTTAGTTCACAGTATAAATCCCTGAAAACTATGATTGTCACTATGAATCGTTAGTAAGATTGTCACTATGAATCATTAGTAAGATTATCTCTATGAATCATTAGTACGATTGTTAATATGAATCATTAGTAAGATTATCTCTATGAATCATTAGTAAGATTGTCAATATGAATCATTAGTAAGATTATCTCTATGAATCATTAGTAAGATTATCTCTATGAATCATTAGTAAGATTGTTAATATGAATCATTAGTAAGATTGTCAATATGAATCATTAGTAAGATTATCTCTATGAATCATTAGTAAGATTATCTCTATGAATCATTAGTAAGATTGTTAATATGAATCATTAGTAAGATTATCTCTATGAATCATTAGTAAGATTATCTCTATGAATCATTAGTAAGATTATCTCTATGAATCATTAGTAAGATTGTTAATATGAATCATTAGTACGATTGTTAATATGAATCATTAGTAAGATTATCTCTATGAATCATTAGTAAGATTGTTAATATGAATCATTAGTAAGATTGTTAATATGAATCATTAGTAAGATTGTTAATATGAATCGTTAGTAAGATTATCTCTATGAATCGTTAGTAAGATTATCTCTATGAATCGTTAGTAAGATTGTTAATATGAATCATTAGTAAGATTGTTAATATGAATCATTAGTAAGATTGTTAATATGAATCATTAGTAAGATTATCTCTATGAATCATTAGTACGATTGTTACTATGAATCATTAGTAAGATTGTTAATATGAATCATTAGTAAGATTATCTCTATGATTCATTAGTACGATTGTTAATATGAATCATTAGTAAGATTATCTCTATGAATCATTAGTAAGATTGTTAATATGAATCATTAGTAAGATTGTTAATATGAATCATTAGTAAGATTGTTAATATGAATCGTTAGTAAGATTATCTCTATGAATCGTTAGTAAGATTATCTCTATGAATCGTTAGTAAGATTGTTAATATGAATCATTAGTAAGATTGTTAATATGAATCATTAGTAAGATTGTTAATATGAATCATTAGTAAGATTGTTAATATGAATCATTAGTAAGATTATCTCTATGAATCATTAGTACGATTGTTAATATGAATCATTAGTAAGATTATCTCTATGAATCATTAGTAAGATTGTTAATATGAATCATTAGTAAGATTGTTAATATGAATCATTAGTAAGATTGTTAATATGAATCGTTAGTAAGATTATCTCTATGAATCGTTAGTAAGATTATCTCTATGAATCGTTAGTAAGATTGTTAATATGAATCATTAGTAAGATTGTGAATATGAATCATTAGTAAGATTGTTAATATGAATCATTAGTAAGATTGTTAATATGAATCATTAGTAAGATTGTTAATATGAATCAAGTAAGATTGTTAATATGAATCATTAGTAAGATTGTTAATATGAATCGTTAGTAAGATTATCTCTATGAATCGTTAGTAAGATTATCTCTATGAATCATTAGTAAGATTGTTACTATGAATCGTTAGTAAGATTGTTAATATGAATCATTAGTAAGATTGTCACTATGAATCATTAGTAAGATTGTTAATATGAATCGTTAGTAAGATTATCTCTATGAATCGTTAGTAAGATTATCTCTATGATTCATTAGTAAGATTGTTACTATGAATCGTTAGTAAGATTGTTAATATGAATCATTAGTAAGATTGTTAATATGAATCGTTAGTAGGATTATCTCTATGAATCGTTAGTAAGATTATCTCTATGAATCGTTAGTAAAATTATCTCTATGAATCATTAGTAAGATTGTTACTATGAGTCATTAGTAAGATTATTGCTATGAATCATTAGCATAATTGTCATTATTTGTAGGACTATTGATTATAGTATAGATTATAGGAATGAGTTATAGGATAGATGTTGTATTGACATAGTAGGACATTAAACATTTGTGAGGTACAAAAGAAAAGCTTACAGACTACCTATACATCATCATCAGGTGCCGACTGGCGTTGGTATTAATGGATACTTACAACTCCAGTATGTTTCATCAGTATTTTTGTTGATTCTTTACTATGCCATGATGGCAGACTAATATTTTCTAATACTGACCTCGATCTCTCTTGCCCTTCTTGCATGTTGTAACTGTGTTCTCAGCCTCACTTTTTAACATATCCAAAAAATAAATATTGTTTATTTCTGATATTACAAACTAACCATCAACTCTTATTTGACTCTTTCATCACCTCCTAGTTAGATTTTCTAGTCTATGGTACCTTCAGTATTCTTCTATAGAAACACATCTCTGTTGTTCTTGGTACTCTAGCATTCTTCTATAGAACCACATCTCTGTTGTTCTTGGTACTCTAGCATGCTTCTATAGAACCACACCTCTGTTGTTCTTGGTACTCTAGCATTCTTCAATAGAACCACACCTCTGTTGTTCTTGGTACTCTAGTATTCTTCTATAGAACCACATCTCTGTTGTTCTTGGTACTCTAGTATTCTTCAATAGAACCACATCTCTATTGTTCTTGGTACTCTAGCATTCTTCAATAGAACCACACCTCTGTTGTTCTTGGTACTCTAGTATTCTTCAATAGAACCACATCTCTGTTGTTCTTGGTACTCTAGCATTCTTCTATAGAACCACACCTCTGTTGTTCTTGGTACTCTAGTATTCTTCTATATAACCACATCTCTGTTGTTCTTGGTACTCTAGTATTCTTCTATAGAACCACACCTCTGTTGTTCTTGGTACTCTAGTATTCTTCTATAGAACCACATCTCTGTTGTTCTTGGTACTCTAGCATTCTTCTATAGAACCACAACTCTGTTGTTCTTGGTACTCTAGCATTCTTCTATAGAACCACACTTCTGTTGTTCTTGGTACTCTAGCATTCTTCTATAGAACCACATCTCTGTTGCCTCTAATGTCCCACTATTCTATTTACTTACTATTGTTCAAGACTGGCAGGCATCCATATGTTAGAATCCGTGTTATGTTGCTTTGAAGAACTCTTTTCTGTACCTTTATTAGCAAGGACATGTTACACCTATTAGCAAGGACATGTTACACCTATTAGAAAGGACATGTTAACCTATTAGCAAGGACATGTTACACCTATTAGCAAGGACATGTTACACCTATTAGCAAGGACATGTTACACCTATTAGCAAGGACATGTTACACCTATTAGCAGGGACATGTTACACCTATTAGCAAGGACATGTTAACCTATTAGCAAGGACGTGTTACACCTATTATCAAGGACTTGTTACACCTATTAGCAAGGACATGTTACACCTATTAGCAAGGACATGTTACACCTATTAGCAAGGACATGTTACACCTATTAGCAAGGACATGTTACACCTATTAGCAGGGACATGTTACACCTATTAGCAAGGACCTGTTAACCTATTAGCAAGGACATGTTACACCTATTCTTTATTTTGAGGAGTTCTGCCTATAATTCATGCTGAGAACGGAAACAACTGAATTCGGTAATGGTTTAACAGTTACATACCTGATTAGTTGAACAGTTACATACCTGATTAGTTGAACAGTTACATACCTCATTGGTTTAACAGTTACATGCCTCATTGGTTTAAAAGTTACATACCTCATTGGTTCAACAATTACATACCTCATTCGTTTAACAATTACATACATCATTGGTTTAACAATTATATACCTCATTGGTTTAACAATTACATACCTCATTGGTTTAACAATTATATACCTCATTGGTTTAACAATTACATACCTCATTGGTTTAAACAATACTTGTCCTCCATTTTCAAAAGTGAGTATTAATTTAATTTGTGTACCACCTTCCTTTTGTTCTGAAATATGCCATCCAAATGACAATCAAGCAATAATATCAACATCAAAAGAACAGCAACATACAAATAGACTCCATACAAAATGTAGGGACTTTAACGTGAAGACAAACACAGACAAAAACTGAGTTAATGTCAATCACACAAACAGAAAGAGATATCATTACTATTCTCATCAATGACCAACAGGTGAAAGATTTCATTTATCTTGGAAGCATTATATCATCAAATGGGAAAGAGCACCACAGAAATCAAACATAGATGCAGCATTGCATACCAGATCTTAGTGCAGAGCACAACATCAAGACAAGAGAAAATGATTTTGGAGGTGCATTTGGAGAACAATTTCACAAGTTTCAAAAATAACAGTTAACTATCGCAGAACTGAAACCATCAGCTACTAAACCTTGTTAAATTTACTGAAGTTAACATCTGAGTATATTTGGAGATGCCCGGTGTGAAAAAAAATAAAAAATAGTCAAAATCAGCACCATACAGTAGATTTTCTCAGGATGATGCAAGTCTTTGACATGCCGCCCCTTAAATGTAATTTTTTTCCTGTTTATTGAATGGTTAAAATTGTATTTTGATTTCGCTGCTTATGTCGCCCCCTTATGGTGCCGCTTCTTTGCATCATAGTACGGTACGTCCCACGTCAACATAACTTTATCTATACCTATCTTGGGAAACCATATCTCTTGACCGTCTAGCCAGACATGCATGGTCAAATCAGTGCAGGTATTACGAATTTCAAATGAATAAAACACTGCATAAGACAAACTTGTAAGCAAGTAAAAAGATTTTTTTTCTGAGTCAGGATTTCTTCTTCAGCGTTAATTCTCAAACTCCCGCTGGATCTCTCTCGTATCAAGACAATGGCCCTACTAGATTTCCAACATGATGTAGTCCAGAGAATGGAAATGTGTTTCACAGTTTTATCTGTGCATGTGACCCAACACACCCGTCTTCAGCAGGAGCCAGGATTTGACTTCTCAGCCATCTGTAAACTCACAAATACCAAACTTCAGATTCTGTTCTACGTCGCGCTCATCTTTGACCTGAACGAAGAACACAGCCAAGTAAAACAACTCTACACAATGGAATAAGTTACCACCTTCAAATATATTGGGTCCTAAATATTTGATGATGGCAATTCGAGAAATGAGATTAAGCTAAGACTCGAGATGGCTACTATGGCAAGGTTGAATATGATTTGGAAAAGTATGATCCTTATTACAGTGAAGCTCAATCTACTTAGGTCGCTAGTGCTAAGTATACTTTTGTACGTATGTGAAAGATGGATACTCAATGCAGACACGGAAAGGACTCTGGCTTTTGAAGACTAAGTACTACAGACGTTTGTTAATTGTTAAGATTTAGTTACATAGAACACAAGATAAATATATTTGTCCGGCAGCAAATAAAGAAACTTGCAGGTTATCAAGAATCACTTTTAGCAGTGGTGAAACAGCGTACACATATTTGGTGTGGACATGTAACGAGACACGACTAGTTTTCTAAAATTATTTTACGAGGAACAGTCGAGAGTTGAAGAAGATGCGGTAAAACGGATATCAATAATTGATAACACAAAGGAATGCTCTGGGCATGACTTTTATACAGTTCTCGGAATGACTGAAACCAGAACTGTTTGGAGAGTTTTTTTGTGCTGATGTGTCCAGGTGGCACCCTGGCGGGTTATGTGTCTTATTATTAAACAGTGGAATCCCGTTATAACAACTTAGTCCGGGCCGATGAAATATATATGTAATAACAGAAATTCGCTATGTACATGAAATAAATAATACAAATTATTGAGGATTTTGAAACGTTGTTAAATAAGGACATTTGTTTTAAACGTATGCGTTACAACGGGATTCGTATGTACAAGTTAGAGTTTAAGAAAATACTAAATCATCTTTACCAACATTAAGGATCTCCTCGCTGCCAAATTCATTGAGCATTACGTCGATGGAAACATCGTCCGGATCGTACAAGGAATGTTGACGTATGCCATAGTGAAACCTCTCCCAGGACCACATTCTGCAGATATTAAGTGTAAACATTTAGTGGACAACGTAATATGATGAATAAATTATCGGGAGGGCAAAAGTGAGTTTGTCTCTATGATAGCATATAGATAACAAGTAATAAATGCAGAAAAACTGAAATTCCAACAGACAACACTAGGAAAAATGATGTTGACGTTTTGCTAATCATTGGAAACATACATGGTTATTCACAAAAATGGATGTTTCGATCAAAAGGCCTTAGCAAGTGAAAACATTAGCGGCAAAATACGACCAGTAAGGACGGTATTATCGACGTTCACATGCCAGAGTTAGTTATGGATAATCGATAAATATTGATACATACTTAGCTCTATCATGCAGCCTTTTGGTCGAAACTTCGCTTTTCATGTCATTATGTATGTTTCCAGTGATCGCAAAATTCATCACCCTTTTTCCCAGTATCGCTTGGTCGCTTATAGGTGTCTCAAATCTTCATGGTCACTTATAGTTATCTAAAGTCTCAAAGGTCATATACACATTTCCCGCCGAAGACGGATGTGTCGGACTATTGGCGCAAATAAAACAGCAATAAAACGCATTTCCATTCTCTGGACTACATCCTGCTAGAAATCTTGTAGGATTATGGTCCTGCTACAAGGGAAATCCAGTGGGAGTTTGAGAATGAACGCTGAAGAAGAAGAAGAGGAAGAATATACACATTTCTTCATACACACATCTCCACTGTCAATTATAATGGTCTCTCGTCTTCATGATCAGTAGGACATATATATATATAAGCTATACTGGTGAAAATTGTCTACAGGTATACAGGATGTTGTAACAATTCTAACAGCTTTTCAATTGTCTACAGGATGTTAACAACCTTTCACTAGTAGAGATCAAGAAATATAGAAGAAAAAAAATCACATAACTAGAAAAGAACTCCAGTAATTTTAGTTATGCTGATTTTTTATAAACTGAGCTGTCCATACAATACGTCAATAACTACGGGAATGCTGTAAAAGTTGATAATTGTCGACAGGAGTGAAGGGGTTATTTGATAAAAGTTCACGTCAACAACAAAACAGTTTTTTAAAAACCCCAAACCAATAAAATTGTTTGAATTTGACTTTTTATTTCTTAAAATTTGAAAATGTATGTTCCTGACGGGAGGGGAGAAGGCTCCCTAAAAATTGTTTAAAATCTGTTGACGTAATTAATGGACATCTCCAACCGAGAATTGGCGTGATATCATACACTTTATAAGCATCATGATGATGATGATCTCATTCGCAAGCGATGATGAGTTTGTCATGGAAAAACAATAAAATGCGGTGAATAAATAGAAAGAAAAATAATTTGTGGTTGTCTAATTTGGTTTTGGTTTGTAAGCTCGCAGATGCCCAATGAGTCCGATTCATGTCAGAAAGTATCTATTTGATGACATAGCAGGAGTGTAGAGGGTCTCAAGTATGAGAGTTTTCAGATTTTCCCTTCCGCTTCCGTCGCTTGTAAATTTCCTGCAGTATTCTTTCCTTTTTAAATTTAGTGATGCCAGCGGTGATCTGGGTGTGCCATGCTGAGCTATCAAGGGCTGTAGTTTCCCAGGGGCTAGAATCGATGCTGCAGTGCGTGAGAGAGTTCTTTAAGTGATCCTTAATACGATTTTTCTGCTATCTCCTTGAACGTTTACAATCGCACAGCTCCTCATACAATAATCTCTTTGGAAGGCGCTTGTCTGGCATACGGACGATGTGGTAAGTCCAGCAGAGCTGGGACCTAGTCAACAGGGCATGGATACTTTGCTTACGGGACAACTGAAGGATTTACGTGTCAGGTACTCAATCCTGCCAACGTACTCCCATGAGGTTTCTTAGGCACCGAAGGCGGAAAGAGTTTAACTCGTATAGACAGTCCAGGACGACGCAGCATTAGCGTTAGTAGAACCACTGCGCTGTAGACATCCAACTTTGTTGTGAAATTGACACCACGCATGATCCAGATGTTTGAACGAAGCCTCACTGGCACGAGCAATACGCAGGAAAATATTCTCGTCAATAGTAGTAGTTTGCGCTAGGGTGCTGCCGACATATACAAATGTATTGGCAGTATTGATTATCTGTCCCTTTACTATGATTACTGGCTCTGTGTAGGGGACACCTGGAGCTAGTTGATACATTACTAATGTCTTTGCTGTGCTGATGGTGAGACCGAACGCATCACAAGACAAAGATAAGAGTTCCAATCGGTGTCGAATGCCTTTGTTAGATCTACAAATATAGTGTAGAGACCAATGTTCTGTTCGCGACACTTTTCCTGTAATTGTCTGGCAGTGAATATCATCTGTACTGCCAGTGTGTTGCCGGGGTCGGAAAGGGGAGCAAATAATAGTGAATGGTTGATTGGTGTTGAAGATGCGCGCAATCACCTCGTCCATGATTTTGGACGGGCAGTTTAGTGCATTTTCAAAGTGTTCATCACAACGTCTGAAAATTTATTATCTGTCACGAATAGTATGATTTCCATCTGCGCTGAGAAGAGGAGACGTTTCTGAAGACTGAGCCCCATAAATTGCTTTTAGAACTGAATATAATTTCTGCATCTTATTGCTGTAATCGTATTGCTGTATCTCCTAGTCTTTGTTACTGAACAATGAGTCTTTAATCCTCCTTCGTTCTTTCTGCGCGTTTTTCTTTGGGTTTACGTACATCTTTTTGCTGGCTGATGTAGAGTCGTTTAGATGGGATTTGTGCTTGTTATCCAGGAGAGCTTTGGTCTGTGCATTGTTTTCGCCAAACCAGTCTTTATGGCTGCGAACAGCAACGGTCATCGCTTTTCTGTGGCATTGTAGGCAGTGTCACGGAAGTTTTCCCAGTGTTTAAATGTATATTGATAGAGTCGATTGTCAGCGATGCAATTGTGGAATCCAATGAGTTGCGCAGAATCTGTTTATAAAGAAGATATTACAGTTTGGAGACGTCGAGACGTTTTGGCGGCTTTCTATTTTGAAATCGCCGGAGATGCTGAGTATGGAGATTAATTTCGGAGACTCGCAATTTGTGATCAGTCCAGCAGTCGGCGTCACGCATGGACTTAGTGACTCTCACATCTTGCTTATCACGTTGTCTCACGATGACATAATCAATTTGGTGCTATTTGTTTTGATCGCGATAGCATCCATGAAATCTTATTATGGTGAGGTAGTTGAAAGACAGTGTTGGAGATGAATGGGTTAAATGATGCACATGTTTCGAGAAGCAGTTGTCCATTGCTATTGTATTTGTCAATGTCATGACTCCCCAGCACACCTTTCCAGGATGTCCAGTCCGAACCCACTCGTGAGTTGAAGTCACTAAGGATGATGTTTGTCAGATTTGGGGGTCTCATTTATGATTTTTTTTTTAAAGTCATCATAAAACATTTCTTTCTGTTCATCGGGGTTTGTCATAGTCGGGGCATACACGCTAACGAATATTGCATGCCGCTTTTTAAGAAATTGGAAGGCAGTCATCAGTCTGTCACTAATGCCCTTTGGAAGTCTGGTCATCTTTCTGGCTAGGCTAAATCTAATTGCAAATCTAACTCCAACTTCGCATTTCACTTTTTTATGTCAATCCAGAAGTAGAAATATGCAGTGCTTTGTTCCACAAGTTTACCTTTCCCAAACAGTCGTGTCTCGTCGAGGGCAGCGATGTAAATTGTATACCTTGCTAGCTCTTTCGTTAATATTGCAGTACGTCTTTCTGGACGTGCTATCTCCACGCGGTCAGCCAGCGTGCGCATATTCCATGCGCCAATTGTAACCTCGCATTGATTTTTCTTGTTTTCTTGTAGTTTTTACCGCTGAATAGGGATCCTCGCCAGCAGCGGTAAGCTGGCCTGGGTCATGGTGAGGCAGGCAATATTTAGGGCACCTTTTCTAGCCCTTCCTCTGGTTGAGGAGGTGAGCAGTGCTTTAACTGAATTGGGTCGTTTAGATAGCTGCCGGATTCCAGAGGTGCGTCAAATCACTGGAGAACGACCACATGACCTGAGTCGCCTACGTGCAGGTTTGTGACTATGGCTACCAGTGTATCCACACTTGCCACTTTTCCACTCATTCGCCATCGCCGCAGGACTTGTTTGTGATGACTGATAAGGTGATTAAGAAACCTATGACTCGAGCAATGAAAGTTGGATTAAAGTGAGGGAGAATTGCGCAATGTCGTTAGCCTCACTCTCTGGCCCCTACACAGATTGTCTCAGTGGCAAGATGAGTCAGGACGAGTGTGTGTCGGGGTACAGTGGAAGATCAGGGTGCTTTACTGTCCCACCGTGCTCTTTGACGCTCTGCAACTCTAGCTGAATAACGACTTTCTGTCCAGTGGCACATTTTAGTTTAGCTCCTTTGTGCAGCCCGACACATACAGACTTTACATGCTTGACAGGACATGGGCCGATAAATCAGGAGCTATGGGCACAGAGCCCATTAGCTGCCTTCACTGATTTTAAACGCCTAAGCGGTGTCGGAGTTGTGGTTGTTGCTGCATGCAGACAGCGGTTATGATCCACTAGTCCGGGCTAGCCTTGTGACACTGAGCTCCTGTGATAAGGCATAACCTTGTATGGAAGGGAATCTTGGACAATCAGCTGCATAGCTAAAACTTATATTGAGATAGCAGAGATGTGGTTTTATAGAGGAATGTTAAGAACACTATGGACAGAAAAGCGTAATGATATTTTAAAAGAAGTTAATTCAAAACATAGCTGCTTACCCGCATCATAAAGAGACAGTCCACAATTTGTGGTTTCGTCAAGAGAAGCAGAAAGGTGAAACACATCGTGACAGCAGATACGTTGAAGAGTAAGAGAGGTAGGTGAAGACCAAGAGAGAAGATGCTTGACAACCTAGCATTGTGGCATGGGAGAATATCGGTATCGGAAATGATTGACAGCACATGAAATAGAAGATTGTGGAAAGACATGGTTGCCAACGTTACACGGCATGGACCATAAGAAGAAATTATTGACAACACACGAAACAGAAGGTTGTGGAAAGACATGATAACCAACGGCATACGACATGGACGGTGGATCATAAGAAGAAGATCCTGGTACATGTATCTTGATATCCCATGTCCGATATGCACAATGACGCCAGTAATGGGCATATACCTTCTGAAAGTATTGAAATATCACTGTCGTCTAATATAGTAATAAATAATAAATAATTTCAAAAGAAGTGACATATTGTGAATATTTAGGAGCAAACATAAATAGTGCAGGAGACTGCGCAGTTGAGATCTGGAGGGAGACCATCCATATCAACGTCTAAATTAAAACAAATGAAAAAACTGTGGCACGAGGCAAACACGGGAACTAAGGTATGTTTGTTACGTACAGGTATGTTCCTAGTAGTGACCTACTGATGCGAAACATGGACAACAAATAAAACTACATCCAAAAGGAAAGAGGCTTTCGAAATGAAATACTATAGAAGATTATGGACAGCAAGGAAGATACACCAAGACGTGCTAAACAAAATGAACTTCCAAGAATGCTGACTTTAAAACACCATATTAAGAAGGAAGTTGGGTTTTTTTTCTACCATGTGAAGAAACGCGATGACATGGAAACAGTGTTGTTGGAAGGGGTGATTGAGGGAAGTAGAGGCAAAGGTCGACCAAGACGTCGCTGGACAAGAGATATTCAGGAAGGCCTGCATATGTTGCTGGAGGAGGCGGGACAAGTTGCCAGAGACCGCGGGGATTTTAAGAGATTCATAAGGAAGACTAAGTTCTTGAATGAATACGTCACATGACACAATATATAATCACAGGCCCACTTGTACCATCGTGTGCTGTTGTGTGTCTATTCAGACATCGTGTGCTGTTGTGTGTCTATTCAGACGTCGTGTGCTGTTGTGTGTCTATTCAGACATCGAGTGCTGTTGTGTGTCTATTCAGACCTCGTGTGCTGCTGTGTGTCTATTCAGACGTCGTGTGATCATGTGTATCTATTAATACGTGAAGAGTTGGAGCAAAGTGCTATCACTCTCTCCTTTGTCTTTCTACCATTCCTGATCTCCCCCCTCTATGTAACGCGATTCATAGCATCTTATTCCCTTGATTCCGTATCATTGCTTGTATCATTGTAGGGCCTGTGATTCCTTGTACATACCGTGGAAGACTCGTTGTGGCTCAGATCAGTCACATGAGTCACATCCATCATCACCATGGATCGTTGGTTATATTTCTTATAGCACAACAATAATACTATCGTCTGGAAAGACGGAAAGGTGCCTACTAATAAATAATAGACGTAAAGATAGTTGGTATCAGTCAGTCAGTTCCTCTTTTGCCAAGTTTGGCACATAGATTGGATGTCATAGTTCTCCATGCCTGTCGGTCAGTTGCTAGGGATTGCAGGTCTTGTGTATTTATGCCTGTTTATTTTAATTCATTCATAAATGTTCTTCTGAGCGTTATTTTAGGTCTTTCCAGCTTTCTTTTCTCGTCTGGTGTCCACATGAAGGCTTGTCGTGGAATTCTGTCTTTCTTCATTCTAAGTATGTGGCCACTGTATGTTCAGCGGCGTTTTCTGATGATGTTCTTCACGTATTCATGTTTTGTCTCCTCTCTTAGTATGTCGTTTGATTTGAAGTCTTTCCAATTAGTATTTGCGATTTTTCTGAGGCATCTATTCTCGAAGGCAACTAACTTCTTACCCATTATTGCGGTAGATTTTCAACTTTCACATCCATATATCAATGATTGAATCACACTTTCATTGAATAGTCGCAGTTTGATGTGTTTATTTGCGATCTTCGATCTCCAGATGTTTGAGAGTTTGTTAAAGGCGTTGGAGGCGAGAGCAATTCAAGTCTTGATTTCTGAGTTTGTATCCCCGTCCGAACTCAGAAACCAAGACTCGAATTGCTCTAGTTGGTATAGCAGAAGCTAAATAGAGACAAAGTAAAATACGAGAGTACTTATAACTCACCCTTTGTTAGAGATATATTTTGGTAACCTTGATCCTTTTGTCCTTTCAGCAGTCAGACGCATCAGCAGATCTATGTACCTACTATGGTCATCCACAGCAAACTTAGTTAACTGATATTTTGCCTGAAATTTCTTCAAAAATTCGTCTACTTGTGGAATACTGTAATTAGCTCTTCCTCCGTAATTTCTAACTTTGTTATCATGATTATTGTCTGAAGTTCTAGACGGAGAATTACTTAGACGAAAATCCTGTTGGTATTTGGCAGCATTGTTTTGGCTGCTGGGATATTTGTGATCCTTATTGAATAATAAGTTCTCCACATTATCAATGTTATTGCTCTCGTCTTCCTCGTCATTATTTTGTTCTTTTATTAATTCACTCCTTTTGTCTTCGTCTTGTTCTTTAGTAAACTGTCTGCTGAGTCCCAATTTTTCGATTCCCGGATCATAAGCTCCATCTTTGGCGATCCAGTCGATGTAATTTAGGCCACTGGAGTTGGCGCTGCTCTTGTTAAGTCGTTTTCTGATGACCTAGTAGAAACAATGAAGATATGGTTAAAACTATTTAGGTCGTTTTCTGATGACCTAGTAGACAAATGAAGATATGGTTAAAACTATTTAGGTCGTTTTCTGATGACCTAGTAGACAAATGAAGATATGGTTAAAACTATTTAGGTCGTTTTCTGATGACCTAGTAGACAAATGAAGATATGGTTAAAACTTGTTAGGTCTTTTTCTGATGACTTGTTAGAAAAAATGAAGATATGGTTAAAACTTGTTAGGTCTTTTTTGATGACCTAGTAGACACATGAGGATATGGTTAAAACTTGTTAAGCCTTTTTCTGATGACCTAGTAGACAAATGAAGATATGGTTAAAACAGATATTCAATGTCACGATTGTTTAAATTAGTTTTTTTTTGGTCACAGTTATCAAAAGAGATAAGTAACACAATCGGCGTTGCAAATCATTATAATTAAGTGTCATCTCCGTAACGAAGGTTGTCTGCAACGGACCTCCAATATCTCCTCTCTTTTTGCTTTGGTTGTACTCCCTCTAATTAGAAGGTTCCTTCAATAGGAATTTCACTACGCCGAAAGCTGAAGTCTCCTCAGAGAAAATTATGAGAAACCACCCCACTGCACATATGAAGTAAGAGCAAATCGGTCGCATTTCCTGGCGATAGCAATCAATCCAACAACCCAACCAACCTCCGTTAGACCTGACTATCTCGCAATCTTTCTTTCCTGCTTGTATCTCTGTCTACTCCTCGAATTTACTCTCAAGTAAGGTCTTCAACAAGGTCTCATGTCTTTTAATATGTCCACAATACTTTATTTGCTTTAATATTTCCTTTTTTTTCTTACGAACTGCTGTCAGAATATCTTCGTTTGTTGTCTTCTTCTTCTACATTCTTCTATATATCTACACATTCTTCTATATATCTACACATTCTTCTATATATCTACAGATTCTTCTATATATCTACATATTCTATCAATATATATCTACATATTCTTCTATATATCTACATATTCTTCTATATATCTACATCTCAAATATATCGATTATGCCTTTTAGTCTTTTAGTTGTGTGTTCATTATTCATGTTTCTGAGATATACATTAATGTAGAATAGATATAGCATTTTATAATTCTCATTTTAGTTAGTTTGTAATTTGTTTAGATATTAATATTTTCCTCATGTTATTGAAAGCACTAATGAACCCAAACAAAATACCAAAATAGGTTAAAAGTGTTAAAACTCCGTAACTCTGCAGCTTCAAGCAATAAACACATGAGGACACGAACCGGATTTGAATCCACAACTTCTTGAACACAAGACCAAAAAGAACAAATAACAGAAGACTATCCGGAAATAAAGTCAAAGGTAGACCAAGAAAGCTGTGGGTATAAAAGAAATCAATATAAACTTGAATACGAACATGTACTTAATGCAACCAAGGCGACACATCTGTCCTTGAGACTTCCACCCCTACGCTTTACGGCAAGTGTAGATGCTATTAACCATCATTTACTGGGGAAAGACAACAGCCAACTGAAAGTACTTTTAGGCATTCATGTTCTCCTTTTAACGTCTATTTCACATGTGCCATCATTTGCGATTATGTGTCCGAGATATTGGTAACGTTCTACTTATTGTATTGTCTCACTATGTATTTTTATATTTAACTGCTGTTTCTCTGCATATTTGCTGATTATCATGATTTTTGTGTTTTGTATGTTTATATCTAGTTCATATACTTTGTTTAATCTATTGATTTCAACTATTAATCTTTTTAGCTCCTCTTCACTTTCTGCTGAGAACCACGCCATCTGCGTATCACAGGTTGTTATTATTTTCACACTGATCTTTGCATTCCTTCTGTTTTAAATTTTTTCACTGTTTAGAGGCTAAATAGGCTGATGATAAAATACATCCTTCTCATCGTAAGGCGTAAATAAGACTTTGCTGTGGAAGGCGACGGTTAACCAAAAAATGTCTTCTTTTACGAGAACATTGCCGGGAAATTAGAATTCCAGAACAACCGTATTAAAAAATACAGGAAACCATAGTTTTTGTTTTTGTTTTAAGTTGTACTGTCGTTATTATTTTTATTTTAGTTGTACTGTCGTTAATCATGTTGTTTGTTTCACATTGTGATAATATTTATAGATTATGCCTATAACAAAAATTCAGCGATTCTCAAAATCATTTCCTGAATGCAACGAAGAACAAAATAATGCACAACAGCATGGACTAACGACAACGAACAACTAGCTTGTGTGGTGATGAAACCATTTTTAGTAGAAACGTAGTCTGTCACTATCTGTAGTAACGTGTCTATATAACGGCAGATTTTACCCCCTTAGATCGTGCGTTTAAAAAAAACACCAGCCTTTACGTTACAATTGATAGATATTAGGAAGACTGCAGTGCAACAGTGTTCTTCTTCTTCTTCAGCGTTCATTCTCAAACTCCCGCTGGATCTTTGTTCTACTAGATTTCCAGTACGATGTAGTCCAGAGAATGGAAATGCGTTGTGTCGCCGTTTTATTTGCACCAATGGTACAACACATCCGTCTTCGGCGGGCAACAGTGTCCCAAATGGTAAACAACAATAATAGAAAAGTAAACGCTACTGCCTGGCATATGAAATAATGTCGACATGTAACAGGAACAGTTTACTTTGCTAATTTCAAGAAGGGAACATGTCCCATAGTTTTAGGATCCCTGTTAGTAGATTTAAAAACGACGCTTCCATTATTAGACGGAAAATGTGTGTTCAGTGAACTCTTTCGTACAAGTAAAACACGAGGAAGAGAAGGGTAAATTTAGATCACAAGAAAGAGATTAAGTAAAAATGAGTCTTGTCCGAAGCATCGAGCAAGCAGGTTCAACGGTGTAAGAAAACTTAGAATATTGCCAGCCGGCGAAGAGGACAAGGACCATATGTTTTAGGAAATGTATACTGTTTTTGTGATGAAATATAGGCCTATGTATATTTGTGCTGCCTTTTCGATTAACTGTGTGATACCTGTTCACGATGAATATTTGACGCAAACGGTCAAATTATGAGAATCTGTTAATCTGTAGACGTCAAAACGAGATCTGTAATAGTAGATTTGCAAAGAAGGAAGCTATGGTTATGTCTTTATTAATTGTTGATGCATGAATAGATACGAATAGTTGATGCACGTACGGATAGGAGACGTGGAGGAGATTTATTCGAATGTTTAGATTCTAATAACGACTCCCCAGTTTACCTAACACGATGTCTGAAGTAAGGGAACGATAAATGAGCTAGAATTGTGCTCCAGACAAGTTATTTTTTAGTGTTAGAAGGCAGAGTTTCAACCGACCTCAAACGGTTATCAGATCGATAAATAAGGTTGCTCAATCAACCGTCTAGAAGAAGAAAGCCGCGATCCACGAAGTTGATTGCCTCACTTGTCGATGAGATGTCTTGCATTTACGACCAGTATAACAGGAATCTAGCAGAAGAAATACACCTGTCTACAAATTTTGAGGTCACAACAACGTGGCTTGACATCCGTTCTGGATGCCCACTATTGTTAATTTGTTATAATTACGAAAGCTTCTAAGACGACGGAAATGAATTGTTTTCAACGCTTGAAGACCAGTGATAGCAGACAGTTACTATTTATAACCAACTGGACAAAAATGTCCAGCCCACCAGCGGTAATAGATATTGACCCAAAACATTTGGGTTTGCTTGATATTTATTTTGCTATACTTCGGAAGTGGACACACAACAAAGATGTTGGACAGAACTGAGACCTCACGAATGCAACTTAAATTCATTCATTCCTTTTCCTTTTACGCTGAAGTTAGTGCATAGAGCAGAGGTCAGATCTCTCCAATTCTGTCTATTCAAAGCTATTCTGTGCAGTTCTTGAATAGTATGAATATTTGTTGTTTTACTTTCTCTAAGTAATGTTCTTCTGAGTGTATCTTTTGGTCTACCCCTTGCTCTTTTGCCTGTAGGTATCCATTCAAGAGATTGGTGGTGTATTCTGTTGGTGTCTGCGCGTAGGACATGTCCCATGTAGGACCAACGGCGTTTTCTGATAACATCTGTGATGAAATTTTGATGTCTCTTCTCTGATTTTATCATTCGAGTTCATTCCAACCTAAATAGGTAGCTATATTTACATATTGTTATGTAACTGTTTAAGTATTAGTAATTTTGTAACCAACTGATGTGTGGTTAATTCTTTTGTATTGTATTGACTAATGAAATATTAGTATGATTTTGTTTATGTAATTAATTGTGGGGGATATCCTTATTAAGCGACACAGGACAATTTTGTAACAAAATATTAGAACAACGATTACGATCATATATTGAATCACAACTTAAAACAACCAAATGGGCTTCCGTAAGAACAACAGCTGTACGGATGTTATCTTTACACTTAGACAGCTAACTTAGAGAGCGACAGAAAACAACAAAGGAATTATACATCGCATTCGTCGACCAAGAAAAGGCTTTCGACAGAGTAAACAGACAACTAGGGAAAACACTATCAATATACGGAGTACCAGAACATTCAATCAATATATGCAAGGGAATTTATGCTAATAGCCAATGTGAAGTAAGAACAAATGCAGGTGTGTCCAATAAGTTCCAAATTCAATCAAGAGTTCGATAGGGATTTGTCCTATCCCCTCTACGTTTTATAACATATATCGACCACATATGTAAAATAATATTTACCAACGAAGAAGTTAACACAAAATACAAATTGAACGAACTTCTCTTTGCATACGACCAAGTACTAATAGCGACATCAGAAGAACAATTGCAAGACCATATGAACAGACTCCACACAACATGTCAAAAATTCAACATGAAGATTACTACTGAAAAGACCGAAATAATGGCAATAGAAAAGAAAGAAATATCACTATCTCCATCGATGAGAAACACCTTAAACAGGTAAATAAGTTCACTTACTTAGGAAGCATTATATCGAGTGAAGGGAAAAACAATAAAGAGATACAAAATAGATGCAACAAAACATACCAGATCCTAGGACAGATGACACGTATTTTCAAGAACAAAAATGTAAACATAGACACTAAAGTTGCATTATACAAGACTATTATTATTCCATCACTGTGCCACCAGTACCAAACCTAGATAATGACAGCTCAAGACACAATAAAAATAGTGACAGCAGAAATGACATGTCTACGAAGAATACTCGGAGTGTCATTAAGAGATAGAATTAGAAACGATAACATCAGACAGATAACCAAAACAATACCAGTATTGGAGCACACCAAAAGACAACAGATCAAGTGGTTTTCACACGCGTCCAGACAACCAACAGATAGCATGCCACAAATGGACGTGACACATAGATATAGCGGCTATAAAGCCAGAGGCAGACCATGTAAACGATGGATCACAGAAATCAAAGAAGCCACAGGAACAAGTTTACAAACAGCACACAAGAAGGCCATCTCCAGAGAACTCTACTACCCCTGACGCCGCAAGGCAAAAAGGACCACAGAGTATATATAGATAGATAGATAGAATGAATTGTGATTTTTAGTGACCAGTATTCTGTGAGTTGTTAGATTTGAGCCTGACATAGTAAATAGATAGAACCAGGATAGACTTAGTCTAACTGTGTTTGTTAATAAATGTTAAGTTGTCAAATTAGATGTTGATGGAAACAGTCGCCATTGAATGAATCTGCAGGAAGAAATCTTTGAAACCTTAAGGAGTCCTACCTTATTATTGAGTCCTACCTTGTTCTGATCTGTTCATAATATGATAGTCATCTTGTGTTGGTGTTTGTGGCTTTCTTATTGACTTATGGCGACTCTAAGGGACACGATCGAAATAAAACACAACGCAGAGATCGAAATCAGCTAATGCAATGATTTGAATGAAGGAACCGGATTGTTTTTGTTGATGATGTGTGATGAAACAAAGTACATGACAATAAATAGTATTGAAAGAATTATTTTTATAGACAAACAAGTAATGTCGTGGTATTCTATCGTATATAAACTAAATCAGGCGATTGGATAGTCTAAAACAACAGAAAAATTGCAATTGCGACTTCTACATAGCACGAACGAAAAACCGTTAGCAAGACATCCTGAGTTAACCTCAACTAAATAACACATATTCCCAGTAACAATATACGGCTGTTAGACTTAGACACTTTATTAAAAACAGTAACAATATACGGCTGTTAGACTTAGACACTTTATTAAAAACAGTAACAATATACGGCTGTTAGACTTAGACACTTTATTAAAAGCAGTAACAATATACGGCTGTTAGACTTAGACACTTTATTAAAAACAGTAACAAGTAGGATTGCTTATTTTCAACTGAGATGTTATAAAAAATGTTTAAAATGCTTCGGAAAAAAATACCTGTTAACTAAGAGTGTTACGATTTTTGAGAGTGGAAAAAAGTTGACTTCAAATATATATAAATAAATAAACTAGTTGAAAGGGTATATATAACTACCAGAAAAAAAGAGAAAATTCGACGTTAGAAGCTACATGTAATTAGATTCAAAAGAAATTTGAAGATTGGGTTAGTTGGTACATGAAATTTATTCAACATCCTATAGGCATCTACTCCACTGAAACCTCCACCTAAAAGTTGTTTCATCTTGAAGACAGAATATGTTACAAGCCAGATAAACTCTGCATCTTGTGTTCAAACGTCAAAATGGATTAGTATACATTAGAAAAGAATATACAATTCTGCCGAGAAGCTATTTCCTGTTAGATGCTAGTGTGCCAGTCATTGAGGTTTTTTTTAGTTTAGACTAAGTAGACTCGACCCGTAACCACACACTTTGTAGTAGGGGAGGCTCGTTCTATAACGGCATAATGTGTATTGTCTGCAGGGTTTTCTTGTAACCACACAGTGTATAGGCTGGGTAGATTATTGAATGTAGTCTGTACACAGCAGTTAAGGCCATTATCTTCCATTCTGTTTCATATTTTCCATATCTCCATCATTATCTTTCTTTCTGTTTCATATTTTCCATATCCCCATCATTCTGTTTCATATTTTTCATATTCACATATAGTAAAGTAAGTAAAGTAACCCATAGCATTTATTAATGCCGCAGGGGTGTGAGATGTTAGCGATCTTACATTTCAGAGGCTCTGCAAATGAGGGCGGTATCCATCTCCTCTCCCTCGCAGTCTTTACTTCCTGGATTAATCCGGTACCCATTTAAGGCTGGGTCGACGCGAGAGCCGTTGCGATCTGAAAAACATTTCCAACTCAACTGGGGAATGAACACATGACCACTCATATGCGAAGCCAGTGCTAAGACCATATTTTTGCATATGCAAAATATCAATTATGTGAAAATGTTCACTTCTTCAAGTTTATATATGTACATTCATCACGGTTTTGCCATGCACACTGTGATTGTGTTTTAACTGTTAATCAAAATACGGTACTATGATCGCAGTTCAACCCCCGTTGTCGCTCTTTTTTTTCTATTAGTGCCTATCTACGTATTTTTTGGTTAATTAATCTAAATATTATATCAATAAATAATCGATGATTAATTGAACTATTCGTCTTTTAGGGTTAGGGTTAATTATGCTTTACATAACTAATCCTAACCCTAAATATAATTATATTTAAATTAATAAAAGATAAAACATAGAATGATAAACATATGGAAGGGAAATAATGACACATGTTGGCACTAATTTGCGTAGAGGGGTTGGACTGCGCTCATAGTATCCAAAATACAATATAATGATTTATAATAATTTTTCATGAAATAATGTTAATTTTACAGCCCTGTCGACTAATCGGGATCATCCTTCAAAAGTAACGATATTTGACACTTTTATAAGACCATGCACACACATACATGTACGCCCAGGCATGACTCACACGTACGCACATACATATGATAATTCACATGAGGGAGAATGGCTTATAGTAATTTTTACAGATGATTCTGCAATATTTGCAGTTCATGAGATATATTTTACGACTCAGGTTAGAAATATAATTGTGAGTGAAGACAGGTGTTTTTGCTTCGAAAACATGTAGCATGGACACGAATATCATGGCGGTAACCAGGGCAACAATGTGGTTAGAATCTTACATAATTGAAAATGTTAAGATTGAGAATGCTGGGCACGGAGACGGACAGCCATGTCGGTGACAGTCTAATTTGATATATGGTTAAATAAAATGTATCTCTTATGGTCAAGTACGCGCGTTCAACCGCGGACACTAGTCCCATTTGGTTACTATATCAGAGCTTTACAACTATCAAAAATATTGGAGGTGACGGTACTGGTAATCCCGTCACAACGACCTTTAACTGGGACATGCCGGCGTCTGAGGAAATGAAAGCATCGACAGAATTGCTGGAACGGCGATCATGGGGACTGGACACGGAAATGGATCTAGCTGATGTTTCGAATTCTCTTAGGGGGATAGGACGAGCGACCGATATAACAAATGATTGTGAATCTGTAGCCGTGAGCAGACAACAGGAATACCATGCAAAGAGGGGTGTGGTTAAACATGACCGTCTTCAATGAAGACTTTCCAACAGAATTAATTAGGTACCCATTCGTTACGTTTTTTGATTTATTTTGGAATTCCTGTTGGTCAATATTTCTTCTTCGAGCGTTCACTCTCAAACTCCCGCTGGATATCTCTTGTAGCCGATCAATGGTCCTATTAAATTTCCAGTAGCATTTAGTCCAGAGAATGGAAATACGTTGTGTCGCCGTTTTACTTGCGCAAATGGCCCGATACATCCTTCTTCGGCGAGTCAATACTTACATACTTGGAATCGCATGTCAAAAATTGCCATGGCGACTCCTTCTTCTTCTTCTTTCGTTCACTTGAAACATGTCTATATCTGTAATTCTGTCTCCTGAATAAAATTCACTGTCTTTTGTAGTTCATACAGTGGCCCATAGAGCTTTGATTCCAGTGTTGTTTCCTCTGGCCAATATGTCTGCATCAGCGTTTCATGCTCAGAGCACTCTTGAAGTATATGTTTGGCACGCTGTGCTGCCTGTCCACATGTACACGTGGCAGTGTTGCCAATCTTGAACTTTGTATACATGTGACTGTGGAGTCTGTTGTGTCCTGTTCTGAGACGTAGAATTATAACTTGTTCTGATCTGTTCATAATGTGATAGCCATCTTGTGTTGGTGTTTGTGGCTTTCTTATTGACTTATGGCGACTCCAAGTATGAAGGTCTTCTATACTAACCGACGGTCTTAGCTTCAACAAGAACGTTATATAGGTAACAATATCAGACTAGGTAACCAATATGCAAGTAGTCAGTCGATAAACGTTTAGATGGAGGAGTTTCAAACCCTTACGTTTCGATGTGCAGTGAGGGTGATCAATCGACAAACTGGCACAATTGACTCATGTACATTAATTCCACTTAGTTATTCATACTTAGTTCATCTGCTACATTAACAATTGAATAATTAAAATGCAAAGTATACAAGCTGGCGAACTACATAGAGAATTTTACTACAGAGAATATCATGTGGCTTAACACCGTACCCATAAATGTTGGTGGTTGAAAAACAGCCGAGGATAAAGTCATAGGGGAATGAGCATAATACAAACTGTTAATATGTGTGTTTTAAGCCTAATATGGATGCATTTACCCATTTAAACTGCTTTGATGTGATCGTGGACTGTGCCACAATTATTAATTTATTTTATATCAATCAATCAATCAATCAATCAATCAAGTGCTATGCCGAATGGCGTAGGCGATCATGTTTTTCCACGTCTCTCTGTCTCTTGTGTTGTCAATAAGCCCGGTTGATGAGCTTCTACCGTGCTACGATACAAGCCCATCTAGTAACTTTTCTCTTTGTCGTCCCCTATCTCTTCTCCCTTTGATCTTTCCAGTGGTTATTAAGTGTTTTGAGGTCCGACAAGAGAGTGAGGGCGACGCTTTCCACAACTCTTCATCACTTTAATCAAAATCCCCAGTGCAAGTCATTTTCACATCCACGAAAATTCACCCGAAGGGAAAAGCTTTTCCCACTGACTCTAGAAGTATAGACGTCAGAAAGCTATCAAATGTAAACACACAACAGTCCCTAGCCTCTACTCTGGATCAATGTCTGAAATCTGCACAACTAGAGTGAAACATGGACTGTGTATAGACGTCATGTGAAAAAAACTCAATAATTTTCACACAAATTGTCTCAGAAAGGTTATGAACATCAGATGGCAAGACAAGATTCCAGATACCACTGTCCTTGATAGTGCTGGTATCCCCAGCATTGACACGATCCTGATGCAGACACACATTCGTTGGGCAGGTCATTTGGTTCGTATGCCAGACCACCGTCTGCCAAAGATACTTCTCTATGGTGAGCTGGAGAAGGTCACACGATCTCAAGGTGGCCAAAAGAAGCGCTACAAGGACTCGTTAAAGAACTCACTAAAAGCCTTTGAAATAGACCACGATACATGGGAAGAACTTGCACAAAATAGATCTACATGGCATTATAAAATCAATAAGAGCGCATCATCTTGTGAAAAGAGGAAAAATGCAGCAGCTCACCAGTGGAGAGCAGCTAGAAAGTCACGGATAGACCAAGATCCGTCTACTGCGTCATTCCATGTCCAAACTGTCCAAGGACATTTACAGCTCGAATAGGGCTCATTAGCCATCTACGAATTCATAATCAAGGACATAACTAAAATTGAATTTTCAAAAGTGGATGTAACAAATGGTCATCATCACTTGTGATGGACGAACAACAAGTGTTCACCCTGTATTCTTCTCAGCACATGCCCTAGAAACCTTGACTGCCTGCCCCTAATCTTTGATATGATTGATGTTTTAAAATTTTTTTATATTCTACAAGTATGTTGCGTTTGATTGCTAGAATGTTATATTGAGCAAATACTTCTTTTTGATGCCAATCATGGACAGTAAACAAAATAGCTCAAGATAAGCTAGAGGCAATTGAGATGTGGTTTTGCGAAAAATGATGGACATTTCGTGGATGGCCAAGAAAAATAATGTAAAGTTCTTAGACATATAAGAGTAAAAAGACAACTTATAGCACAAATTGGAAATAGATAATCAAGATTGTTAGGGCATGTGATGAGAAAAGTAAAACTTCATCATGCAGTAACCACATGAAAGATCTAGGAGAGAAGAGAAAGAGTGAGACTAAGAGAGACATTTCGGAATGGTTGTCACTGAGGCACAAAAAGAAGCCACCAACTGAACTTATTAACAACATAAGAGACAGAGAGATGTGGAGAAACATGATTGCCCACGCCATTCGGGGAATGACACTTGATTGATTGATTGGAAACGTCAGAAACTGCTACTGCTCTGTTTGATAGAAGATAATCATGCGAGATTTGCCACAGAATCGGTTGTACAAGCATTGCTAACAGTTCCTTTATAGCCCACCAAGGTATTTTTTCTGACCCGCCAGAACTGGTCATCTGAATAATAAGACCTGTGGGCTAAATTGGGAATCATTCTTCTAGCGTGACATATTTGCTTTACGTGATTGTCTTTAGCTTTCTGCACAAAGAATACACAACATGACCACAATCAAAATCACAGAAATAATCCAGTTCGTCAATTTTGAAGGATGATTCCCAATCAGCCAGGAGGACTGTATAATTGACCAAAGTCACGGTTTGATACAAGGATATCATACGGGAGTTTCCACGTCACAGAAAGGGTTGATTGTAAATATATATTGATGGGAATTCCATTACAGCCCACCAAGCCATTTCTTCAGCCCCCTCCTGACAGGGGCTGATCTAAAAAATACTATAGGCACTACATATATTCTAATCACAGACACCGATGAAGAAATACACCTTACATCTTCCAACAGGCAAAAATCCATAAACGCGTTCAAAATATCAGCACTCAATTGAACTAGTACTAGTCCTTGTTGCTACGCTGGTAAGTCTGTCTGCTCTTTCATTTTCCATGACACCCACGTGCTCAGGTGCAAAAATTTAGGCCGGATTCGCGAACTCCGAATACATTCATTTATTTCTGGGTTAGGGTTAGGATATTTGTGTGTTACATAACTAACCTTAACCCTAAATAAAAAAATATTTCAACTATTTAATGATGAACATAACATTTACAAACATAGACAAGGGAAATAATGAAACATGTGGTGGCGTCTACTTGTACTGTACCCATTCAATTGACTCCTGGCTCGAAAAAGAGAGCAAATAATAGAAGAGACCCGCCACGTAGGTCATTAAAGGTAAGATATAATGTTTGACAGACTGTAAGGTATACTGATAAGGTATACAGCATAGGTCAAATCAGAATTTCAAAATATGAGAAACATTCTATGCGTGGAGTAATATCAATGCATAGGCAATTGGAAGTGCTAGGATGTTATATTGAGTCAATTCTTTTTCATAGATGCGAAGTATGGACGGTAAACAGAGTTCTCAAGATACGCTGGAGGCAACTGAGATGTGGTTTCTGAGAAGAATGATTAAAAATTTCATGGTCTGCTAAGAAATCTGGTTTTTCCAAGTCAGCATGTGATCAAAAGTAATTTCCAATATAAGATGGAGAATCACTCTTCACTAGCGGAGTTTCATTGTTGAAGAGCTTTAACTTTTGGGATTGTGTTGATAGTGAAAATATGAAGCGTGTTTTAAAAAACACAAATTGTTTATTGACATACAATTCGTTGGTCCATTTATCTAGGTTGGAACTAATACAGCCACATACCAATATACCATCTTGCTTCAGGCCGATGAAATATGTATGTAATAACAGAAATTCACAATGCACAATAAAAAGATTAACGAATATAATTGGACGGTTTTAAAAAGTGTTCTTAAGCAGAAACAAGTTATAAAAGGATGCGTTATAAAGGGATTCCACTGTAATGGTTTTCCACATCCAAACGTCTACAGTCTGATGTAGCGAGATCGCAGATTTATAATATCTATACATTTATATTATAGTTATAAAAATAGAGCAACTGTGTATAACAAATAATAACTCTTAGTTGGAGGAGTAAAATAATTGGAAAACACAAATTGAATAATATCGGCTGCTGGAAATATGATTCATAGTAGCTTCAGAAGAGTACACCATCATAAAAAAGCAGGCCATTATTATTGGAATAAATATTGGGACCGACTGGTCAAATAATATTTCTAGTCCGGAGACGATATCTTTAAATGACTAGCCGACGTGGCGTCATGTCATGATGTTACGTATATATCAGTGTTTTCCAATTGAGACGTGCACATCACAGAGGTGCAATTCGTTTCGGGAGGGGAAGCAGTAGTTTAAAAGTATTATGTACTTTAAGTAAATATTTATATTGTGTTTTTTCTGTAGTGCTAGATGGCAACTGATACGATGAGAAGATAAAGTAATCGATATTTTTTGTGACGTTAAGTGAAACATGAACTACAAAATATTGTGAAGCATTACTATAGAGTAAGCATGACCGTCAACAGTATATGACCTACTGGTTATTGGGAAATCCAGACTTCTAAAATGATGCATTTGAGTATTCCCTTGATGTTTATTGGCTATGACACAAAGTATAATCGTAAAGACCAATAACAATTACGGGAATAGTCAAATGAGTCATAAATAAAGCATGTTTTCCCATTATACAGTGGGTCTTTTTGTAGACAGTCATAGTGGTCAGAGCGTATGATTTTTTGCACACTTGCCACGAGAACGTTTCTGTGGATTTTGATGGGTCTGGATACTGAAGACTGCAGACGGCCATGAAAGTAAAACAACTGTCAAGGGAAATAGCAATTGATATAAATAAGAAAGTATTGCTGATGTATTCACATTGAAAAGGGAAAGATGAAGGAGATAGGGGAAATTAAGAGTGCATTAGTTGAATGATCTACCAAACTTGAAGATATGTATTGAATTATGAGTGTGGTAGTTGAACTATCTACCAAACTTGAAGATATGTATTGAATTATGAGTGTGGTAGTTGAACTATCTACCAAACTTGAAGATATGTATTGAATTATGAGTGTGGTAGTTGAACTATCTACCAAACTTGAAGATATGTATTGAATTATGAGTGTGGTAGTTGAACTATCTACCAAACTTGAAGATATGTATTGAATTATGAGTGTGGTAGTTGAACTATCTACCAAACTTGAAGATATGTATTGAATTATGAGTGTGGTAGTTGAACTATCTACCAAACTTGGAGATATGTATTGAAATATGAGTGTGGTAGTTGAACTATCTACCAAACTTGAAGATATGTATTGAATTATGAGTATGGTAGTTGAACTATCTACCAAACTTATAAATATGCATTGGTTAGAAAGAGACAAAAGGGTGGTTCTTAAAAACATCCTTTAAATTCCATTCAACGGGTCGTCCTCCACGGACACGATCAAACTTGTGTTCAAATAACATCGACACATACCGACATAGTTCCGCTGTCCATCATGTTCTATATCGACACCTTACTCTTCTTCAGTCGGACCCCAAGACGCGTGATGTGTTTTCTCTCCCCCCCCCCCCCTGGTTTGCTTAGAGACGTGACATGAACATCAGGGGTAAATTAGTCCGAAGTCATCTCAAACATGATCATTTTGGTACCATCAGCTGCACACGTAGTAAGTGCTACACCTGTGCCTATGTCACCCAGACCCGGTCTGTCACATTCCACAAATTCACCTTTGAATCCACAATTCAATGGAGTTTCACATGTGTGTACCGCAGCGTCACCTATATCATCCTCTGCAAGCGTTGCACCATGACGTACATAGGTGAGACTGGAAGGAGGTCCTCCCTCTTCTTATTCAGCGTCATTCTCAAACTCCCGCTAGATCTCTCTTGCAGCAGGACCATGGTCTTATTAGATTTCCAGCAGGATGTAGTCCAGAAAAAGGAAATGCGATGTGCTGCCGTTTTATTTGCGTCAATAGCCCGACACATCCGTATTCAGCGGGGTAAATAGGTCCGAAGACGGATTCTGTGAGCATCTTTACAGTATAAAAAACTAGACTGGTACTTTTGTTGCTGATCACTTCAATGGCACAGGGCATCGGAATGCGCATGTTTTTCAGGTGAGGCCCATTAAAGTCGTGCTTCTCAGATGACAGGAACCGTCAGTCGGAGTTTGAGGACAGCTATATATATATATGAACAGTTGTACATAGCCAGACTATATGTCTTCCCGTTTCAAGATATCTAACAGAATACGATGGTATCCACTGCATAGTTACTTTTACGTAGATTGTTCGGTCAGTAGTATTTGTTGATCTGGTAGTATTTGCTGGACTCAAGCGCTTGCTGTATCTTGCAGCTGTAAGAAGTAGTACAGGCTGTATACCAAGATTGACACTCATCAGTTTTTCGATTGCAAACCCTGATAGCCTGGATTTCTGCATCGTAGTTATTATATAATTTCTCATTTGGTACTTTGCGTGTATCACTGCTGCATATATAAAAACAGTAATATCAGCGTGCACAGTCTAGCGACATACAGTAGATCTACTGCTTATATACAAACACTAACATTAGTATGAACAGTCTAGCGACATACACTAGAATACTGCATATATACAAACACTAACATTAGTATGGACAGTCTAGCGACATACAGTAGATCTACTGCTTATATACAAACACTAACATTAGTATGGACAGTCTAGCGACATACACTAGAATACTGCATATATACAAACACTAACATTAGTATGGACAGTCTAGCGACATACAGTAGATCTACTGCTTATATACAAACACTAACATTATTATGGACAGTCTAGCGACATACACTAGAGCTACTGTATAATCAATTCATATTTACGTATAATCAAACCTCACCTGTAAATGCGATGTACTCCCGATTAGTTTTCTAGTGCCTTCTGAACTGCCATACTTGAACTTAGAAACCTCAAAGAAGACCACCACATTGAACAGGAGCACAATTATCAGAACTGATAATAAAATCATACGCCATCGCCGACGTAACTGAACCCATACTCTCATGGTGAATAACGCTTGCCACTGTCTTTCCTGTTCTCGCTTCTACTGTCGGAGTCTTGGTTAGGATTATTTCAATGTGGTTACCAACTCCGAGGTGGGATCGTACGAGTTTGTTCTGCTCATTCAGATATTTCCATCATTTTCCTGCGGAATGTATCAAACATAAACAGTCAAATAACACATTGCAATTGAAGAAAAACTGAATCTATCAAATATGAACAGTCAAATAACACATTTCAATTGAAGAAAAAGTGAATAAACTCAACGATAATCTCAAAAATATGCTGAATGAATATTCAAACATCTAGTAGGCCTGTGCAGACAATATAAGGTATAATTTAATATAATCCAACGTCACATATCAAGGATAATCTAATGTCTAGTTAGAATAGGAATCCAATGTTTAGTTTAAAAACATCTCAATGTCTAGTTAGATTGAGAAATCAATGTTTAGTTTAAGAAAGCTCCAAACTCAAGTTTTATTGAGAAATCAATGTTTAGTTTAAGAACGCTCCAATGTTGAATACAATGAAAATTCAATATTGAATATAAAGATAATTAAATGTCTAGTTAAATGAGAATTTAATGTCTAAAGCGAAAGGATAATCCATTGTTTACGTTGTAAAAGAATTACACGAACTTTTAAATCAATCCGCGAGAAATACATTTAGAAATTTGAAATTCACAAAATAGAAACCTTCACGATTATTAGCAAATTTGTTTGATCTTAAATAGAAAGTTGTGTGTGTTTTTATTTAGATTTTTAAAGTTATGATTACCTAAACTAAAAATTCTATGACACCGCAATACTAATCGATGATTCTCGTACGAGGCAGTCAGTTTTGTCTGCAAATATATACCGCTTTAATCCGAACATATGCTGCCAATGTCAATCACTTTGCGATGCATCACGCAAAGTTGCCGGTGAATAGCAGAAAAACAGCGTTCAGTAAAACCGCAGCGGCTTTAAAAAATAGTGAATCAATTAATGTTGTTTTTAGTTATAGCTATTTTAACAGAAAGTATTTTTAGCAAGCTATGCCTGGTATTGTCGTTCAGGTGTGTATGTTTAATTATATATATATATATATATATATATATATATATATATATATATATATATATATATATATATATATATATATATATATATATATATATATATATATATATGTATAATTTATCGAGAATACATATTATTTTAGGATAGTTACACACAACACTTACTAGTGTATTTAAATATAGAAATTAGAACACATCGCCGTCTAGTCAAGTGTTTAGTACGATGGTGTAGTCAAATTGTTAGATCGACGGCGAGTCAAGTGATTAAAACGCTAATAATTAATTGTATCAAATCAAGTGGCTAAATCACTGGCCGGTAAGCATTTAGTCAAGTGGCAATCACTGGCCGGTAAGTGTTTAGTCAAGTGGTTAGATTGATGGCCGGTGAGTGTTTAGTCAAGTGGCTAAATCGCTGGCCGGTGAGTGTTTAGTCATGTGGCTAGATCGTTGGCCGGTAAGTGTTTAGTCAAGTGGCTAAATCGCTGGCCGATGAGTGTTTAGTCAAGTGGCTAAATCGCTGGCCGGTGAGTATTTAGTAGAGTGGCTAGATCGCTGGCCGGTGAGTATTTAGTCAAGTGGTTAGATCGCTGGCCGGTGAGTGCTTAGTCAAGTGGATAGATCGCTGGCCGGTGAGTGTTTAGTCAAGTGGTTAGATCGCCGGCCGGTGAGTGTTTAGTCAAGTGGCTAAATCGCTGGCCGATGAGTGTAGTCAAGTGGCTAGATCGTTGGCCGGTGAATGTTTAGTCATGTGGCTAAATCGCTGGCCGATGAGTGTTTAGTCAAGTGGATAAATCGCTGGCCGGTGAGTGTTTAGTCAAGTGGTTAGAGCATGGAAGAACCCCATTTATTTCACTATTATAGTTTTATGCGCAAACTTTATAGCAGCTCCCTTTATAAATCAGATATAAAAAAGTAAATGTAAGTAAAGTGAACATATAACATTTATTAACTGTTGTAGGAGTGTGAGATGTTAACGATCTCAAAGACTTTGCTATATGAGGGCGATAGCCATCGCCTTTCCCTCGCAGTCTTTACTTCCCACATTGATCCAGTACCCAATTAAGACTGAGTCGACACAGGAGCCGTTGCGGTCTGATAAACATTTCTACCTCATCTGGGGAATAACCCAAGAACCACCGATATGTGAAACCAATGCGCTAACCACTGCGATACGCGTCCCCCAAATTTGGTTATAATGGGTATCAAATGTGCGAAAAACCCAGTTGTAATTAACCAGAGATCCGTAATAATCAACATCACCATCATACGTTTCGAAAGCGGCCAAGTCAGACTATGTAAATAATTGATCTGTCGGCGGTGCTCTAACGTCGGTTCACTAATCAATATTTGTTTTACATTAACAATTCTCTCTTATAATGAAGCACGCTCTTTTCAACAGCGAACGTGTGTAAAATTTGGTTATATGAGAGCTTTTCGACCATCAAAAATAATGGGGATCATGGTTTAGGTATTCCTGTCACAATGACTCCACAGTAGAGTAAACCTTATAATCACACATTCAAAAGGATTATTTTTTTAAAAATAAGTGTATCAATATTCTGTCAAACTCACACTATACCATATACATATGTGTATCAATATTCTGTTAAACTCACACTATATATTATATATAGGTGTATATGGTTACAACGCAAATTGTATACGGTGTCTGTACTTTGGCTGTTCACTAACTGTATAGACCCGCATTAAATAATCACACTTCACATGGCGTAGTGATACTGCCAATGCAAATGAATTAACAGTTTTTGTGTGTAGACACCCGATATGTGCAATAGGCCTACACACACATATCGTGACATTAGTTTTTATGTTAGTAGTTCATAACAACATACACTATTAAACAACATCATCGCCCGTGTTGCCAAGGCTCGAAAGAGGTGAAAGGAATAACAATACTGTTGCCTATAACGATGTTATAGGAAGCGACTAATGAGGTTTTGGGGTGGAGTTGACTGTCCCATCCAACAGAAGATGGAAGTGACCCAGAAGCTTTCTTAAATCGGATGTCTATCTATCTATTCGTTAAGCCCTTTGTTGTCTTTCAGCAAAGTCAGGGGTAGAAGACTTTTCTGGAGCTGGTCCTTTTGTGTGCTGAGTATATTGTGGAGTTTAGCGCCTCTTTTATTTCTGTAGTTCATCATTTTCGTGGTCGGTCTCTAGGTCTGCTGTCTGATGGTAGTATGCAAACCATTTGATCTGTTGTCTCTTAATATATTCCAAGATTGTAGTGGTACCGGTACTTTGTCTAATGTCTTCATTTCTCACTCTGTCTCTTAGCGATATTCCTAGGATTCTGCGCAATCATGCCATTTAAGCTGTCACAAGTCTACGATTATCCTGTGATGTTGTTGTCCATGTTTGGCATTGCTAACACAGCGTTGGTATAATAATTGTTTTGAATAGTGTTATTTTGGTGTTTAAATCTAGTTTTGTTTCTGAAGGTTGGTGTCATTTGTCCTAGGGCGTGGTATGCTTTACTACATCTATTGTGTATTTCTATACTGCTCATGCCGTCTGTTGTTATATTGCTTCCTAGGTATGTGAATTGTGTCACTTGTTCAAGTCTGTTGTTTCCAATATATATGTTGGTCTTTCTTTCTGTTCTTCCTATCTTCATTACTTCGGTCTTCTCTATGTTTATCTTCATGTTACAGGTTTGGCATGTTTGACGTAATATGTCTATTTGTCTTTGTAGTTGCTCTTCTGATTATGCTATTAGTACTTGGTCGTCTGCAAATAGCAATGCGTTTAAGCTTTCTTTAAAAGTACTCTTCATTTTACTACGAGCAATTGTGTTCTCACTGAAAGTTTGCTAATCCTGCTTCAGTGTTGTATCAGGAAATTCACATGGCTACACCGCGATCTCTAACTATCACATACAGAAAGAAACCACACATTCCATGCGAATAGTCCTGAGACACCAAACTAAACTTCCATTTGTGGTCACAATAAATAACACAGTTGTTACCGGAAGTCGGATATAATCGGATAAATCGAATGTGTTAGGGGAAAAGGCGCATATATCGCAGCTGAGCTGTAAACCACGCCAAAACGCATTTCACTCTCCGGAATACTTTCTGCCAATCTGCAGGAGTTTGAGACTGAAACTGAGAACAAAAGAAGAAGAAGTAGCAGACAGTAATTTCAGATACTACTCAGTTTCACAAGATATCCCCAGACACCCCATCTCCCCCTGAAATATAATACAGTGGAATCAATGTATATTTATAACAACATTCACTATCTAACAACATTCACTATCTAACAACATTCACTATCTAACAACATTCACTATCTAACAACATTCACTATCTAACAACATTCACTATCTAACAGCATTCACTATCTAACAGCATTCACTATCTAACAACATTCACTATCTAACAACATTCACTATCTAACAACATTCACTATCTAACAACATTCACTATCTAACAACATTCACTATCTAACAACATTCACTATCTAACAACATTCACTATCTAACAACATTCACTATCTAACAACATTAACAAACTAACAACATTCACTATCTAACAACATTCACTATCTAACAGAATTCACTATCTAACAACATTCACTATCTAACAGAATTCACTATCTAACAACATTCCTATCTAACAGAATTCACTATCTAACAACATTCACTATCTAACAGAATTCACTATCTAACAACATTCACTATCTAACAACATTCACTATCTAACAACATTCACTATCTAACAACATTCACTATCTAACAGAATTCACTATCTAACAACATTCACTATCTAACAGAATTCACTATCTAACAACATTCACTATCTACCAGAATTCACTATCTAACAACATTCACTATCTAACAACATTCACTATGTAACAACATTCACTATCTAACAACATTTCAACATTCCCTATCTAACAACATTCACTATCTAACAACATTCACTATCTAACAACATTCACTATCTAACAACATTCACTATCTAACAACATTCCCTATCTAACAACATTCAATATCTAACAACATTCACTATTTAACAGAATTGACTATCTAACAACATTCACTATCTACAGAATTCACTATCTAACAACATTCCCTATCTAACAACATTCACTATCTACAGAATTCACTATCTAACAACATTCACTATCTAACAACATTCACTATCTAACAACATCACTATCTAACAACATTCACTATCTAACAACATTTCAACATTCCCTATCTAACAACATTCACTATCTAACAACATTCACTATCTAACAACATTCCCTATCTAACAACATTCACTATCTAACAGAATTCACTATCTAACAACATTCACTATCTAACAACATTCACTATCTAACAACATTCACTATCTAACAACATTTCAACATTCCCTATCTAACAACATTCCTATCTAACAACATTCACTATCTAACAACATTCACTATCTAACAACATTCACTATCTAACAACATTCACTATCTAACAACATTCACTATCTAACAACATTTCAACATTCCCTATCTAACAACATTCCCTATCTAACAACATTCCCTATCTAACAACATTCACTATCTAACAACATTCACTATCTAACAGAATTCACTATCTAACAGAATTCACTATCTAACAGAATTCACTATCTAACAGAATTCACTATCTAACAACATTCACTATCTAACAACATTCACTATCTAACAACATTCACTATCTAACAACATTCACTATCTAACAACATTCACTATCTAACAACATTCACTATCTAACAACATTCACTATCTAACAACATTCACTATCTAACAACATTCACTATCTAACAATATTCACTATCTAACAACATTCACTATCTAACAACATTTCAACATTCCCTATCTAACTTCATTTCGACATTCCATATCTAACAACATTTCAACATTCCCTATCTAACAACATTCACTATCTAACAACATTCACTATCTAACAACATTTCAACATTCCCTATCTAACAACATTCCCTATCTAACAACATTCACTATCTAACAACATTCACTATCTAACAACATTCACTATCTAACACCATTTCAACATTCCCTATCTAACTTCATTTCGACATTCCATATCTAACAACATTTCAACATTCCCTATCTAACAACATTCACTATCTAACAGAATTCACTATCTAACAACATTCACTATCTAACAGAATTCACTATCTAACAACATTCACTATCTAACAGAATTCACTATCTAACAACATTCACTATCTAACAACATTCACTATCTAACAACATTCACTATCTAACAACATTCACTATCTAACAACATTCACTATCTAACAACATTCACTATCTAACAACATTCACTATCTAACAACATTCACTATCTAACAATATTCCCTATCTAACAACATTCACTATCTAACAACATTCCCTATCTAACAACATTCACTATCTAACAACATTTCAGCATTCCCTATCTAACTTCATTTCGACATTCCATATCTAACAACATTTCGATATTCCATATCTAACAACATTTCAACATTCCCTATCTAACAACACTTCAAAATCCCCAATTTAATCTGTAATGCATGCAGAGAACGTATGTTACTTTAGAGAGCCTATGGACAGCCGGCAATATGTCCGCTGCGGGTTCATTTGGTTTGGCCCACCGAAAGCAACCAAGACTGAAATAGATATTCAATAAATCTATGACCGTGTTTTACAGCACCGCCAATTTTTATTAAGTTAATCACAATTCTAACGTACATACACGCATTACCAAAGAGAAAGAATTCCAACACATGGTATATTGCAACTGGGAATATGCAGACTCTAAGGAAAGTTAGTTATGTTATTTTGTTGCAGCTCATCCATACATTTTTAATTTGTATCCGTTTATTTGATGTAATGGTCAACCACCATCTGACGTCTTCGCAGCAGAATGTTCACAAAGGTATATAACGTATACTGGGCTGTCTATGCCAACACTCTCGAACCTTTTCTGTGTTCATCACATTCGGCAGAAGTTCCGGGAGAAAATATCTGGTAGTAGGGGATGAGGAAGTCAACACGCTTATTGACGATAAGTAAAGTGTGAAACGTGGTAATACAAGTTTGCTAATAAAACGACACAAACATAGGCACACACACACATCGACGTTTCGACCGATAGGCCGTTATCAAGGATAACATTCACATATAAATAAAAAAAACGCAAGTAAGGCCGACACAACTTGTGTTCTCATATCTAGTGAAATGGCCGAAAGGATAGAAAACGTGTCAAAGGTGACACAAATAGAAAATATACAGAAATAGGAAGGATACAAAACAGACCCGAATACATGTAGAAAAGAGACAGAGAAATGACGGAACTACCCGATATTATGCGTATGTCATTCGCTCATTCATCCCCAAAGGCTTCAGAGTGCCAAATGCGTATATATAGCGGTTCTCAAGCACCAGACAGGCCATTGACGGTAACATTGATTAATCAGTCATTTGTCCTCAACGATGTGTTTGGGCCTTCCCCGCAAAGTCAATGAAACCAACTGTGTCTATACTGCAACCGCAAGCAGTCTTACGATAGAGATGAAATATATGACAGATACATTGTTATCGTTGATGTCACGTGATTATTCTCATGCATGCATGCATAATAAGTGACTGCATGAACATTTTCGGCAAAGTTAAAGCGGGAGTCGTCCGCCCTTTAATGGTTGGGATTATTGCCACAATATGTGACCAGAAAATTGTCTTTGTAGTCATGCCTGAACATGCGGGTGTTGAGGGTTGCGAGGGGGTGACTACACAGGAGAGCATGGCTACAGTGTCAAAAGGTGCATCCATGGATCGAGCTAACACAGTTAATCCATCGAGCGACCTCGTTCGCTTAGAAAACTTTCAAAAGAAAACTTTCAAAAGAAAACTTTCAAAAGAGTGAATCATTATCACTTTCAGTGTACGAGAGATTGGTGTAAAGATCGGAACCGCCCGTGAAGAGAAACATGATGGACATACGAGGAGACTGGTTAGTTGTCATCTAATTGTAACTGTCGGACACAACCGAACTGGAACTGTTGGGGCTACCGAACTGGAACTGTCGGACGCTGCCGAACTGGAACTGTCGGACGACACCGAACTGAAACTATCGGACGCTACCGAACTGGAACCGTAGGGCAATACCGAACTGGAACCGTAGGACGCTACCGAACTGGAACTGTCGGGCACTACCGAACTGGAACTGTCGGACACTACCGAACTGGAACTGTCGGACACTACCGAACTGAAACTGTCGGGCACTACCGAACTGGAACCGTAGGACGCTACCGAACTGGAACTGTCGGGCACTACCGAACTGGAACTGTCGGACACTACCGAACTGGAACTGTAGGACGCTACCGAACTGAAACTGTCGGGTACTACCGAACTGGAACTGTCGGGCACTACCGAACTGAAACTGTCGGGCACTACCGAACTGGAACTGTCTGGCACTACTGAACTGGAACTGTCTGGCACTACCGAACTGGAACTGTCGGGCACTACCGAACTGGAACTGTCGGGCACTACCGAACTGGAACTGTCTGGCACTACCGAACTGGAACTGTCTGGCACTACCGAACTGGAACTGTCGGGCACTACCGAACTGGAACTGTCTGGCACTACCGAACTGGAACTGTCTGGCACTACTGAACTGGAACTGTCTGGCACTACCGAACTGGAACTGTAGGACACTACCGAACTGGAACTGTAGGACACTACCGAACTGGAACTATCGGACACTACCGAATTGAAACTGTCGGACGTTACACTCTGATGGATTTATTGAGACGGGGATCGGAACACTTTGGACTTGTCCAGCCTGCGCTGATAATAACCTATAGTCATAATTCATAACTGACAACCACTCTTAAAAATGGTCAGCCCCATTCATGGCAAATTGAGACGCATCTAGATTTATTCAGCGATAAAAGCAAGTATGACGAGATTTACACTGATAAAAACAAGTACACGATATACAAGCAGAAAACATCCGCGTTCATATTAGAATCTGTTCATTTGCAAAGTAAGCCTGTAGGCCAAACGCTATATAGACCTGGTGAAATTTAACCACCCGCAAATATGGTGTTGCATCTCACGCTCCACTTCCCTTAACATAAAGAACACATTGTACATACCTGACCGCGTTGATATAAGACGTGAGCTAAATTGAGAATCATCATTCTAGAGTGATGCATTTGGTTGTTTCCGTGCGTTACATTGGCGTATATATAAAGTATACCCAAATCGTGGCTATTGACAAAATGGACTATCAACTGACTCCAGACAAGTTTTCTTTTTCAAACGTTATATTTTAGGTTATTTCCGTGCATTTCGTAGCTCGGTGTTGGATGAAGACATACATAGTGTCCAACGAAAATCAAGAAAATAATCAAAATCGTCACGCATGAAGGCTTGTTGTGATTATACTCGTATGCCTTTACTGAAGTTAATGCCACGACACAAAGTAACCAATAAAAAAAACCCACACGAAAGCCAAATGCGCCATTTTAGAAGATGATAACCGATGAGCCAGCGGGGCTGTATAATTGACAAAATGCACACAATACTAATTTATAATTTCCATTTTTGCTGTTTGTATATGTTTTCTATGAATAGCTTAACTATATATATATATATATATATATATATATATATATATATATATATATATATATATATATATATATATATATATATATATATATATATATATATATATATATATATATATATATATACACACACACACACAGTAGATATCCGATTATCCGAATCAATTAGGGATTGAAAAATCGAATAATTGGATATAGCTCAGGAATGAAGCTAAACAGTGTACATACATACAATCATACATTGAAATGAACGGGATTTTATTGATAAAAGTACAGTAATATGTAAGCAACTATGTATTGCAAATAAACTACATAGTAACGGCACTGCCCCGGGACCTCTCTACCGCGTCCGCTAACGCTCTCGTTCTAAAATTATTACATCATTCGATTCGGATATATATAACTTAGTTAAGCTTAGAATATGGCAACTTGCTCGATTTATTTTCAATTGGAGAATTAAACAGTCCACAATTTAACCCGGAAGTAATCACTGTTGACAATTGACCCAATAATTATCTTTTTGTTAGAAACGTTGAAAATATGATACATTAAAAAATCGATACATTAAATATCATGATCAATGCATATGAAACAATGAAAATATGATGAAACAATGAAAATATTATGAAACAATGAAAATATGATGAAACAATGAAAATATGATGAAATACCCTACAAACCCAAATATACGGACTAGGAGGGCATATGATATTATGAACAAGTATAGAAAAGTCAACACGGAAAACGAAACGAATATAACACGTATGTTTTCCTGTTCATGTACATACATACTTTATTTTAGCATACAGAATAATTTAAACATACGGCGTCAGTTACAAGATATGCATTACAGTAACTCAACCGGTTTCATATTCAAAGTCTGTTATACAATTGTTAAAAACAATATTTATTTCTGTGTGTCAACTCTTCGAAATTTATGTAGAGATGCAGTTATTGTTCTTGTTTAGATCTTCACGAATTACGACCCATTAACTCTTTCTTCCTGTGTGCAATAGGTCTGTATCTCTAGAGTTTTATTTCATACCCAGAAGTCGGCGAGGTGTAATGTTTCTGAAGTCTTCTACTGGCAGGTGGGGGGGGGGTGGTGGGGTAGGTGAAATTAGTTAAAACATGAATAGTAGTCTCGATATAACGTTTATGTCAACATGTGAACGAACTTTTATGTCAGCATGTGAACGAACTTTTATGTCAACATATGAACGAACGTGTATGTCAACATATGAACAAACTTTTATGTCAACATATGAACAACCTTTTATGTCAACATATGAAAAAACTTTTATGTCAACGTATGAACGAACTTTTATGTCAACGTATGAACAAACTTTTATGTCAACATATGAACAAACTTTTATGTCAACATATGAACAAACTTTTATGTCAACATATGAACGAACTTTTATGTCAACATATGAACTAATTTTTATGTCACAATATGAAAGAAACTTTTATGTCAACATATTAACTAATTTTCATTTCACAATATGAACGAACTTTTATGTCAACATATGAATGAACTTTTATGTTACAATAGGAACGAACTTTTATGTCAACATATGAACGAACGTTTATGTCAACATATGAACACACTTTTATGTCAACATATGAACAAACTTTTATGTGAACATGTGAACGAACCTTTATGTCAACATGTGAACGAACTTTTATGTCAACATATGAACAAACTTTTATGTGAACATGTGAACGAACCTTTATGTCAACATGTGAACGAACTTTTATGTCACAATATGAACAAACTTTTATGTCAACATATGAACGAACTTCTATGTCAACATTTGAACTAATTTTTATGTCACAATATGAAAGAATTTTTATGTCAACATATGAACTAATTTTTATGTCATAATATGAACGAACTTTTATGTCAACATTTGAATGAACTTTTATGTCACAATATGAACGAACTTTTATGTCAACATGTGAACGAACATTTATTTCAACATGTGAACGAACTTTTACGTCAAAATGTGAACGTACTTTTAAGTCCACATATGAACGAAAACACCTGCCGGTACTCTGAAAGCTCTATAGAAGTTCAAACTACATATTAACCGTGTAACGTATCTTGCAGAAGTTGATTAGGTGGTGTGAAACCGCATATTTTCATATTTCCCCCCAAATTTGTTATCTTCTCTGTCGAAGGATTTTCTTGATCGACACACTCGATATACAATTCTTGTTGTTGTTTTCAGTTGTTCTTTTTTTCTGTCAGTTGTCTGTCAAATATCATCTGTACATACCTTATTCTTAGTTTATCAATCAGTTTTTAAACGGAATAAATCACGGAATCAATCAGTTTATAAACGGAATAAATCACGAAATCAATCAGTTTATCAACGGAATAAATCATGGAATCAATCAGTTTATCAACGGATTAAATCATGTTATCAATACAGAATCAATCAGTTTATCAACGGAATAAATCACATTATCAATATAGAATGAATCAGTTTATCATCAGTCTTTTATTTGCGTAATAATTCTTTCAACGCTTGCAAATTTATACAAAATGGCTCCGATTTGTCTAGGTTCTATAACGTAGACAATTCATTTACTAAGCTTCCATATTTGTTTTGTATTATACAAGAATCAGGGACAGGTTTCTACGGAACAAAAAGCCTTACATAATTAAACGGAACGAAATTCCGATAAAGACACATATTCAGACACAGCCAAAGTTCTACACGTTTAGTAATGAGGGCCCCCTATCACTGCGCAGTACACAATGAATGAGGGTGCTTGTTCAGTGTGTTGAACGGAAATCGCTAGATTAGTATCTTTAGATAAAAAATTTTTTTAAATCTTCGAAAAACTGAAGCTCAGTGCAATAACATATGAAATTAAAAAGTCGGACTTTTGTTACGTGATTTTGTCCACTGATTCTCAACCTTTGTTTTCCTCAAGTAATTTACTGATGACACGAAATCAAGATTTTATATTTGAAAACCATGACATAAGGTAACATTTATATCAAATCTTCTCACAAAACCATGACATAAGATAACATTTATATCAAATCTTCTCACAAAACCATGACATAAAGTAACATTTATATCAAATCGTCTCACAAAACCATGACATAAGATAACATTTATATCAAATCTTCTCACAAAACCATGACATAAAGTAACATTTATATCAAATCGTCTCACAAAACCATGACATAAGGTAACATTTATATCAAATCTTCTCACAAAACCATGACATAAGGTAACATTTATATCAAATCTTCTCACAAAACCATGACATAAGGTAACATTTATATCAAATCTTCTCACAAAACCATGACATAAAGTAACATTTATATCAAATCGTCTCACAAAACCATGACATAAGGTAACATTTATATCAAATCTGCTCACAAAACCATGACATAAGGTAACATTTATATCAAATCTTCTCACAAAACCATGACATAAGGTAACATTTATTAAATCTTCTCACAAAACCATGATATAAGGTAACATTTATATCACATTTTCTCACAAAACCATGACATAAGGTAACATTTATATCAAGTCTTCTCCCAAAACCATGACATAAGGTAACATTTATATCAAATCTTCTCACAAAACCATGACATAAGATAACATTTATATCAAATCTTCTCACAAAACCATGACATAAAGTAACATTTATATCAAATCGTCTCACAAAACCATGACATAAGGTAACATTTATATCAAATCTTCTCACAAAACCATGACATAAGGTAACATTCATATCAAGTCTTCTCACAAAACCATGATATAAGGTAACATTTATATCAAATCTTCTCAGAAAACAGATCACTAATATATATTCGTATTTTTTTGGTAGCATATCCTATACAGGACGTAGCAATCAACCAAGCAATTTTTTGGCTGTGGTGATTTTCTAATCAATATAAATACTTTCAGTAATTTGCTATAGCTTTCTGAACGGTCCAGATGCACAATTGCCTGTGGCGGGGATCTAACACGGAACCTTGGTCGTCATAGACGCGCTCTGTACCACTTCACCATAGAGCCGGACATATGTTCGATTGGGAAACTTTAATCTTCTTATTCATATGATGTTCTCTCACAAAAGAGAACATCATAAATATATGTTCGGTTGGGAAACTTTAATCTTCGTATAGCCAACTAAATGATTACGGGGTACTCGTTAAATATTGAGCAATGAGGCCGGATTCATTCATGTTTATTTCATGAGAGGCGAGGATTTAAACACAGTCGAGTAATCATGCGATGTCATTTACTGTTGTATATTTGATGAGTTCTTTCATATACCAGGAAGAAAAAGAAAAGAATAACAGACAGTACAGAAAAGAGAGAATCACAATTAATTGATTGAATGGTTGTAATGTAGCGAGTCATACTTCAATAAATTGTGTATACACAAATCACTAACATTAATGTTACTGAATAATGAATATAACGAGGTAATGGATTTCCATGTACGCATATTGTTGGTCAATATACCACAACAAAACTCGAAGTGTATGCATATTGATGCTTCCCGTGGTTCACTCATTTAATAAGCTCCTTATTTATGCCCATATTTATTTCTTCTTCGTCATTCATTCATTCGCACACTCCCGCTGGATGTCTCTTGTAGCAGGATCTCTCTTGTAGCAAGAGAATGGAAAATGCGTAGTGTCTTCTTTTTATTTGTGCCAATAGGCCAATAGTCCGACACACCCATCTTCGGCGGATTGTTTATTGGATTCTATCTATCTGCAGTATATATGAGAAATCCGGCCGAAGATACGTTTTTTTGGTATAGAGAGGACGGTTTATTTACAGGAAACGGTCAATTTCTTGTTTTCATAGGTATTTCTAGTATTGTCGTTCAAATTGTAGAGCCGAAAGGAGCTGGCATCACTTTCAACAATGACGTAACGTATTCATTTTTCTGAACTACATCCCTCTAACCAGCAGTAATTTAAGAACGAACGCAGTAGATGCACAGTTAAGTAGAGGAAAATATGATAATATAAGTAGAGGAGAATATGATAATGAAAACACATGCATAATAAAAGTCCCCAGTTGCCGCTCTTCAATATTTTCTGCATAGATTTTCTGCATTCGCTCTCACACTCCTCCAGATTAGCATGATGTAGTCCAGAGAATGGAACCACTTGTGTCATCGTTGACAGCTTGACTTCATCATTTGCTCCTTTCGGCTTGAGACATCCGACTTTAACACGGACTCTTGTCCACTTTGTCCATTTGTAGGATGGAAAGCCAACTACATCATCGAAACCCCCATAGTCGCCTCTTTTTATATGCATGGCTAGTAAGAACAGTGTTGTTATATTTTGCTTCCCTTTCGGGTCCCGGCAACACACATGCGTTCCTTTGTATAAATTGTACGAGTTAAGGTTTTATTAAATTGTTATTTTCGTCTTTCTCACCCCCTCCTAAACCACTAATTCTGCCAGCTTCCATCCGTCTCAAGCAATAAATCTTGTCTATTTTGTCCAGATTTTTTGGGCCCTTCAAGACGTGTATTCATAATTCATTGGCTTACAATCTCATTTGAATATTTAGCTTTCCATTGTATTCGTAACATTCTGCTACAAAACCACATCACAATGAATTCTAATGATCCAACTATGAGATTATTTCTTGTCCATGATTCACTGCCGTATCGTATAAGTGATTCTTAACACGTTCGAACTCAATGCATTATTATAATTTACAAGAGTTTGTGGAATAGGAGGTTATCCACATTACAGAAGCATGTTTCCCTTTCGTATGTTATATATTGTTGATTCCCTTAGTATGTTATATATTGTTGATTCCCTTAGTATGTTATATATTGTTGATTCCCCTAGTATGTTATATATTGTTGATTCCCTTAGTATGTTATATATTGTTGATTCCCTTAGTATGTTATATATTGTTGATTCCCCTAGTATGTTATATATTGTTGATTCCCTTAGTATGTTATATATTGTTGATTCCCTCAGTATGTTATACATTGTTAATTCCCTTAGTATGTTATACATTGTTGATTCCCTTAGTATGTTATATATTGTTAATCGTCTATCAACAATACTAATCGCCTATCTAAAATACAAAATGCAGGACTTCGACTTATCTCTGGAGGGATGAAAACCACTCCAATCCATGCAATGGAAAAACATGCAAACATCCGCCCACTGGATGACAGAAGAGAAGAAAGAGTGCTTGTTCAAAGGGAAAAAATTAAGCGCATGCCAAACCAACCGATGTATGCGCAAATTTCTAGATCAACCACAAGCAGATTGAAGAGAACCAGTTTCTGTCACATCTCTAAAGCTATCCATGAACAACATAAAGAAATCCTCACAAACCTCCCAAATGAAATTGAAACACTAACGGACTTTGAAGAGCCAGGCAATAGTCTCCAGAATATCTCCATAATAACACAGGTTCCTGGAATAATTAATAAGGAATACCAAACCCCACCTCAACTAAAAGCATTGACACTGGAGATGATAGAAATAAAATACAATCCCGAGGATTGGACACATGTCTACACAGATGGATCGGCAGAAGGAGCAGTAAGGAATGGAGGAGGTGGAATTATTATAATACTCAAAGATGGGAGGACAATATCAAAAGCTTTTCCAACCGGGAAATACTCCTCTAATTTTAGAGCAGAAGCAGTTGCACTCCATCAAGCACTGAAAACCTTCACTGAACCAGGACTGCCAAGACCAAAGGAGATAGCCATATTCACAGATTGCAGATCCCTACTGGAATCAATCCAGAGCAACAGAAACGAAAGCCTTCTGTACAACATCAGACATGAGCTAAGACAGATCCAAAAATCAACAGCTATTGCCCTTCAGTGGATACCATCACACTGTGGAATCATGGGAAATGAGAAAGCGGATGCTCTGTCAAAGGCAGGAAGTGAAATGGAGCAACACAGACACCCACTGTCTTACGGAGAAGTAAAAACAATAATCCGCAACACATACTCAGCAAAGTTGAAGAAAGAAATGGAAGGGGAATACGAACATGATGCAATACATCTCCTCCAAAGATATCAACAGACCACAATATTTCGCATTAGAACAGACCACTGCAGACTGTTGGGTCACCTTTATCGATTAAGGATCTCATACACAGATGAATGTCCATGTGGATCCGGAACCCAGACTCCAGAACACATACTTCAGGACTGCCCAACATACAAAGAGCAGAGACAGCAGACCTGGCCAGAGGATACAGACTTGAGGCAAAAGCTATGGGGCAGCCGCTCTGACCTGGAGAAGACAGTGGACTTCGTCTTGATGACAGGTCTGACGGTATAGCATGACCACATGCTGAACGCAGAAGAAGTAGAATATATTGTTGATTACCTTAGTATGTTATATATTGTTGATTCCCTTAGTATGTTATATATTGTTGATTACCTTAGTATGTTATATATTGTTGATTACCTTAGTATGTTATATATTGTTGATTCCCTTAGTATGTTATATATTGTTGATTCCCTTAGTATGTTATATATTGTTGATTACCTTAGTATGTTATACATTATTGATTCCCTTAGTATGTTATATATTGTTGATTACCTTAGTATGTTATATATTGTTGATTACCTTAGTATGTTATACATTGTTGATTACCTTAGTATGTTATACATTATTGATTCCCTTAGTATGTTATACATTATTGATTCCCTTAGTATGTTATACATTATTGATTCCCTTAGTATGTTATACATTATTGATTACCTTAGTATGTTATACATTATTGATTCCCTTAGTATGTTATACATTATTGATTCCCTTAGTATGTTATACATTGTTGATTCTCTTAGTATGTTATATATTGTTGATTACCTTAGTATTTATACATTGTTGATTACCTTAGTATGTTATACATTGTTGATTCTCTTAGTATGTTATATATTGTTGATTCCCTTAGTATGTTATATATTGTTGATTCCCTTAGTATGTTATATATTGTTGATTCCCTTAGTATGTTATATATTGTTGATTCCCTTAGTATGTTATATATTGTTGATTCCCTTAGTATGTTATATATTGTAGATTTGTGAAATGCATATTTCGTGTGGTTGTTTAGATTTGACAGACATAACAAATGTTTTTCTCAAATCGTTATAGATTAAATAAATAATAAAATATAGAAGAATCGAAATTTGTTATAAATAAAGAAACATGGTGCAAAAAATGGGATTTAAACCAGGTCCGCTTAGATGGGACGAACTCGTCTTGCGACTTGTGTCAAACCGTGTCCATTTCCACATAAAATCACTGGATGAGGTCCGAAGAACTGAATACGCTGTGACTTTGTTGAAATCTTTATTGGACATCGATGTCATTTGATTCGTCTTCAACCAGAATTTTCTCTTCATCTTGTTAAGTCTTTCTCAATGCTGGTCATATGGCCCACATGGGGGCTTGAAGGGGGGCTACGGAAAAACAAGTTAAAATTGGGGGAGGGGATACAGGAAGGTAATTATTTGGACTATATATAAGTGTGTGAGTGTGTGTGTATCAGGCGACATATTCTTTCCAGAACACAGGTTTGTTTATGGGTCTTCTGAGCGCACAATTCTGGGTAAGTTGACCTGCATCAGCCAGGGACGTGTTTAAACAGTCTGAGATGTCTCTTATCCATCGTCGTCTTAGGCGTCCCTTACCCTTACTACCATCACACATACCATCAATTATTAATTTTTCCAACATTTTGTGTTATTTGAACGATAAACAACAAGAGCTATAGCTATGAAGCTTAAACAGCAATAGTTCTAGCTATGAAGTTTAAACAAGAACTACACATATGAAGCTTAAACTACAAGAGTTATAGCTATGAAGCTTAAACAACAAGAGTTATAGCTATGCAGCTTAAACAAGAGTTATAGCTATGAAGCTTAAACAACAAACATTATAGCTACGAATCTTAAACAACAAGAGTTCTAGCTATGAAGCTTAAACAACAAGAGCTATAGCCATAAAACTGAAAAAGCCTTGGTTGCCTGAAAGAAAAGTCATGATTATTTTTTTTTGGGTACCAAGGAGGGACACGAAAGAAAATGTGTCCACAAAAAAGGACACTGGCCGAAATAGATTGAGAACCACTACTGCAGAAGATCTAAATCAGTGGCCCTCAAATGCTTTTTGTCCATGGCTTACTTTTTTTTGGATTATTTTCATTCCGTAGTTCCCCTAGTACGTTAAAAGAAAAATATATCATTGGCTGACCCTTGCAAATCATCATAGTTTTCTTAAGTTTTGTAAAAGGTTTCTATTTTTTAAAATAGACCTCCCCCTATTCTTCTTCTTCTTCAGCGTTCATTCTCAAACTCCCACTGGATCTCCCTTGTAGCTGGACCATGGTCCTACTAGACTTCCAGCAGGATGTAGTCCAGAGAATGGAAATATGCTGTGTCGCAGTTTTATTTGCACCAATGGCCCAATACATACGCCTTCGGCAGACATACCATATTCTTATTAAAAATCGTATTACCGGCCCTAAATGTTATAAATATGATTTTTTTACCAGCACAACTAAGAACGTAGATGATGACAACTTCGATAAAGAAACCAACACAATCAGCCCTTCGTGCATACAACTGCAGAAGATCGGAATACAAGGCACGAGGTAGACCAAGAACTATACTGTTAAAATAAAGACCCGCAACGTTTTTGGATTTACTTTTATAAAAATTATTCACTGATTGGACATCATTTAACATATCACCTGTGTCGACCTGGTCATTAACTTCTCGTGGTTACCTGAATTGTACTCATCTCATGATTAGTTAGATCACGAAAGACGTCAGTCAAAACAACATTTTTGAGAATAACTCGTGACAGGTTCACGAGAATCTTGTAAAACTAAACGTTTCTTCATGCCAAGGTCCAAACATTCATTCCGTAAAATAATTTTTTGGGTACACGTTTGAAATAATGTTTTTATTTTTCTGAACATTATAGATTGGTGCAGAATAAAAACACCTTAAAGAAACACGGGCTGAATCATGGTCAATGTGACCAAAATGGCGAAAAATAAACAATTTCAACTTTCCCCCGCGACACTTAACTTGTACCAAGCGTGCATGTCTATAGATAGACAGATACAAATAAAAACGTATATAACAGTAAGTTTGCAACCAACTGTTATCGTGACGTCGCAAATCCTTTATTACATCCCCGTATCAATAATCCGTGGTTCAACCAATCTCCATTCCCTAGACAGGATTGCAGGCGAACAGAATATCTTGCTCTGTAATTATGTGTGATGCCATCATGTTATTTGAATCCTACAACTGACTGGATGCTAAATTAACATGACAGAGAGATGAAGCGAGGAACAGTTTTTCCTTGAACATATTGGAGGAGTTGGAATATGCTGCCAATATACCATTGTTTTTGGGTAAAAAACACATACTACTTTCTTCTTCTTCTGTGTTCGTTTTCAAACTCCTGCATATTCTCAGGATATAGTTCGGAGAACGGAACGTGTTGTGTCATGGTTTACAGAATTGCTGCGATATCTGCGCCTTTCAGCGTGACTCTCCGACTTCAGCATGACTTTATTTCACTTTGACCCTATATGGGATGGGACAGCCAACTCCTTCCCATAACTTCAATAATCGGCTCTTACGACATGCTTGGAAGGTAAACAGGTTTGCTATTCTTTGTTCCCCCCAGGGTCCGGGAAATACAAAGGCTAAAAACACATATACGTATACGTCCAGTGCATAAACAGAAATATGTCAAGTGTATAAACAGAAGTATACGTCCAGTGAATAGATACATGTACGTATACATCCAGTGTATAAACACATATAAATATACGCCCAGGACCTTAATTAGGTCTTAGGTAAAAGCGGAGGTTACCTAATAAAATCATTCGCTCATTTATGTGTAATCCGCTCATTGTTTGGTTGTTATCCCCTTATTTACGTGTGTCATCCTTTCAATTTAATTACCTCATTCTCGTATATAATCTCCTCATTTTCGTGTGTAATCCCATCATTTCGTGTTCAATTCCCTTATGTTCGTGTGTAATCCCATCATTTCGTGTTCAATTCCCTTATGTTCGTGTGAAATCCCATCATTTCGTGTTCAATTCCCTTATGTTCGTGTGAAATCCCATCATTTCGTGTTCAATTCCCTTATGTTCGTGTGTAATCCCATCATTTCGTGTTCAATTCTCTTATGTTCGTGTGTAATCCCATCATTTCGTGTTCAATTCCCTTATGTTCATGTGAAATCCCATCATTTCGTGTTCAATTCCCTTATGTTCGTGTGTAATCCCATCATTTCGTGTTCAATTCCCTTATGTTCGTGTGTAATCCCATCATTTCGTGTTCAATTCCCTTATGTTCGTGTGAAATCCCATCATTTCGTGTTCAATTCCCCTTATGTTCGTGTGAAATCCCATCATTTCGTGTTCAATTCCCTTATGTTCGTGTGTAATCCCATCATTTCGTGTTCAATTCCCTTATGTTCGTGTCCTTATGTTCGTGTGTAATCCCATCATTTCGTGGTCAATTCCCTTATGTTCGTGTGAAATCCCATCATTTCGTGTTCAATTCCCTTATGTTCGTGTGTAATCCCATCATTTCGTGTTCAATTCCCTTATGTTCGTGTGTAATCCCATCATTTCGTGTTCAATTCCCTTATGTTCGTGTGAAATCCCATCATTTCGTGTTCAATTCCCTTATGTTCGTGTGTAATCCCACCATTTCGTGTTCAATTCCCTTATGTTCGTGTGTAATCCAATCATTTCGTGTTCAATTCCCTTATGTTCGTGTGTAATCCCATCATTTCGTGTTCAATTCCCTTATGTTCGTGTGTAATCCCATCATTTCGTGTTCAATTCCCTTATGTTCGTGTGTAATCCCATCATTTCGTGTTCAATTCCCTTATGTTCGTGTGAAATCCCATCATTTCGTGTTCAATTCCCTTATGTTCGTGTGTAATCCCCTCATTTCGTGTTCAATTCCCTTATGTTCGTGTGTAATCCCATCATTTCGTGTTCAATTCCCTTATGTTCGTGTGAAATCCCATCATTTCGTGTTCAATTCCCTTATGTTCGTGTGTAATCCCATCATTTCGTGTTCAATTCCCTTATGTTCGTGTGTAATCCCATCATTTCGTGTTCAATTCCCTTATGTTCGTGTGAAATCCCACCATTTCGTGTTCAATTCCCTTATGTTCGTGTGTAATCCCATCATTTCGTGTTCAATTCCCTTATGTTCGTGTGTAATCCCATCATTTCGTATTCAATTCCCTTATGTTCGTGTGCAATCCCATCATTTCGTGTTCAATTCCCTTATGTTCGTGTGTAATCCCATCATTTCGTGTTCAATTCCGTTATGTTCGTGTGTAATCCCATCATTTCGTGTTCAATTCCCTTATGTTCGTGTGTAATCCCATCATTTCGTGTTCAATTCCCTTATGTTCGTGTGTAATCCCATCATTTCGTGTTCAATTCCCTTATGTTCGTGTGAAATCCCATCATTTCGTGTTCAATTCCCTTATGTTCGTGTGCAATACCATCATTTCGTGTTCAATTCCCTTATGTTCGTGTGTAGTCCCATCATTTCGTGTTCAATTCCCTTATGTTCGTGTGTAATCCCATCATTTCGTGTTCAATTGCCTTATGTTCGTGTGAAATCCCATCATTTCGTGTTCAATTCCCTTATGTTCGTGTGTAATCCCATCATTTCGTGTTGAATTCCCTTATGTTCGTGTGTAGTCCCATCATTTCGTGTTCAATTCCCTTATGTTCGTGTGAAATCCCATCATTTCGTGTTCAATTCCCTTATGTTCGTGTGTAATCCCACCATTTCGTGTTCAATTCCCTTATGTTCGTGTGTAATCCCATCATTTCGTGTTCAATTCCCTTATGTTCGTGTGAAATCCCATCATTTCGTGTTCAATTCCCTTATGTTCGTGTGAAATCCCATCATTTCGTGTTCAATTCCCTTATGTTCGTGTGTAATCCCATCATTTCGTGTGAAATCCTATCATGTTCGTGTGTAATCCTCTCATGTTCGTGTGTAATCCTCTCATGTTCTTGTGTAATGTCTTTATATCGTGTATGAACAATCCTCACATTTTTGCGTGCAATCCCCATATTTTCATGTGTAATCCCTAATTTTCGTGTGTAATCCCCTCATTTCATGTGCTATTCCATCGCTGTCGTGTGTAATTCCATCGCTGTCGTGTGTAATCCCCTCATTTCATGTGCAATTCCATCACTGTCATGTGTAATCCCCACATTTTGTGTGCAATTCCCTCATCTTCTTGTGCAATCTCCCCATTTTCGTGTGTAATCTCTTCATCTTCGCGTGTAATCTCTTTATCTCCGTGTGTAATCTCTTCATCTCCGTGTGTAATCCCCTAGTTTTTTTGCATAATCTTCTTCATCTCCGTGTGTAACCCCCCTAATTTGCGTATGCAATCCATATTTTCGTGTGCATTTTCTTATTTTCGTGTGCAATCCCCTCATTTTCGTGTGTAAGTCTTCATTTTCGTGTTTAATCCACTCATTTTTAGTGTGTATGCCTATGATTCTCGCGTGTAATGGTGAGTTTTTGCTTCAGTGATATATTGCAATGGAATCGCTCCGTTTTTTCTACCTGCTTTTGCCAGTCTGTCAGCTGCCTCATTTTCAGCATTTCCAAAGTGCGCATGTATCCACTGTTGATTCAAAAGTTCTACAGTTGTTTGTGTTAGATCTTTAGGTTCATTTTGGATGGTCTGAAGAACTTGCATGCAGTCACACAGGAAGACAATGTTTGCTCTGTTGAGTGTCTGCTCCTCTAGTGCCTTTGATACTTCTAGGATTGCTTTTAGCTCTGGTTATAACGCCCTTAGTACATGTTGCGCACCAATTCAGCTAGAAATGTATATTAGATATCATCATCAAGTGCCGTCTCCGTAATGAAGATTGGCCGCAACAGACCTCTATCATCCTGTCTTGGTGGTACACTCTGTTAGACTATAACCTGTCCATTTTGTGATGTTACTCTCCCACTTTTATCTCTGTCTACCTCTTGTTCGCTTCCCTCGACTTTACACTCAAGTAAGACCTTCAATAAGGTGTCATGTCTTTTAATGTGCCCAAAATATTTTATTTGCCTGATCTTTATTTCTCCTAATAATTCTTTCTTCGTGTTAAGTGTTTTTAGAACCTTATATTAGATTTACATGAATCATTAAGAAGGCTACATTTCCAATTAGCCAGCAAGTCTTATATAGTAGATGATGACGGATCAGCTATGCCACTCTGCAAGACATTAATTTGGTTTCAATAATTGATAGGAACAATGAAATGACGTCATACTTTTATGCTGAATAATGGGTCATGAGAATCGATATACAGAAATATCGATTTTGTAATTTAACGGAACGATTGAATCGTTAGACATATAAAATGTATACTTACATAACAATTAAACATTCCTAAATCTGCTAAATTATTTCACAAATACCGTTTTGAAACTTCATGTGTTTTACTAACTGAAACATTGCGTGCGAATGTTTGAACTCAATGGTCGGGAAACTTGGGCAATGTCTGTACGGAGGATTCGACACAAACCAGCCATAAAAGCTATCCTGCTATTATAGAATTATGTGGAGAAGGTCAAATCATTATTTGATTTAGAACTGGGTAGACAACCCGTCCCGGGGCAGAATGGAGAGAGATATATATTTTGTTCTATTGTGAAATATTGTATGCTTTCTTTTTAATGGTATTTATCTAGTAACTTTGAGAAATTGGATTTCAAGCACAATGGAATGTGGGGGTGGGAAACCTCTAGGAAAGTGCTTGCGAAACTGGATAGAATAGTCGTTATAAACCAGAGTTCCCCCAGTTTGTGCGTTTTGTTATCTTAATTTAGCTCTTAGCTAACAGAAAACATCAGCAATAGAGCTTAGTACAATATCTATAGTACTTACATTTTATGTTCTACGTCACACCAACATGGCGCTATGTTTTTCCCCCGTGCCGTTAGGCTACAGAGATTTCAGTTTTGTATTATTGACATAGTTTGTTTGTTCTTTTCGTGCCACAGGCGGTACATAGGGCAGATGCTTTGATTCTCCATGCGTTACGGTCCGCTGCCTGTGTTTCTAGTTCTTGTATGGACTTGCAATCTATTATTTCTTCATCTTTAAGTGTAGTGTTTTTTACGTAATTTTGGGTGTTCCTCTTTTTCTTATTCCCTCAGGTGTCCACATATAGGCTTGCTGGTTCAGTCTGTTGTCATCTAGTCCATCTAAGTTTTCATCTAAGAACGTGTTCCAGGTATTTCCATCTGTATTTTCTTATAACATTTGAAACGTATTCGTTGCCTGTTATTGACATAGTCTGCATAATATCAAGTGTAGTCTGGATAATATCAAGTGTAGTCTGGATAATATCAAGTGTAGTCTGGATAATATCAAGTGTAGTCTGGATAATATCAAGTGTAGTCTGGATAATATCAAGTATAGTCTGGATTATATCAAGTGTAGTCTGGATAATATCAAATGTAGTGTGGACAATATCAAGTGTAGTCTGGATAATATCAAATGTAGTCTGGACAATATCAAGTGTAGTCTGGATAATATCAAGTTTAGTCTGGATAATATCAAGTGTAGTCTGGATAATATCAAGTTTAGTCTGGATAATATCAAGTGTAGTCTGGATAATATCAAGTGTAGTCTGGATAATTACTACTAGATAATTCACAATTACTACTAGGATTCAGCGTGACCGTCGACAGTTATAGAAGACATAGCTGCTAAACGTAAACAACCTTCATTCGGTTTGTCTTTGATTATTGTATGGCTATTCATTGGACACTATTTATATAATTCGAGTCGCTCGCCAAAAGTAACCAAGGCCAACCAATGAAACTCAGGGTAATATTCACAATTGGCCTTGATCACCAGTCCACAGGTCGTGGCCAGCGTTACCACTCCTTGGTTCCTAAGTTCTTGGCTCTTTCGATCAGACCTTGGGATCTTGGTTTATTTTCTTTAAAAAAAATGGCTTATTCGGGTAAATTTAAAAAAAAGAAAAATCTTTATTAAATTATCTCTAATTGTTTCACAATAAGTCCTGTTGATTGTTTTTGTGTGTTGCATTTTAGTTTTGAGTTACTTTTCCTCGTTTATTTTCAATTTACTTCGTCGACCGTTCCGGATTTCAATAATTAGTGTCGTTCTGAAAGCTAGATAACAGTACCATATGTAACAATATTAGCAATTCTCAATCATCACTGAAATATGTGTATGATTTGTGCTTTAAAATAATGACATTTTATGACTGTGATGCTTATTTACTGATTGCACAGATCTCTTATAATTATTATAGATACAATTTATGGAAAGAAATAAAAACATGTGGTGGTTCAAGTATTGTGTCATCATCATCATCATTGAGTCCATGTGAGAGGTGGAAAACAACAAAGACATGGTATAAGCAACCATGCTATAGTGAATTGCTCGAAGACCGAGAGCTAAAGGAATGGATACAATCTTGAGTCTACGGACAGATACATTGTTCACTGTAAAATGTGTAACATTAATTTTAGAATTGTGAATAAATGTTCCTTAATGTCTCACAATTTGACAAAGAAACATAGCCAAAATTTTGATTTTAAAAGGAAGAATACTATTATAATTTAGTATTTTTGTACCTCCAAAAGAATCGGCATTGCAAGAAAATATTGTGAAAGCAATATGTAGAGTCAACGTGTAGAGTCATTGACGGGCTTATTGATTGCGTAGAAGTTGAGGATGCAAGCACTGCAGGTCTCTATAACAAAGTGAAACAATTGTTAGCAGAGAAATACATTCCATTAAGTAACATAATTGGGTTTGCCAGTGACAGCTGTTCAACCATGACATGACTTAACAGTGGACATATTGTTCATCTGAAAAAAAAGATGTACCATCGTATTTACCATAGGGTTCAGATGCATTCTTTCGCCTTGTGTGCTAATCATAAATGCAATTACTTGCCACCATGGCTTGAAATGAACCTTAGACATGTGTGCTGCTATTTTACTCGTAACAGCAATCGATATTTCAAATCCTACAAGATTTTGTGAAGACTCCTAATGAATCAGTGATTCAGAAAATTTCTCAAACATGTCGGCTGTCAATGGGCAAGGTTATCTCCCGAATTCTTATCACTCGCGGACTCCACCAAAAATTCAAATTACTGACGCTACAGAAGGATAACGTTATCAGCATTGTGTAGAGAGCGTGAAGAATAGGCAGAGACAGTCAACTTCAGTAACGTTACTCAGAGATGACGACGTCGATGACTATAATTCATATGTTGATGTTTAAACTGTTGTAACTTGTGTTCTGAAGTTATTTCTTAGTCTACAAGCCTAGCTTAATACAAGTATAGCGTTTATTTAGATGTTCATATATTGCGAGCGTATATATATATGGAGATCGAGTTCTAACAGTGCAGATATGTATATATATATAACGTACTTGGTTTACCTTGTCTTTAGTTTTTGGTCCTCCGATATTGGGAATTTAAAAAGTTGGGTGGCAAGTATGGTCGTTACTTGAGCCCAGTCGTGGATTCAGGGAACAAAAAGTGGGTAAAAATTACTCACCCCCCCCCCAAATAATGAAAACTACAAAATGAATTTTTTTTTCAAAACAGTAAAATATCCAACCCTCCCTTATGGAAGACGTAACGGTTGCGGTGTCACTAACACCTGTGTCACTCCCATAAACATGCGTACACATAATGTATTATTTCTATTTTCTAGGTAAGAATACAATTAGCTGACATGTAAAGTTAACAAAGATCACAAGGAAATTTAACATCTGTGCTTACATTAAGTGTTAATCTTGAGGTCTTTGTTAACTCAAATATTTTATGCTATTGCATTTTGATATAACATAAATTGGACTTTGTTGTCCGCTAGTTGAAAGGGGCGCGCCTCTCCAAAAGAGAGGTAAACTCATTAACTACTAACATCTGTGCAGTAAAGTTAATAAAACTCACAAGGAAAGTTAACATATGTGCAGTGGACAATCCTGAACAAATAGACCACGCAGTATGAATCAATGGATAAATATACAGAATGGAATATGTAGAATTGATTTCACTAGATCAATCACACGATTCAATTACATTCGAACTTACAACACGAATGGCATATAATGACATATTTTATATTCAATTAACAATAAATTATATGCTTCCTCAAACAAGATTGTAGATCAAGTATGCTTCATCAAACAAGATTGTAGATCAAGTATGCTTCCTCAAACAAGATTGTAGATCAAGTATGCTTCCTCAAACAAGATTGTAGATTAAGTATGCTTTCTCAAACAAGATTGTAGATTAAGTATGCTTCCTCAAACAAGATTGTAGATCAAGTATGCTTCCTCAAACAAGATTGTAGATTAAGTATGCTTCCTCAAACAAGATTGTAGATCAAGTATGCTTCCTCAAACAAGATTGTAGATTAAGTATGCTTCCTCAAACAAGATTGTAGATTAAGTATGCTTCCTCAAACAAGATTGTAGATTAAGTATGCTTCCTCAAACAAGATTGTAGATTAAGTATGCTACGTTTGACTTCTACTTCATTAAATTTATTAATTTGGATGAAAATGTTACGATTAGGTCTCGTGCAATTCGTGCCAATATACAAACTATTTTGTTTATCGATCAGTGCAAATTGAAATAGGATCGAGTTATAACAGTGCAGATTGAGATGATGATCGAGTTATAACAGTGCAGATTGACACGGGGATTGACATTGGGATGTCGTCGTCTGTTTCAGCGGCATTAGACTCGAAACACCATCAACTCGGATGGCTCTGGAACAGAGGGCGGAGCACTTATGGGAATGCCCCACGTGCTATGAGGCCAGTTTCTAATCAAGAATCAAGCTAGTAGACAGACTGAAAAGCTGCCGTAGGCTAGGGAGTGAGTACAAATAATAATGTATATCTTGAGGGGATCTTGTCCGTGAAGTGAAGAATGCTCATTTTAAAAACAGCCGCTAGTCAAATTTGATTATATTAAATCTGTGACTATCAGTAATAAAGGAGGTCGTGGTTCCACAGAGGCTCAGAATAATATATGCGTAAAGTTTCAAAACCCATAAGGATGGCAGAGGATGGAGATACGCGGAGGACTTTCTGCACCAACTGTTTCAATGTGACACCCTTACGTCTCTGACCGGTTATGAGTTTTATTATTATTATTATTATTATTCTTATTAATATTATTTGATGTGTTCTTATCCTCATATTTCTACTGTCATTCATTATCTCTCTTCTCCATGTGTTATTATGTTTTCCCAACACATGTCGAGGGGGTAATGTTTGATCGTGGCTATCGACTGTACAGGCCTTCAAACTAAAACGTAAACATGACATATGGGGCCAATTTTCGTGCCAGATAGAAATTATATTGGTTAACTTTGGCAATTTTTGGCATGCGACTCCACATAAGTAAATAGCGATCAATCAGAAGCCCAACAATAATAAAAACGTAACAAACTGGGTCGTAATTAACCATATTAGAAGGCCTTTACTGTCGATATTCACAGTATGATGATGGTAGTTCGCCAGCACATGTCGTGGGGTAATGTATGATGATGGTAGTTCGCTAGCACATGTCGAGGGTTAATGTATGATGATGGTAGTTCGCCAGCACATGTCGAGGGTTAATGTATGATGATGGTAGTTCGCCAGCACATGTCGAGGGGTAATGTATGATGACGGTAGTTCGCCAGCACATGTCGTGGGGTAATGTATGATGATAGTATTTCTCATGAAGTTTCAGAACGATCGTAGACGACATTCTTTGCTTAAATTACTAAAAGTCACATTACATTTATACTGACTATCTGGTAAGGTTACCCATTCTATTTGTCTCAGGAAAAACGCGTATGGTCGCAAGGAGTTACCGCTACATACTTCATCATCACAAGACTTGGAGTATTGTGGCGACACGTCCCTCTCGATATAAATTGGAAGTCTTGTCGAAATTTTCAGAACTGTAACCTCCACTGTTTTTAATGGTTAAAATCTCTGATATAACCAAACTGAAATAAAGTCGGCAGTTAAAAGGAGCGTACCTCGCCATAAGACGTAAGTTTTATTTATCAATTTAAAGCACATTCTGCAACAAGGAGATAAAGAGAAATCTTCACTACTAGGAGACAACTCAATATTGAAAATGCGAGGGCTGCGACAACATCGGGCAAATACTAAGATAATCGATAATAGGTGTATGTATTACCAAAGTTTATAAACAAAAAATACTAGCACAGCGACGCTTCGACTCACATCCTTAATCATGACGAAAGAAAACAGAGAAACAATCATGCTAACACATATACATATGTTTGTTTATCTCGATACAAGGAGATAACTAGGATGGTTATGTGCACTTCCTAACATACCATTCAGAATACTATGAAAGGGAAGCTATTGTATGCTCTTACTTTGATTAAGTAATATTGATCTCCCTTACACAATATGCGGCCTGTCTGCGGCTATTCCATGATCCATCTTCATGTTTCCTCATATATATGCATCGATTTCTCCCATCAATTGGCAATTTGTCCTAAGCTATTTGGTTTCTTTTCTCTTTCTTATTACTTTGAATTACAATGTCACTGGTAGGTATTTGTGTAATCGTGTGAAGTTAACACTGGTAGGTATTTGTGTAATCGTGTGAAGTTAACACTGGTAGGTATTTGTGTAATCGTGTGAAGTTAACACTCGTAGGTATTTGTGTAAGCGTGAAGTTAACACTGGTAGGTATTTGTGTAAGCGTGAAGTTAACACTGGTAGGTATTTGTGTAAGCGTGAAGTTAACACTGGTAGGTATTTGTGTAAAGGTGAAGTTAACACTGGTAGGTTTTTTGTGTAAAGGTGAAGTTAACACTGGTAGGTTTTTGTGTAAAGGTGAAGTTAACACTGGTAGGTTTTTGTGTAAAGGTGAAGTTAACACTGGTAGGTTTTTGTGTAAAGGTGAAGTTAACACTGGTAGGTTTTTGTGTAAAGGTGAAGTTAACACTGGTAGGTTTTTGTGTAAAGGTGAAGTTAACAGTCCTGAAACTTCGTAAATCCCGGTGGCACGAGCACTTGATAAGATATTCCTCGATGACAAAAGATGTTCTTGAAGGTTTGGTGGAGGGGGGAGGAAGACGAGGAGGTCGGAAGAAGAACTGGCTGGATAATATCAAGGACTGGACAGGGTGTAAAGTTTCCGAACCTATCATGATGGTAGTGGATACAGGATAGAGAGAATGTGTGGAGATCTTTTCCCACCAAATCTCCGAATGTGACACCTCAACAACCCTGTCGAGTTATGATTTATTAACAAAATACTATTATTATATAACATGAGCTTCTGAAAGTACCCGGCCAGCACAATTTGAAAAGATTGATACTCTGAGAATACATAATATAAATTTCGGAAGTTATGCGTCGCTGAATCACTACCTCCATTGATTTTGATTGTCAAAATGCACTAAACAAACTGTTTCACGTCCGCGATTAAAAACAGTGTATCTCACAACAAGGGATTACAAATTAAATGTCATAAACACTAAGGGGAAATATATCCGGTATTCCTGGTAACTGGATTACCTGAACAGCGAACATTTACTATTTTTTGTGTGTGGTTAAAATCTGATATAATCATACTGGTTGAAAATCCGCTGTTGAAAATTCATGCCAAGACCATTCCTTGATGTTGTCAATTTAGGGTTTTCTTTGTACGACTCTTCTCCTTCTACCCACGACTATTCCTTACAAAATAGTTTTATAAAAGAGGACGTAATTGATACTATACTAACTAGTTAGAGAGTTTTATGTCATTGAATGTCTGCGTGTACAATGGGAGAACAATCTGTCTATATCTATACATACATTGATAGGAGGCTTGAAAAATAAAATTGTCAGTATTACCGTTGATAAATGAATAAAATTATAAATATTGGGCTAAATAAACGATAAAATATAGAAGGGTTAAAGCAGTTTTACATTCAATAATAACAATACATCGTATACATGGCTCGCAGTTTTATTACGGTCTCACATTTATTCAGTTCATTCAAAAATATGTTCAAATTGCTGAGAGTTTGGATATTCTGAGCATGAAAGAAAGGTTTGGAGCCATTCTCCCCTATCCTATTGCACATAGGAGACAAGAGCTTTATCGATCTTAAATTCCCGTGGATCGAACAAACAACATAAACTATAAAGATATGAATATGAACATTTATATTTATTTTGCAGAATATTATGCAGACTAACTAAACACTGATTTCTTGCACAGATCAATACATAAATGTAGGCCATAATATATGGCATATCACGGCAGTAAAATCTGGTCATGTATCACAGTTGGGTCATGATCGGGCTCCAGTAAGGACCTGATGACATAAAAGGCTGTTTTTCCGATATTTTGATTATTTTTGCTTTTCATTGGTCAGCCTTGGCTTATTTAAGTAGGTGACTCCAATTTTATAAATAGTGACCAATGAATAGCAAGACAATAATCAAACACGTCACTAATGAAGGCTTATTTATTTGATAGGGAATGTTTCTGGTCTAGTTGACGATAATTGGGGATTGATTTTGATAAAGAGGACACCGCAAAATATGTCCCCTTAGTTTTGTAAATTGTCAAATGTTAGCTAAGTGACGAATTGAATAAAAATCAGTTTTGACTAGTTTTATAACTACTGAATGTTTGTTGATATTTGGGTCGCGTGACATACTGGATGCCTTTGGTAGAATTAATGTGGTACATTAAATAAGAGAATGTACTCCACTAGGTCCTCAAATAAGAATAAAATAGGGCCAAATATCTCACCATTCTTCTGTCAGATTTGTTGATCCATCCGAAGTGATGGCACATCTAGCATTCCCCGTCACCAATAAGTGTGCCACAAAAGACAAAATTACAATGTCCACTGGCATAATCTATAAGCCATACATTGGGATTATGTGATAGAAGTCATACATGGGGATTATGTGATAGAAGTCATACATGGGGATTATGTGATAGAAGTAATTAATGGGGATTATGTGATATAAGTCATACATGGGGATTATGTGATATAAGTCATACATGGGGATTATGTGATATAAGTCATACATGGGGATTATGTGATATAAGTAATTAATGGGATTATGTGATAGAAGTCATACATGGGGATTATGTGATATAAGTCATACATGGGGATTATGTGATATAAGTCATGCATGGGGATTATGTGATATAAGTCATACATGGGGATTATGTGATATAAGTAATTAATGGGATTATGTGATCGAAGTCATACATGGGGATTATGTGATATAAGTCATACATGGGGATTATGTGATAGAAGTCATACATGGGGATTATGTGATAGAAGTCATACATGGGGATTATGTGATATAAGTCATGCATGGGGATTATGTGATAGAAGTCATACATGGAGATTATGTGATAGAAGTCATACATGGGGATTATGTGATAGAAGTCATACATGGGGATTATGTGATAGAAGTCATACATGGGGATTATGTGATAGAAGTAATTAATGGGGATTATGTGATATAAGTCATACATGGGGATTATGTGATATAAGTCATACATGGGGATTATGTAATATAAGTCGTACATGGGGATTATGTGATATAAGTCATGCATGGGGATTATGTGATATAAGTCATACATGGGGATTATGTGATATAAGTAATTAATGGGATTATGTGATAGAAGTCATACATGGGGATTATGTGATATAAGTAATACATGGGGATTATGTGATATAAGTCATGCAAGGGGATTATGTGATATAAGTAATACATGGGGATTATGTAATATAAGTCATACATGGGGATTAAGTGATATAACTCATGCATGGGGATTATGTGATATAAGTAATACATGGGGATTATGTGATATAAGTAATACATGGGGATTATGTGATATAAGTCATGCATGGGGATTATGTGATATAAGTCATACATGGGGATTATGTGATAGAAGTCATACATGGGGATTATGTGATAGAAGTCATACATGGGGATTATGTGATATAAGTCATGCAAGGGGATTATGTGATATAAGTAATACATGTGGATTATGTAATATAAGTCATACATGGGGATTAAGTGATATAACTCATGCATGGGGATTATGTGATATAAGTCATGGGGATTATGTGATATAAGTAATTAATGGGATTATGTGATAGAAGTCATACATGGGGATTATGTGGTATAAGTAATACATGGGGATTATGTGATATAAGTCATGCAAGGGGATTATGTGATATAAGTAATACATGGGGATTATGTGATATAAGTCATTCATGGGGATTATGTGATAGAAGTCATACATGAGGATTATGTGATAGAAGTCATACATGGGGATTATGTGATAGAAGTCATACATGGGGATTATGTGATAGAAGTCATGGGGATTATGTGATAGAAGTCATTAATGGGGATTATGTGATATAAGTCATACATGGGGATTATGTGATAGAAGTCATACATGGGGATTATGTGATATAATTCATTAATGGGGATTATGTGATAGAAGTCATACATGGGGATTATGTGATAGAAGTCATACATGGGGGTTATGTGATAGAAGTCATTCATGTGGATTATGTGATAGAAGTAATTAATGGGGATTATGTGATAGAAGTCATTCATGTGGATTATGTGATAGAAGTCATACATGGGGATTATGTGATAGAAGTCATTCATGTGGATTATGTGATAGAAGTTACACATGGGTATTATGTGGTATAAGCCATACATGGGGATTATGTGATAGAAGTCATTCATGGGGATTATGTGATAGAAGTCATTCATGGGGATTATGTGATAGAAGTCATACATGGGTATTATGTGATATAAGCCATAAATAGGGATTATGTGATAGAAGTCATATATGGGGATTATGTGATAGAAGTCATACATGGGGATTATGTGATATAATTCATTAATGGGGATTATGTGATAGAAGTCATACATGGGGATTATGTGATAGAAGTCATACATGGGGGTTATGTGATAGAAGTCATTCATGTGGATTATGTGATAGAAGTAATTAATGGGGATTATGTGATAGAAGTCATATATGGGGATTATGTGATATAAGTCATACATGGGGATTATGTGATAGAAGTCATATATGGGGATTATGTGATAGAAGTCATATATGGGGATTATGTGATATAAGCCATAAATAGGGATTATGTGATAGAAGTCATATATGGGGATTATGTGATAGAAGTCATACATGGGGATTATGTGATATAATTCATTAATGGGGATTATGTGATAGAAGTCATACATGGGGATTATGTGATAGAAGTCATACATGGGGGTTATGTGATAGAAGTCATTCATGTGGATTATGTGATAGAAGTAATTAATGGGGATTATGTGATAGAAGTCATTCATGTGGATTATGTGATAGAAGTCATACATGGGGATTATGTGATAGAAGTCATTCATGTGGATTATGTGATAGAAGTTACACATGGGTATTATGTGGTATAAGCCATACATGGGGATTATGTGATATAATTCATTAATGGGGATTATGTGATATAAGTCATGCATGGGGATTATGTGATAGAAGTCATACATGGGGATTATGTGATAGAAGTCATTCATGTGGATTATGTGATAGAAGTCATTCATGTGGATTATGTGATAGAAGTCATACATGGGGATTATGTGATAGAAGAGAAAAGTAAGAAATTTAGCTAAGATGTGCTAATGATGATTTATTTCCCACAGGTGACTGGTTGTCGGCTGTTTCCCCCCAACTCTCCTTAGTCGTCTCCTACGGCATGTCTAGAAGGAAGACTGTGGTCATGTCTTGTTCATCTTGAGCTTGAAGTTCAAGTTCCGGTTGCAACACAAGCGGGAAGAGGGGAGTGCTACTGAAATCCTACAGACTTGTCTGCAGTATTGCTGCGTTAGTTTATAACCAAGATCACAATCATACATATTTATTCTGAAATTTCTCTCATCCATGGGGCTAAGCGGTTTAACATAATAAAGATGACAAAGAATTGTACGCATTAAAAAAGAATACAGACAAGCAAAGAAAGCACATTCAATATGGATGTTCTCGCCGAGACGACATCGTTTGTGCACTGATGATGGAATCTTTCTATGCAAGAAAGAGATCAGAGTACACGTGTCTAATGTCCATAGAGTATCAACGATGATCCCAGTACACAAACAATAGTTATTAAACCCTGGCAAACATAGACGGACTATACCGCCAGTGTTACCGGACAAAATTGAGGAGGGACGCAAGTGTCCGTAATATTTGAACCGCTAAGCTCGTTTATACTGTGCACGGAATGTGCTAGCTCTAGATACGAGATTTATTTCACAGATCGTTTTAGATATTCCTGTCCATAACTCCGTGGCAAAAATATGCTTTCTGTCTTCATAACTTGAACGTCGTTGTACCAGCTGTTACCTGATCTTCGACCTGAAATTGTTTTTTTAAATACAGCCATGGGCGCTCTGATATAAGTAAAACGAAATTGTGTTCAGTTGAAAAATCTGTGCATCATAAATAGACTTGAACCGTGGCTATGGACAGTAAGGGTCTACCAGCAGAAACAAAACAAGCCTTCATACGTGTTGATTTTGATTGTTTTAGTGATTTTCATTGGTCATTATATATATCAGCTGGTATGAAAATGACAGATCAAATGGTTTGTACACATCAGTAGACTACCATCAGACAACATGCCACAGCAAGCTATGCTACACAGATACAGCGACCACCGCAGACAAAGAGGCCGGCCACGAAAGTGATGGACCACTGAAATAAAAGAGGCGACAAATTCCACAATATACTCAGCACACAAGAGGGTCTCAAGAAAACTCTTCTACCCCTGACGCCGAAAGGCAACAAAGGGTTTCAGCGAATAGATAGATAGGTAGATAGATATTAAAATGAACGGTCTGGAACAACTGACTGTTGATCGACAAGCATGGAAAGCTATGACATCTGTCCTGTGTGCCAAGCTTGGCACAAGAGGAAAATGACTGATTGACTATGTATATGCTTTTTGTCACCTGCGAAGATAGCCACGATTGGATCCCTTACCAACTACAACGTGATAACGAGAGGTTATCCGTCTAGCAAGGTTTAAACCGGAAACTACTTAAATAGTTATACAACATCTGGAGATCTTACGGAAGACACGCAGAGCTAGAACGATATCCAGGATTGTACTTCCTGCCATGTGCACTTTGATTTGTGCTTAATTAGTTACCTGGAATAGTGTTGCCATCAGTTCATGGCCAGATTTGATCACTTTCACATGCCACTGCCATAAAAATTACATAAATGTGAAGTCTGTTAATACTAGCAACTAACACGTTCTGGGACGTAGGCACGTTTTTGATAAGGAAGGCTCTTTACTCATCATTTGGCAATATTCTTAGTACTGAACGTCGCGGTATAATTTGTTAGTGGCAGTTAATAGTGATTTGTTAATTATTTGACTCCCGTATTATGTATCAAGATCTTTGTTGTTTTCCTGCCGTGCCAGGTTGTCAAACTGTCTATTTTGTCACGTTGTCGTCCTCTGTCTTTGTTTCCTTCAATCTTGCCTGTTGTGTCTATGTTATCTAAACCTCCCTGTCTCATGAAGTGGCAAAAAAATGAAGAATGTCTTATGTTATTGATTAAGGTCCGTTTCGCATTTGACTCTTTCAACACTTCCACATTAGTTTTTCTGGCAGTCCATGGTATTCTCAGCATTCTTCTGTAGAACCACATCTCTGTTGCCTCTAATTTTCCACGGTCTAGTTTGTTTATTGTCCACATCTCGCACCCATATGTTAGTATAGAAGTTATATAGCACTGCATAATTTCTCTTCCTCACCTCTAATGACAACGTCATATTACACAGTATATTTTTTTCTGAATATTGTTTTGCCTGAACTATTCTACATTTTATTTCTGTTGAATTTCTTCCATCTGTTGTAATCGTACCTAAATATTTGAATTGGTGAACCTGTTTTAGTACTACATCCTTCACTTTGATTTTGCAAGATGTGATATTTTATTTCTTTGAAATAACAATTACTTCTGTTTTCTTCATATTTAGGAAGAGGCCTCTTTACTTTCTGTGACTACTACATTAATTAAATCTTGAAGCTCTTACTCACTTTTTGCAATCAGAACAGTCAGTGTTGTCCGCATATCCCAAATTAGTAAGAATAAATATAGCTTCATTTAACAATAGTTGCAAAATCAAAACTATTACTATATTCATCGATGTAATATTTTCAATGTGCAAAGTGCTTGTGTCGATCGACGGGTCTAATTTCATAGAAAATTGATACTACAAGAGTGTTCTGAGCATGAAACGCTGAGGCAGACATATTGGCCAGAGGAAACAACACTGGAATCAAAGCTCTATGGGACACTGTATGAACTACAAAAAACAGTGAGTTTTATTCAGGAGACAGAATTACAGATGAAGACATATTTCAAGTGAACGAAAGAAGAAGAAGAATAGAAAATTGAGAATATACACGTTGGAAGTCTTGACTCGCATCTTATTTAGGAATGAGATTCGGTTGAATACCGAAAAACGTGTAGACTCAACTTTCAAGGTGAATAGGTGTCAGCTAAGTAAGCCTGGTTCAAACCCCGGCTGCTGCCTTCTGATCCATCTATTTTCCAATACTTTTAGAGGCTATATTCTAGCTCAAAGGTTCCCAATGAAGTTTATACGGACTCCAAGATTCGATTTAAAAAAAATGTATGAATGAAAAATGAGCATGTTCTTTTTTTTAAAAAAAACACAATAGTCCACTCTACAAGAGACCCGATCAAAGTGAGCAGTTCTGTGCCAGCTGTCAAAAACATATTTGAAGTTAATATGTTTAGGAAAATTCAATATTAGGGAGGGGATCTATAGAAAACAAAATAATCGGCAAGGGGTCTACGAGGCCAACAAGTTTGTGATTCCGTGTTCTAGCCTATGGAAGCATATTCTCATGATACAAGTATACCCTACGAGATTTATCGCGTAGTTATCGCGACTGATCGCGCAACGCTACGAGATTTATCGCAACTGATCGCGCAACAAGACTAGATAACATATCTTCACAACCAAATTACTTGCTGTGTTGACATGTTAAACTGCGAACGATAAGAAGAAGAATAACCAGCATGTTAGACGTTAAACGTAAACGGACATCACATTGTTATAGTTTGTTGATGGGCATCACATTGTTATAGTTTGTTGATGGGCATCACATTTTTATAGTTTTTGATGGGCATCACATTGTTATAGTTTTTGATGGGCATCACATTGTTATAGTTTTTGATGGGCATCACATTAGTATATCTTGTTGACAGTGTATTGACTATTTTACATGTAATTCGGTACAAATGTCAATAGCAAGATACATGAGGTACACACAGCCACCGTAACTCATTCCTATGCCATAATAATAATCTGAGAACTAACTAATTAATAGTCCGAACAATTTGCAATAAACATATTTATATGACCACCTTAGATGGGTCCGTTGAGCAATATTCACCTTGTGTTCCTGACCCCATTAGAGAGTTCGTATAACCCCACTGAGAACCACTTCTTCTTCTTCTTCTCGTTCGCAGTTTGACATGTCTACACAGCAAGTCCTGTTTTCTTAATAAATGCTGTGGTATTTGAAAGCTCCTCAGTGCTCCCATACAACTAAGAACCACTGATATTAGGAATAATTGATGGGAAAATAACCAGAAAATATACTTAACATCATGATATTTAATTACTAGGCGGACAGAGAAGATCTGATAATTTTTTTGTATTTCTTCACGGTGCAAAATTTTTGCTTCTTAAATATATTGCCTACATTTTGTGCGGTACTTCATTAACCATTCACGCGTGGATTGAGCGTTTCCGAGATTTTTTATATTTTCTAAAACATTTGATTATATTATTATTATAATGTATTATTTTTTATTTTGTTCTGACCAAGTTCCTCGACCGAAACGTTAATAATTTCATGTTTATTCTTTTTATTATCATTATGTTTTATGATATTTCCTTTATTATTATTAGTGTTATGTAATACGAATTTACTTATTTAAACAATATTTACCGAATACAGCGGTGATTGTTTTCATCTGGAAGAAAAAAAGGCAGCAAGAGGGACTGCACTAAGTATAGAGACATATCACTCTTAATTAAGTCACATAGTAAAAATCTTTAGCAAGATACTAGAGAGAAGGATGTGCGCATATATAGAACCATGGCCCAACAACACACAATTGGGCTTTCGGAAAAATAAAAGCTGCACAGATGCAATCTTCAACCTCAAACAACGTTCAGAAAGAGCGATAGAACATAACCAAGACTTATATTTGGCTTTCGTGGACCAAGAGAAAGCTTTTGATAGAGTGGATAGAGCACAACTATGGATAACACTACATAAACACTACATAAACACTACATAAACACTACATAAACACTACATTAACACTACATAAACACTACATAAACACTACATAAGCACTACATAAACACTACATAAACACTACATAAACACTACATAAACACTACATAAACACTACATACATATGGAGTTCCCTAACATCTAATAATCCTATGTCAGAGCATATACGCCAATAGTTAATGCGCAGTAAGACCGAGCACAGGTACATCTGATAATTTACAAATTCACTCTGGGGTGGGACAGAAATGTGTACTATCCCCCCTATTGTTCATAACATACATAGATAACATCTATTAAGTCACAAAGACAATGGAACTAAACAATATGAAGGATAACATAAACGAATTACTATTTGCAGAGGACCAAACACTAGAAGCATCATCAGAAGAGCAACTACAAAGACAAATAGACAGGTTACATCAAACATGCCAAACCTTTAACATGAAGATAAACATAGAAAAGCCCGAAGTAATGAAGATAGGAAGACCAGAAAGAAACACCAATATATATATTGGAAAAAACCCAGACTTAAACAAGTGTTTAAACACCAAAATAACACTATTTAAAACGATTATTATTCCAACTCTGTGCTGCCAAAGCCAAACATGGACAACGACAACACATGGCAAACGTAAACTTGTGACATGTGAAATTGCATGCTTACGCAGAATCCTAGGAATATCGCTAATAGACAGAGTGAAAATGAGGACATTCGACAAAGAACTGGCACCTCCCAATCTTGGAATATATTAAGAGACAACAGATCAAATGGTTTGCACACAACAGCAGACTACCATCGGACAGTATACCATAACAAGCTATGCTATACAAATACAGTGAAGACAGACCTAGAGGCAGACCACGAAAACGATGGACCTCCGAAATAAAAAAGGTGACAAATTCCACAATATACTCACCACATACGAGAGCCATCTCCATAAATCTTTTCTATCCCTGACGCTGAAAGGCAACAATGGGTTTAGCGTATAGATAGACAGTAGTGGGCAAAATACAGCCGTGGCCAAATCTGGCCTGTTAAGTTATGTTTTCTGGCCCACGAAAATGATCTAAGAGTACTATATGTCCTAACATATGAGCACTTACAATACTACTAGGAGAAACTATAGAAAACAGACTTTCAGGCAATAAAAGAAACTATAGAAAACAGACTTTCAGGCAATAAATGAAACTATAGAAAATAGGCTTTCAGGCAATAAAAGAACTATAGAAAACAGACTTTCAGGCAATAAATGAAACTATAGAAAATAGGCTTTCAGGCAATAAGAGAAACTATAGAAAACAGACTTTCAGGCAATAAAAGAACTATAGAAAACAGACTTTCAGGCAATAAAAGAAACTATAGAAAATAGGCTTTCAGGCAATAAGAGAAACTATAGAAAACATACTTTCAGGCAATAAGAGAAACTATAGAAAATAGGCTTTCAGGCAATAAAAGAACTATAGAAAACAGACTTTCAGGCAATAAAGAAACTATAGAAAACAGACTTTCATGCAATAAATGAAACTATAGAAAATAGGCTTTCAGGCAATAAGAGAAACTATAGAAAATAGGCTTTCAGGCAATAAAAGAACTATAGAAAACAGACTTTCAGGCAATAAAAGAAACTATAGAAAACAGGCTTTCAGGCAATAAGAGAAACTATAGAAAACAGACTTTCAGGAAATAAAAGAAACTAAAGAAAACAGACTTTCAGGCAATAAAAGAAACCATAGAAAAGAGACTTTCAGGCAATAAGAGAAAATATAGAAAACAGACTTTCAGGCAATAAGCGAACCCCATCTTTTCCTATTTTCATCGATGACCAACATATTACACAGTTAAAGAATTCACTTATCTTGGAAACATCATACCATCACATGAGAAAAACACAACAGAAATCCAAAATAGCACACCGGATCTTGGGGCAGATGTTACCTATTTTTAAAACCAAACATGTGGATATAAGCATCAAAACTGCATTATATAAAATGATCATACCATCACTATGTCAAACGTGGACACTAACAACAAAAACCAAAAGAAAACTTGTTACAACAGAAATAACTTGTCCACGTATAACTCTTAGGAGTAATAATAACAGACAGAATCAGAAATAAAAACATCAGAACACTAAGAAATACAATGCTAATTCTGGATTACATCAGAAGACAACAGATTAAGAATGTGGTTCTAAAATGCTTCCAGACTACCGTCAGACAGTGCCCCTCAAAAATGCATCACTATACAGACACGATGGATACAAAGCCAGGGGCAGACCATGCAAACAACGGGTTACATAAATAAAAGAATCAACAAAAACAAACATATATTAAGGATACAAAAAGGCTGTCTCGAAGTAACTCTTCTACCCCTGACGTTTCAAAACATAAAGGGGTATAAAGCGTTAGATAGGAGGAAGAATGACCCACATCTCTACGGTCTCTGGTTTCTTATTTGTGTATTTATTGTCCATGATTCGCTTCCGCATGACCGTGTGACTATATTAAAAGTCTCTATGTAAAACCACTAAAATGTTTTAGTGGAAAACCACTAAATGTTTTAGTGGTTTCTAAAAACAGCCACCGATAAAGCCAATGCACATAAAGATGATATATCAAACACTATATAACGTATGCAATTCACAAATATAAAGATTACATATTAAACACTATATAACGTATGCAATGTTTGGGGACAGCTCATAAAATCTCAATCCGGCCCAATGGCCCAAAGAAGGTTGCCAATCTCTAACATAACTTCGTGACATGGAAGACAACAACAGATAACAACAAAAACAACAACAGCAAGAACATGTTGCAGAGATTATCATATTAAACACTCACACACACATATACGCAACACATATACACATAACTACTAGTTCATGTACTCTCACACACAAGCCAAACAACAACCGAACTGCTTACACTTACGTTAATAGATCCAGGCAGACCGACCGTCTTCTCATATCCATTCTACTACAGATAGACCGTATTTTAAGAACGCTAAAACCACATAAGTCATTTTAGCGCCGACTTCTTAATGCCATCATGCCTGGGTTTGGTTTTCCCCCAGAGGAATCAATGAGACTGTCTATAAATACTTCTAACCATAGACAGGCTGCATTGGGTGTTGTTATTTTGAAGTCTGGGACGGATATTGTATTGTATGTGACAGCCCATTGTTTGAATAGATAAGTCGCGAAATCTCACAAGATACATGTAGCTTAGCTATGAGAAACAAACAGTATGAATATTTGCAGCAAGCTACTTGTTTTATGATATATAGGTCTATTGTCAAATATTATATACTTGTTTTATAACATATACGACTAATGTCAATATTATATACTGGTTTTATTACACATAGGGCTATTGTCAAATATTAATTAATGCAATATATAGGGCTATTGTCAAATATTATAGGCTATATAACATATATGACTATTGTAAAAAGATATATATATATAGAATGTGATATATAGGGCTATTTTGAAATAGTATATAGACCTAATTATTTGGAGGAAGAACTTCAAGAATTGCTTAATGTAGTAGTCACAGAAAGTAAAGAGAAAGGCCTCTTCCTAAATATCGAGATAACAGAAGTAATGATTATTTCAAAGAAACAAAATATGACACCTTGCAAGATCAAAGTGAAGGATTTAGTACTAAAACAGGTCCAGCAATTCATATATTTATGTACAACGATTACAGCAGATGGATGAAGTTTAACAGAAATGAGAAGCAGAATAGGACAGGCAAAAATAACATTCAGAAAAATGAAAAATATATTGTGTAATAAGACATTGTCATTAGAGGTGAGGAAGAGATTTCTGTAGTGCCATATAAATCCTATACTAACAAATGGGTGCGAGTCTTGTACACTAAACAAACTGGGAAGTGGGAAATTAGAGGCAACAGAGATGTGGTTGTATAGAAGAGTGCTGAGAATACAATAGACTGCCAGAAAACTAATGTAGAGGTGTTTAAAGAGTCAAATGCGAAACGGACCTTAATTAATAATATAAGAAAATGATAATAATCATTTTTTGGGCCAAGTTATGTAGACAAGGAGGTTTGGAGAACACAGTCTCAACAGGTAAGATTGAAGGTAACAGAGACAGAGGGTGACAACCTGGGAAAATATTAGACAGTTTGACAACCTTGCACGGCAGGGAAACAACAACGATCTCATAATACTGAAGATAGAGATCCATTATCGCCTACGCCAGCCGGCATGACACCTGATGATGATGAATTTTTTATGACATATAGGGCTATTGTCAAACATTATATAATATGTGACATATAGGGCTATTGTCAAATATTATGTACTTGTTTTATGACATATAGGGCTATTGTCAAACATTATATAATATGTGATATATAGGGCTATTGTCAAATATTATGTACTTGTTTTATGACATATAGCGCTATTGTCGAATATTATAGACTATATAACATATAAGGCTATTGCCATCATCGCATGATTTACGCATAAGCTACACAAGCTATAGCTTAGGGCCTACCCCCCACCCGCCCCCAAAAAAAATTGTCCGAGTGAGTAATTGTCATATATTTCGTATAAAGGACGTATAAAGGGCCCCATATTTCAAATAGATTAGGGTCTTATCAAGTCTAAATCCGGCCCTGAATGTCGTACTATATATACCTTAAGTATGACATTTGGGGCTATTGTCATATATTATATACTTGTTTTATGACATTTGGGGCTATTGTCAATAATTACATACCTGTTTTATGACATATGTGGCTATTGTCAAAATATTATAGAATATATGACATCGGGTTGCGGGGCGTTACCAATGCTAACACATTACTATAATCAAATTATAATATATATCACACGCACGCACGCACGCACGCACGCACACACACACACACACATATATCTTAAACATAACCTCAGTCACATTGTTCAAATTAGATCGGTGGTGGTTCGGTGTGTAATGTATTCTCTTCAAAACTAAAATACTGTCTCTCTTTCCATCCTTAAATTCCAACATTCTATTAATATGTATGATGCCAACTATCCCCCCCCCCCCTAAAAAGTGTTATAGAATATTAAATTCTAAGTTTAAACACCCGGTGACCAGTGGCCTCACAACTACTCAGAGACGGGGGCGTGAGGAGATTACTGAAGTGTAATTAGTCAAATCTCATTTTTTCACAACAGACATATGGGGTGTGATGATCACATAGCGTGTATTTAAATCCAATGTTCTATTTTGACGGTGGAACGAGATGAGAAAAGTTCGGAGTCCGAAGAGTGGGAATTAGGTATCGGATCTTCGGGGACAGTTAAGACGGTAGTGTGATGCTGTGGACATCGTCGCTGATATATATTGCTGGTCAGGAGATTTCACTGGCGTAATGGTTAAGTCGTTTGCTATATGCTCGAATCCCGCTCGCTCAGTCGATTTCTCGGAGATCCCTGTGGAGAATCGACTGGCGATGTACCGATTTGTTGAGAGGGACAGAGAACATATAGGGTAACAAAAGTACAATAAACTTAATTCTCTGCCTCTTTATAGCCCTGTTTTTGGTCAATGAAAAACAGGCCCTAACACCTTATTCCTCAATAAGCGTCAATGACGTAATTTAGTCATAAAATCATCATTCACGCACTTCAAACAATCCATAGGTGTTCCGATCTCACACTCAGTATGACCTTCAGCGTGTGGTAGCTGATTGTTCCTACATTCTAGCCACAGATACAGAGGAAGACATACACAACGTTAGTCTAACTTCCAAGTGATCCAACTCTTCATGATTTGCAGTCAAAATATCAGCACGGTTAATTTAACTGCTACTAGTCACTGTGGCCACGCTGGCAAGAATGTCTGAACTTTCATTTGCCTAAACACCCACGTGTCCAGGTACAAAAATGAGGGTAATTCCCTTCAGCAGAGATTTTGTCATCGACTCAAGCCCACTGACGGCGTAGAAAGCCCAACTGAATCATTCCCAGAATACTCATAGAATCCATAGAAAATTTACACGCACATCCCTATGGGACTCCAACCATATCTTGACCATCGTCACTGCCATCACCATCACCGTCACACTATTAGTTGCTGTATAGAAAGAATCACTTCGTTCCCTATTACACTTCCCTCTGCTTTGAGCCGTGAATGCCCAACCACTACACACGTGTCGAACCACAGACCTATCAGTGTCGACAGTAATATCCACATCTGAGGAAGTCTCAGACATTAGAAAATGAACTTTGAATCTATGAGTATGTGTACTAGAGTGTGATTAGAGCATGAACTTCTGAATCTATGAGTATATGTACTAGAGTGTCAGAGCATGAACTTCTGAATCTATGAGTATATGTACTAGAGTGTCAGAGCATGAACTTCTGAATCTATGAGTATATGTACTAGAGTGTCAGAGCATGAGCTTCTGAATCTATGAGTATGTGTACTAGAGTGTCAGAACATGAACTTCTGAATCTATGTGTATATGTACTAGAGTGTCAGAGCATGAACTTCTGAATCTATGAGTATATGTACTAGAGTGTCAGAGCATGAGCTTCTGAATCTATGAGTATGTGTACTAGAGTGTGATTAGAGCATGAACTTCTGAATCTATGAGTATATGTACTAGAGTGTCAGAGCATGAACTTCTGAATCTATGTGTATATGTACTAGAGTGTCAGAGCATGAACTTCTGAATCTATGAGTATATGTACTAGAGTGTCAGAGCATGAGCTTCTGAATCTATGAGTATGTGTACTAGAGTGTCAGAACATGAACTTCTGAATCTATGTGTATATGTACTAGAGTGTCAGAGCATGAACTTCTGAATCTATGAGTATATGTACTAGAGTGTCAGAGCATGAGCTTCTGAATCTATGAGTATGTGTACTAGAGTGTCAGAACATGAACTTCTGAATCTATGTGTATATGTACTAGAGTGTCAGAGCATGAACTTCTGAATCTATGAGTATGTGTACTAGAGTGTCAGAGCATGAACTTCTGAATCTATGAGTATGTGTACTAGAGTGTCAGAGCATGAACTTCTGAATCTATGAGTATGTGTACTAGAGTGTCAGAGCATCTACTTCTGAATCTATGAGTATGTGTACTAGAGTGTCAGAGCATGAACTTCTGAATCTATGAGTATGTGTACTAGAGTGTCAGAGCATGAACTTCTGAATCTATGAGTATGTGTACTAGAGTGTCATTGTGACGTTTCATGTAAAGTGTGATTACCACTTGAATGGAGGTTGTAAACTTGATAGACTTACTTGAGCATAAAAAGATACAGAGCAACACCAAGAAGAAGGTGGATTGAAGGAGTTACCAACATTCTGACACGGAACAGTATTACTGCATATCAAGCATACAAACGTGTCATAGTCCAAAAATCAATCATCATTCAATCCTGCGAAGCTTCACAGCAAAATGAGAGAAAAGACGATAGATAGAAGGATTGAGTGTTTCAACCTATTATCAAGGGTAGGAGTTCAATCCACCGGAAATAATATTAGTTCAATCTGACAGCTGTCTCAAAAGAGGGAATATCCACGTGACAGCCACATGCGTACGAAAAGCTATGCATAAATATTCATTGGAAACAGTTGAAAAATTTAGTTCCATCATCATCATCATTAAGTGCCGTCTCCGCAACGAAGGCTGGCTGCAACGGATCTACAACATCCCCTGTCTCTTGTCTTGGTGGTGCACTCTGCTAGACTGTAACCTGTCCATTGTGTGATGTTACTCTCCCACTTGTATCTCTTGCTTGCCTCCCTTTGACTTTGCCTTCAAGTAAGGTCTCATAAGGTGTCATGTCTTTTAATGTGACCAAAATATTTTATTTGCCTAATCTTTATTTCTCTTAGTAGTTCTTTCTTCATATTAAGTGTCTTTAGCACTTCATTATTTGTTTTCTTCCCTTTACATGATGTTCTCCCTATTCTTCTATATACCCACATCTCAAAGGCATCAATTGTGTCTTCTAATTGTTTATTTAGTGTCCATGTTTCTGAGCCATACATTAATATAGAGTAGATATAGCATTTTATAATTCTAATTTTTAACTTGTTTGTAATTTGTTGAGATGTTAATATTTTCCTGAAGTCATTGAAGGTACTTTTAGCCATTCCCATTCTCCTTTTAACTTCTATTTCACATCTGCCATTATTTGTGACTATGTGTCCAAGATATTGATACTGTTTTACTTGATGTAGTTTCTCTCCCTGTATGTTTATGTTTGGCTCTTGTTCTTCTGTGTCTTTGCTGATTATCATGGTTTTTGTTTTTTGGATATTTATATCCAGTCCATATTCATTACTTGATTTATTGACTTTATCTATTAGTATTTGTAGTTCATGTTCACTTTCCGCTAACAGAACAGTGTCATCTGCATATCTAAGGTTGTTTATTATTTTCCTATTGATCTTGGGTCCTGGTATTTCTTCTATATTTTTAAAGATATTCTCTGTGTACATATTAAATAGGCTTGTTGATAAAATGCATCCTTGTCTTACCCCTCTTCTAATTTCTATGTATATTGAGTAGCTGTTTTCTTATTGATGTAGTTTGTTCCCAATATATTTTTCTAATTAGTCTGATGTATTTTCCATTTATGCTTATTTCTTAGAGACATTTCATTAATTTTTTTTTCCATCACATTTTTCTAAATACTTTGCAGTTTATTTATCATTCTTCATCTTGAAACGTTCGTGTGTTATTGGATATCAGACGGGATTTGAACTAGGTCCGCTCAGCAGACACAGATTCGCCTCACAACGTTAGTTTTATCATTTCGACCAATCTACATCTCTTTATTCCATGATGCTACCTAATTTTTTCTTATATGCTCTTGCAGGTCAATGAGGACGACAACACATGGCTGGGATAATGCTGGACCAGCAGATCCGCAGTACAAAGCAAGACAACAGACCACAAGCACAGATAAGGCAACCGACTAGCAGCACAGAGCACGATAACAGACCACAATGACAGAGCAACAGTAACAGACCACAAGCACAGAGCATGGGAAATATACCAGCAACACAGAACAAGGCAACTGTCCAAAAGTACAGAACAAGGGCAACATACCAGCAGCACAGAGTAAGGGCAACCGACCAGCAGCACAGAGTAAGGGCAACCGACCACCAGCACAGAGTAAGGGCAACCGACCAGCAGCACAGAGTATGGGCAACCGACCAGCAGCACAGAGTAAGGGCAACCGACCACCAGCACAGAGTAAGGGCAACCGACCAGCAGCACAGAGAAAGTGCAGCCGACCAGCAACATAAAGCAAGGGCAATAGCCAGCGCCTACATTCCCTAGTATGTTGTCTAGGTCTTAAAGGGAAATAAAGATCCATCGTAAGAGGAGATTAAGACTGATTCGGCGTTAGGGTTAGCTTCACTATCTAATGTCAAAATAAGATGACTTGAATTTGCATGCATACGTTGGATGTACCGGACCGAAAGAAGAATATCGCAGTCAAACTATATACTGCAAAGTATTCCTAACCTCAGATCATATGCTGTTAACGAGCAGATACTTGGAAATAAAGATAGAAGAAGGACCAATAAATCGATATTGATATTGCTGTACGGCTCAGATCGTGGACAAGATCAAGAAGAAGCATAAATAGAGAGCTTAAATTGGATTTATAAATGGATGCTCGGTGGAGTGGTGAATATGTGAGTGAGAGAAGGAGTGGGTACATGAATGAGTGAGAGAGTGGAGCGTGAATGAGAGAGTGTGTGACAGAAAGAGTGACTGCGCGATTGATGATAGTGAGTGGGTGAATGAATGGGTGAGAGAGTTGGTGAGTGGGAAAGGTGGAAAATTAATGAGAGTGAGTGAGTTAATGATTGAGTGAAGGAGAAGACAAGTGAGTTGGAGAGTGGATTAGTGAGAGTGAGTGAATGAGTGAGAGAGAGAAAGTGAATGAGAGAGTGACTGGCTGAATGGGCGAGAATGTAAGATAGTGAGCGAGGATGTGAATGAGAGAGTTGGAGATTGAATGAGTGAAAGAGAGTGAGATGTGAATGAGGAATAGAGTGAGAGAATGATTGAAAGTGAGTGAATGAGTGTGAGTGATTAATAATGAATGAGAAAGTAAGAGTGACTGATTAAATAAGTGAGAGAATGAGTGGGTGAGTTAATGAGTGAGAGTGAGTAAGAATGAGTGGGTGAGTTAATGAGTGAGAGAAAGAGAGGGATGAGTGAGCGAGCTCTAACCGGAGTAATTAATGACAGTTTAAGCAAGCATGGTCGACAAAGCATCAACTAGACGCAGCTGTGACAGGGCATTACTACAGATAAACACGGGAGTTTCCGCCATGACTCTTTTATCCTGATTTATCTCTGTCGCTGCGTGTGGGGAGAAATGTGTGTGTGAGTGCGTGTGTGGATGAATTTGTGTATAAATGGGCCTTTTGTTGTGTGGTACAAGTGTAATTTATTTCGGTATTTAGTACATTTTATTTTAATAGTTCAGAAATGAAGGTAAATCCTTCTTAGCAGATCTCGGATCAGCCTACATATCTGCATATTGGTGAACAATTAAACAATATACTACCAGAATTAAAGTTCAAATCTTAGAAGTTGAGTAAACAAAATACTTCAAGTAAGTAGTTGTATGTTACCGTGTTGGCAGTGCGCTTGCTGTCACGTGCAGAGGTTTTCTTCCTCTTATTTGTGCTTTCTTCTGTTAATCACTTCTCTAAGCTATCCTGCGTCTCTAAGTCCTAGGGCCAACAATATCACATCTGTTCTATTCCCAGGGCCGTTTTCAGGACTTCTAGTCACATAGACGATGTTACACTGGGGTACAACTCTAGCCGATGTTAAGAATCTCACATATTCTTTTTCCCACCTTCTCATGATTTTTTTGTCTTTTAGAGGACTTTCAATCCCCTTCAGGAGTTTCAGTCCTTCCTAGGACTGACTACTTTTCATGAATCTAAGTCGTCCTCATGGCTTCTACTCTTTTTCAGGACTTCTCAATTACTCCTAAAGCCGCGTGAAATAAGGACCACTCACTACAGAAGACGTCTGACATTTTACAATTTCATTTGAGCAATAATTGCATGCACGCTTATTTAATTCTCCCAGACCATACAGTCAAACATAGAAGACGACATGGGCCGATTTAACCAACATAGATCAACATAGGTTGATCTATGTCTTAGGTTGAAAATGTCGTGCCTCTATAAGTGATTGTAATTTCCTTTCGAAATGAAGTGTAGAAAGAGTATATAGAAAAGTCCTGAGAGTACCATAGACAGCAAGAAAGACAAACCAAGACGTTCTAAGAAAAATCAATGTTCACGAAGGCTGGCTTTTAAAAACCATATTAAGAAGGAAGTTGGGTTTTTTTAGGTATTAGGTCATGTGAAAAGACGAGCCACACGATGATATTGGAAAGAGATTTGTTGGAGGTGGGGGGCGATAGAAGGCCCTAGAGGCAGAAGCCGACCAAGACATCGTTGGACAAGAGATATTCAGGAATGTATGCATATGTCCCTAGTGGAAGCGGGACAACTTGCCAAAGACCGCCAGGATTTCAAGAGATTCATAAGGAAGACTACATTCTGGAAAGAACACGTCACATGACAATTTAGCAAACAAGCAATAAAGAACAAAGTTGGATAGATAGATTTACGTCCAGTAAGTTACCGTTGTTTTATGAATGGTTCTAAATATTGTCTTTTATCTGCTTCTTCTGTTAGGCGTCGCAGCATTGAACGACGATCGGTTTTCGGGCTATGACACGGTTGGTTGCTTGTTGTGCAATAATACTGTGACGTCTCAGAATTGTAGTAACTCTTACAATCCACTGTCTTCTTGGTCTTCCTCTGTATCTTGCTGCTTCCATTTTCATGTTGTATTCTCTTGCCAATAAGGGTTCATTCTCATGAAGTAGCCGAACCATTCCAGTCTTTGTTTTTCAATATATTTGACTACATACGTTATTCCCAAAGTTATTGTAATCTGTTCATTCCTCCCATGATCTCTTTGTTGTTTTTCGTAGACATCTCATTTCACATGTAGTAAGTTTTCTCTTTTGATAGTGTCTCTGTCTGACATTGATAACACATACACCCTCTGAATAGAAGGCTCCTTCAATAGGCATTGCACTAAGCAGAAAGGTAATTCGCGACAGACCGGCAGTAGAAAACATGTTCTCTGAATTAATTAGGCCATCATTAATTCATTTTCTTGATTATTCCCGTGTTTCCTATTGGTCAGTATTTATATACTTGGAATGGGATACTAAAAATAGCCAAGTTTACTCCAAGTATATAAATAACAACTAATGGAATGCGTGACAATAATTTAAAAAAACGCATCGAATGAAGTCCTGTTTACTTTTTGCAGTTAGGTCTAATAGTACAGTAGTGTCTATGGTCACGGATGAAGTCTCCTGGCTATGAAAGAAAGCTATGAAAAACATTCCCACTGCACTTATGAAGTAAGAGCTAATAGCTCGCAATTCCTCGGGTTCGCAATAAAGAAGACATTGATAACACATTGTTGTTATCACAAATGCCTACTTTTCATGGGCCAGTACTTCTAAATGATACTTCGTGTGACAAACAATTTCACTAATTATACCGCCACCTGCACTGATTTACATCGCGGTTGTAATACATGTAACATTAATATAACAAATTACTTTTACACATTACACATAAGCTAGTTCAATGTGGAACTATTTGTGACTATTACACGTTAAGTGGGAGTCATCGGACAAATGTGTTATACAAGTAGCAGACAACTAGTCATGTGTGTCTTGTAGTAAAAATTATCAAACAGGTGTGTGAGACCAATGATTCTTAGCCTGTACTAAATGCATACCCCCAACCTACTAATCTAACACGTATCAGGATGATTGAAGATAATAAGGATCAGGAGGTGACTGGATAACGAAAACAGCAATCTCCACTATTTTTTGATGGTAGTAAAGCTGTGATATAACCGAATTGGACTAACTCCTTAGGTTAAAATGAGCGTACCTCACCGAGAGATGTACATGCGATTTAACACATCTATTCCAGCAGCCACTCGACTCGATGGTGTTTCGAGTCAAATGCCGCCGAAACAGACGTCGACATCAGGGCACACCTCTGGCCCTTGCGACAGGTTTACACATGTTATCTATGTTAAATGTTATAAATGTTATATGTTAAATAATCTCTTCCAACCATGAAGGTGTCAGCGTTTTTAGGGGGGGGGGGGGGGGGGGGGAGAGAACGCAAAAAAATAACTACCGTATATTTATGATACAGTGTGTGTCATGTGACGTATTCTTTCCAGAACGTTGTCTTCCCAATAATGAACTCTCTGAACCCTTGTCTGTCTTGAGCGATGCGGCTTGCATTTTCCAACGATGTATTCATGTTATCTTTAATGTCGTCAGTCCATCGTCTTCTTTGTCTGCCCTTTCTCCTCTACCCAGGTGCTCTGCCCTACTTTATTTATCTTCCTAAACAGTTGTTGTCTTTTTGATAGAGTGTAATCCCATTATAACAACTTGTTCGGGGATGGCGAAATATGTGTTATAACAGAAAGGGGTCACGGAGAAAATTTATGTCAAAATGGTGCCAAAGGCGAAAGAAAGTTTAGAACCACTGTATTACACATTAATTTGTGTTAACGAATAGTACTGATCTGACAGGTACGCCACATACTGGGACTGTAAACAAACTGTATGTAACCCAGCATCTAGAAATATATAACAGAACAGCACATATAGAACAAGCTAGAACATATTCAACTCTGCGAAGGAAGGTCAATAGCATAGAACAACAATAGAACAAAATAGGATGTATACGAGGAGTTCACTATGTTCCGGGGACTTTTGGGGCGGGGGGAGGGGGGAAGGAGGAGTTGAGATATAGGAGTACAGACTAGTTAGTACTAACTCTTTCAAAGTAAAAGATAAAACTCCTGTCTCGGGAAATAACCAGGTTTTAAAAATACGAGGGCTGAGGTAATACAAGGCAAATGTGAAAATGACCAGAAATAGGTATTTTTTTAATCAATATAATAAACAAAACATACTAAAATGATATATCGAGCCATTGTCGCAAATAAAACGGCGACACAACGCATTTCAATTCTCTGGACTACACCCTGCTGGAAATCTAATAGGACCATGGTCCTGCTACAAGAGAGAACCAGCGGGAGTTTGAGAATGAATGCCGAATAAGAAGAATACTAAAAATGAGACAGCTACGGACGATGATGTGATTAAAAGGCCTTTATATAAAACAGAGGCATGAAGGATTCAGTAATAAAGAAAAAATTATGCAGCAAACGAAATATCTACCAGGTTCACTCAGACGGCACCAACTCGCCTCGCAACTAGAGTCAATACGTTTACTGTCCCCGACACATGGGAGAGAAGATTAACAGGATAGAGCAAAAAGTAGGACATAAACTATACTATATAACACGGGGGAATATCAATAAGAAAGAGCAATAAGTAGGACATATACTGTTATAACATAACAAACTAGACTATATACCACGAGGGAAAATAAATAGGAGAGCGACAAGTTGGACATAAACTAGACTGTTACAATGTAGCATAAACTAAACTATATAACGTGAGGGGAGATCAATAGGAGAGAGCGACAAGTTGGACATAAACTAGACTGTAACATAAACTACATAACTAAACTAGATTCTATAAAAACTCACGGTAGAGGAAGCTTTATAAAAACTAAATAGCAATCAACAAATCCGGAAATTGCAGACGGGCACAATCTCCCACGCCGGACAATGAGGAACTCGAGACACAAAAAAAGAGAAATAACGTTCTGGAGAAGTCGCCGTCTGTAGGTCATCTTGTCTTGCCCTGTCAGTTATAGAAAGAAATTGAATTCTCACTATCGTTTCGAAATCGACAGGAGGAAGACCCAAAAAATCTATCCGCTGTGTATACATTATGTTACAGACAGAATTGTGTAGGTGGATGGATAGTTGGAATTGAAACTCAAAACTGAATGTGGGATCTTGTAGAAGATGTACACATGTGTGTTACATCATGGAATCATAATCATTGAAGATAAAAAGGCAGAATTGACGATACGTATCAGGAGGATTGAAGATAACAAGGATCAGAAGGATTGAAGACAATTAGGTTCAGGAGGATTGAAGATTACAAGAATCAGGAAGATTGAAGATAACAAGAATCAGGAAGGTAGAAGATAATAAGGATCAGGAGCATTGGAAATAACAAGGATTAGAAGGATTGAAAATATCAACAATCATGAGGATTGAAGATAACAAGAATCAGAAGGATTGAAGTTAACAAGGATCAGGAAGGTTTGAAATAAGAAAATACAGGAGGATTGAAGATAACAAGGATCAGGAGGGTTTGAAATAAGAATATACAGGAGGATTGAAGATAACAAGGATCAGGAGGGTTTGAAATAAGAAAATACAGGAGGATTGAAGATAACAAGGATCAGGAGGGTTTGAAATAAGAATATACAGGAGGATTGAAGATAACAAGGATCAGGAGGGTTTGAAATAAGAATATACAGGAGGATTGAAGATAACAAGGATCAGGAGGGTTTGAAATAAGAAAATACAGGAGGATTTAAGATAACAAGGATCAGGAGGGTTTGAAATAAGAAAATGCAGGAGGATTGAAGATAATGCTGATTCTGATAACCAGCGGCAGTGTGACAGAACCTTCAAAATATGGCCGGAAACAAATAAAATACAATATTGGAAATGGATTATTGAAAACATATGCTTCGGAGGAAGCTGAACAGTGTACAGATAGGAAGCAATTATGTAGGAAATAACAATTTGATAATGGATACGATTTCTCTACCGTATATTATTCCTCGGGTTAGTTGTGGGCTGAGTATGGGTCGAGGGGCAAGTCCGGTCCGCTAAGCTATTATGGGGCCTTGGGTCTCGGGGAAAGTCCGGCCCGCTAAGCTATTATGGGGCCTAACAGACTCATTAAAAATTGTCCAGCCTTTAATGAGACCGAAAACAGTACATGTGCAGAAAACGTCATCGATCCCATGAGTGGTAGAAATGGCCCCTGTATGACATGTATAGACGTCATGTGAAAAACTCAATCACTTTCACACAACTTGTCTCAGAAAAGTTATGAACATCAGATGGCAAGACAAGATTCCAGATACCACTGTCCGTGATAGAGCTGGTATCCCAAGCATTGATACGATCCTGATGCAGACACAGATTCGTTGGGCAGGTCATTTGGTACGCATGCCAGACCATTGTCCGCCATATATACTTCTCTATGGTGAGCGGGAGAAGGGTACACGATCTCAAGGTGGCCAAAAGAAGCGCAAGGAATCGTTAAAGAACTAACTGAAAGCCTTTGAAATAGACCAAGATACATGGGAAGAACTTGCACAAAATGGATCTACATGGCGTTCTACAATCAAAAAGAGCGCATCATCTTGTGAAAAGAGGAGAAAGGCAGCAGCTCAACAGCGGAGAGCAGCTAGAAAATCATGGATAGACCAAGATCCGCCTGCAGTGGTCATTACATGTCTGAACTGTCCAAGGACATTTACAGCTCGAATAGGGCTCATTAGCCATCTACGAACCCATAGTCAAAGGCATAACTCTAATTGAATTTCCAAATGTGGATGTAAGAAATGGTCATCATCACTTGTGATGGACGAACAACAACATCTCTGTATTTGGCCCGAGGACGAAAATAGTTGTCCACCTCTGATGTACGTTTTGAATGTAGCGCTGATCTCTAGATAAAACGATATGCAATAGTTAACTGTAATCACGAACATGGCCGACTCGTACTGTTACTGTAACTGACCATAGGTAGTACGGACATTTTGAACTCTTTACAAGAAACAACACGGGAGCACGAAATTACTGTGGGCAACACGGGCACATGAAATTATTGAGGGCAACACGGGCACATGAAATTATTGTGGGCTATGATTCCTTTTCTATTTTCAGAATAAAGGAACTGGGCTTGAAACTTGGCTGTGTCAGTAAAGTGGCTTTATCAGGAATGTGGCTTTGTCAGAAATGTGGCTTTGTCAGAAACGTGGCTTTGTCAGAAACGTGCCTTTGTCAGAAATGTGGCTTTGTCAGAAATGTAGCTTTGTCAGAAACGTGGCTTTATCAGAAATGCGGCTTTGTCAGAAATGTGGCTTTGTCAGGAATGTGGTTTTGTCAGAAATGAGCTTAAAAGAATGTTTGTCGACCAACAAAGAACTAAAGTTGTCAGTCATCCTGTAATTACTTTAATGGTGGAACACTCAAGTGGAGTTGGGAGCACCCATAGACGTGTCAGGGGTGCAATCATCCCGTATTTACTGTATATGGTGGAACAGTAAAGTGTAGTTGGGAGCACCCATAGATGTTTTAGGGGTCCAATCATTCTGTAATTACTGTATATGGTGGGACACAAAAGTGAAGTTTGGAGCACCCATAGATGTCTCAGATCTATGGTTATTATGACGTTAGACGGATCATAGCTGTCCCCGGGGAAACATTCAGCTTTCCCAGGGGTAAGGAGGAAAACTAGCTACGACCGTCTGCTATATAAGACGTACTGGCTGATGGGTAATCATTCCCTCTTGCTGAATAATTTCAATATTACCGTGAATTTCATGGTCACTATGATTATACTTAATCACAACAGGCAAGATTGAAGGCACCAGAGACAGAGGGCGACAACGTGAGAAAATATTAGACAGTTTGACAACCTGGCACGGCAAAGAAACAACAACGACTTTGATACATAATACTGTGGACAGAGAGCTGTGGAGAGCCATGACCGCCTACGCCACCCGGCATGGCACCTGATGATGATGATGATGATTATACTTTGTTCGGCAGCCATTTAAATTGAAGATAATAGTTAAACGAGTTATTTTAGAAGGCTTGATTTCCAATTAGTCTTATGCCTTATATCCCCGAAGGTCACGGGACGGTATCTTGTCTCGTATTTATCTATCACATACAACAGAATCTTCTTCTTCTTCTTCAGCGTTCATTGTCAAACTCCTGCTGGATCTCCTTTGTAGCAGGACAATGGTCCTACTAGATTTTCAGCAGGATGTAGTCCTGAGAATGGAAATGTGTTGTGTCGCCGTTTTATTTGCGCCAATGACCCGACACATCCGTCTTAGGCTGGATATAACAGAATAGGAAAAGGATGCAGGATACAAGGGAAAAAATCTAGTGTTTCAATATCAAATCTGATACATTTTAAAATTATGTTTGTATTCATTACAAAAGCAACATATACTCTGATAGACACCGACAATTTGTGGGAAAAAGTATAAGGGACTCTGCACCGACATGACGCGCCACAATTGATAAATTACAATGATTGTATCCAGTAGTCTAGAATCGATTAACAAGGTCAAGAAACTGTGAAACACATGTCGTCGGGGTGTAGTCATGAAGGGTACCATATCTCTAAATAGATGTCTGGAATGTGTGTGCCAGAGGGAGAGAGAGACAGAGAGAGAGACAGAGAGAGAGAGAGAGTGTGTGTTAGAGAGAGGGAGAGTGAGGATATTCCAGAGAAAACATGCAGGTCAGGGAATCAGATTACAAAGATGCCCAGTCGGCATAAATTTCCACAGCATCTTATCTTGCTAAGGAGAAACTTGTATCATGGGGTTGTTATGAGAATATCTTGAAGCAAATTATATGTTGTACTTGTCACGTGACAAACATATTCATGTAGGATTGTATAAGGCATTCATATCCAACTAAGCATAGTTGCCATTTTAGTGCTTTGTGAATTAGATATAGCTTTTTTTTCAAGATATTTAAAGCCAAATTTTTGTAAAGTAAAGTAGTGTGGCCGCACTATTATAGTGTTTTTCTACAATATGGGTATTTTAAAATGCTTCTTTCCTGTTTTTGGTGCTATCTATGTGTGCTTTTTTGGTTCCATTGTAATCTTTTTTTTTTGTTTATTTTTTTTTAAAAGGCTCAAAAGGAATAGAGAATTGACTTCACTGTACAGGGGTTACCTCTATGTACTCTGTCCCTCTGAACGAAGCGGTACTTCGAATGACGAGAATATCACTATAACAAGTAACTCTGAAATATCTAGCGATTATCTCGATAGGGATCTCTGAAAAATGACTTTATAAACAAGACATCAATAGCGGGATTCGATCCCGCAACCTTTGGTATAGAAAGCGAACGGATTACAACAATACCAGGAATTCACCATACCATAAATATTTTTGTCATGATTTGTCTTGTCTTGTGTCAGTTATTTGTGCCGTGAAGCGTCGTGGTGGAACCGAAGTCTATGTTCTATTGTCTCAACCACTTGTGTCGTGGAACGTCGTGGAGGGGGGGTGGCGAAGTCTATGTTCTATTGTCTCAACCACTTGTGCCGTGAAGCGTCGTGGGAGGGAGCGAATTCTATGTTCTATTGTCTCAACCACTTGTGCCGTGAAGCGTCGTGGGAGGGAGCGAATTCTATGTTCTATTGTCTCAACCACTTGTGCCGTGAAACGTCGTTGGGGAGCCGAAGACTGAGCCGAAGCCTATGTTCTATTACCAAATTTGTTGCTGCTGTTGTTGTTTCATGGGTTTGTACAATGTTTCTGATATTGTTGATCGATTTACGTTTTCATCTTCTTCTTTCCCTCATGCCAGACATTCTGTCGCTTCCTCTTTTCCTCATGCCAGACATTCTGCCTCTTCCTCTTTTCCTCATACCAGACATTCTGTCTCTTCCTCTTTCCCCCATGCCGGATATTTTGTCACTTTCTCTTTCCCTCATCCCGGATATTCTACTTTTATACGCTCTCAATGGGAGGCAATCAGGCTTCATTCTCCTTAAATATCTAGTTACATAGATACCATCTGGCATTAATGTCATATGTGGATGCTAACTAAAGAACCAGAGAGAGAGAGAGAGAGAGAGAGAGAGAGCTTACTACGTGTGAAGTGAGATGTCCAAGAAAAGCAACAAACAGAATAAGAAGAGGAGGAGAAATGAGGAGATTACAAGAACTGTTGGAACCACATCTATGATCAAATATATTGAAAAACAGAGACTCTAATGGCTTGTCCATTTAATGAGAATGAGCCCATATTAGCCAGAAGCAAGAGCATACAACATGAGAATGGAAATAATATGTTAACAAACGACAGAGGAAGACTAAGAAGAATGTCGATTGTAAGAGTTACCAATGTTCTGAGACGGCACAATATTACTGTATATCGATGCAACCAATCGTGAAAATCGATCGTCATTCAACCCTCATCATCATCATTAAGTGCCGTCTCCGCAACGAAGGTTGGCTGCAACGTATCTCCAACATCTCCTGTCTCTTCTCTTGGTGGTGCACACTGCTAGACTATAACCTGTCCATCGTGTGGTGTTACTCTCCCACTTGTATCTCTGCCTACCTCTTGCTCGCTTCCATTTGACTTTACCCTCAAGTAAGGTCTTCAATAATGTGTCATGTCTTTTAATGTGTCCAAAGTATTTTTTTTTGCCTGATCTTTATTTCTCTTAGTAGTTCTTTCTTCATATTAAGTGTTTTTAGAACCTCTTTGTTTTCTTCTTTTTCCATGATGTTCTCCCTATTCTTCTATATACCCACATCTCAAAGGCATCAATTTTATCTTGTAATTGTTTATTTAGTGTCCATGTTTCTGAGTCATACATTAAATATGAAATAGATGTAGCATTTTATAATTCTCATTTTTAACTTATTTGTAATTTGTTTAGATATTAATAATTTCCTCATGTCATTAAAGGTACTTTTAGCCATTCCTATTCTCCTTTTAACTTCTGTTTCATATTCAACCCTAAAATCACAGAAAATACAACAGATAGATCCAATGTTAACGTCTAAAGTATGTGGGTCTAAAATTGTTCCGTTGAGACTGGAGATTAAACTGGCTTCCGAAATAAATCTCCAGAATATCAGAAATAACTCAACGCGCTGGAAATATACATGTTTCAGTAACACAGGGCAAATGCGAGTATGAACAAAAAAAGGCAAATTTGAACATTTTAATGGATCTATGTCCGTTCACACTAGCATATTACTACAGAAATAAAATGTCCATATACTTAGCTACTTTAGCACTCGTGTCACTATTACCTGCCATGCGCGTCGTAAGACGCGACTTTGGAGGTTTCGGGTGGGATGTGGGTGACGGGGAAGAAGTTTCCCAGTCCGTCCCATAGAGGGTAAAGTAACCCAGAAGTTACGCTCAATTTGAATGCCAGGACGAAAAGCGCAGATATCACAGTCATGCTGTAAACCATAACACAAGGCTTTCCATTCTCCAATGGTAAGATTGTAATGGTAATTAGAAAATGGTAATTAGAAAAATGTAGATTTTTCTAATGTGCAGGAATATAAGAATCAAGGCAAAAAATAAGAAGCTACCGTGACTACCTACTATATCTAAAACAAGAGTGAAACCACTGCTTGCCAATGCCACAGGAACAGGAAGTGCAAAGTGGTACACCGTCGGTGAACAAAACAAATAAATCACCCAACCTTCATCCCACAGCAATAACAACGGTCGCACAAGATTAGATCCCGTGGATGAAACAGCCTGGAACCGTAGACATTGTTTATTGTTCTTCCGCCACGAAATACAAACAATATAACACACCGCTGGTCTAGAAAATAGAGCACAGATTAGCTGTTGGATATGTTTAGTTTACATCAACTACTAGACGATCGTGCTCGCGGTCATGTCAAGAAATGTGCTCACTTAAAACCTAAGGCATGACCGTCTACTATATAAGACCCACTGTTTAATGGGAAAACAGACATTATTAAAGACTAATTTGACTATTCCTGTAATTTCCATTGGTCACAATGATTATACTTTGCGTGACAACCAATGAAAATCAAGGGAATAGTCAGATTAGTCATTTTAGAAGGCTTGATTTCCCATTAGCCAATAGGTTTTATATTGCCTAGGGTCACCGCCAAAAATATTTGGTATTAATGCTCGCTCTCGCACTCCCACCGTGTCTCTCTTGAAACAGGACAATAGTCCTACTAGATTTCGAACAAGAGAACGGAAATGCGCTGTGTCACCGTTTTATTTTCTCTAATGGCCCGATATATCAGACTTTGGCTGTTAAGAACTATTGAATTCACGTATGCGTTACAGACTGCTTGTGGTCATATTGTAGTCATGCAAGGTTCGAAACGACTTCCGGATAAAACAAAATCCGTCTCGTGATTTCTTGCTTGACACACCGTTCCTCCAGTCGACCCAGCTCCAAATGAGCACCTGACGCATGGGTTGGGGAAGATAAACACAGCAAGAAAGGAAACTGACCACCACATCTTCATCATCGACGGCAGGTTGTTGCAATGGGACCTAACTTTACATTATTATAAATAGTTTGAACCGGGTTCAGGTCTTGTAAAAAAATTTATTTTACCAGATGGCAGTCTCACAAAGATTGAGAAACATTTGCTATATGGGATGGGTCAGCTAGCTGTTTTCACCAATTAGTTCCTTCTTACCACATGCATGGAAGGTAACAGTACCGCATGCCTCCTGCATACAAAGTAATGGGTCGAGTCTCCTACATACAAAATAATGGAACATACCTCCTATATACAAAATAATGGCACATACCTCCTACATAAAAAAATAATGGATCAAGCCTCCTACATACAAAGTAATGGATCACGCCTACTACACACAGAATAATGGAACATACCTCCTACATACAAAATAATGGATCACGCCTCCTTCATACACAATAATGGATCAAGCCTCCTTCATACAGACATAACATGATTCCCAGATTATTGCATAATGTTGAATGTTGGAGTCTTCCTGTATGAAAGAAAACTCTTGGAGAAACACAGCACTTCACACGGGAAGCAAGAGCTTAATTGGTCGTGATTCATGTAATCGAAACACAAGATAGTAACAAAGAAAAACTGCTGATGAATATAAACCGACACCTCCAGAACATAGGTCATGCGTGCTGATGGTCCTCATCTTGGCTGATACGAGAGATCATTGGTCACTTTACGTAGACTATGTGTCCAGCAAATGAAAACAACTGAAAGGGTCTAATCAAATAAACAAGAGACGATGTGTGAGATCAGTGTGTCAATGACCTGTGGCCATTTCGAGCTATAGATAGCTCAAGACTAGTGCCAATATAAGACCTTGTGGCTCATTGGAAAATTTCATTCTAAAGTGACTCATCCAATTTTTCCAGTGATTTTAATTGATTACTTTGTGTACACTGTATTGTCTATTGTTTTTTTTTATTGTATCCATCAGGTGAGTGATGGCTGATTGTATCCATCAGTTGAGTGATGGTTGATTGTATCCATCAGGTGAGTGATGGCTGATTGTATCCATCAGGTGAGTGATGGTTGATTGTATCCATCAGGTGAGTGATGGCTGATTGTATCCATCAGTTGAGTTATCGTTGATTGTATCCATCAGGTGAGTGATGGCTGATTGTATCCATCAGGTGAGTGATGGTTGATTGTATCCATCAGTTGAGTTATCGTTGATTGTATCCATCAGGTGAGTGATGGCTGATTGTATCCATCTGTCGTTAAGTGTAGGGGTGGGAGCTCAAGTTGTCGTTTCAATGTCAGATGCGTCACTGTGGTTGCATTAAGTCCATGTTTGTTCAAGGCTATCTTGATGTTTTCTGTCCATCGTTGTCTTGGCCTACCCTTGACCTTTTGACCGGATATTTTGTTATATGCTCTTATTGGGTTTGGGTTCATTCTCATAAGGTGACTGAACCATTCTACTTGTTGTCTCTCAATATGTTCGATGCATGATATTATACCAACTCTTTTACTAATTTCTTCATTTCTTATTTTATTTATTTTGGTAACCATTGCAGCTTTTATCAGACACTTAATTTCACATGTAACTATTTTTCTCTGCTGCGAAGCTGTTAAAGACCATATTTGATATTGCCAGCACAGTGTTGGTATAAAAATTGTAGATAGTATCAGTTTGTTTTTTAATTTCCATCTTGATCTTTGGGTGAAAAAGTAATGGTGAAAGTTGGTAAGTCATTGTGTTTGCTTTCTGGCACCTTGTATCTATTTCTCTGTCTAGTCTTCCATATTCGGAAAAAATGCTGCCTAGATATTTAAAATCTTAGGCTTGTTTCACTTTCGGTGTTATCTATTGTTATATATCTTATATATCGAGCGGTATACTTTATGTCAATGGTTAATGAAAATAACGAGCAAAGTCAAATTACTCATTTTAGAAGGATGTATTCTAATTAGCCAACAGGTCTTATATTGCTTAGGGTCACGGATAGCCCAACCATGTCTTTCGTCAATTTTACAGTCCTATTGGAACATTGCTACTCATCCATCTAAAGTGATAATGTTGGCTTTTCCCGTGAATTTTTATGGTTACATTGTGCATTATTTGTGTTTACACCCAATGAAAATCGTGGAAAAGTCACCTACGTCACGCTAAAAGGAATATTCCCAAATTATCCCACATGTTTTATATTGCTGATGACACCGCCAAGGCGTACACTTACATACTATAGATATTACATTTTGGAATGTAATAGTCCTTGATATGGGAGGTCAAAGGAATCTTGACTAAAACCAGGACAGTATGCCATAGCTGCCACTATCGACAAATAGAAGACCTGCTGGCTCATTAGGGATCATCCTTGACGCATATGAGTTATCCCGTGATTTTCTTTGGTCAGTTTGTATATACTTTGCGTCAGAACCAATGAAAACCACGGGAGAAATCAAACGTGTCACTTTCGAAGAATAATTTCTAATGTACCAGCAGGTCTTATATTTATAGATGGTCACGGTCTTAGTAAATCAGAGATTATAAAACGTAAATTTATTAAGGGCAGGACCATATAGGCCTTTATATGAATATCTTAAAAAGAGGTTTTATTTAAACATTTTTTTTATTTAGAAAAGGTCAATCGTCCGTTTATGTGTGCAAATGTGATGACTTTGTTTGCAAAAGATCGCCACGGGGGGAGGTTTTTTATAGACATTTTCGATAAGTTTCTTGTGCTAAAAGTCATGTTAGATTTGTTCCGGGGAATGGGGATTTACCCCCACCCCCCCCCAAATCTACCGGTCTAATTTGGGGACATAAATTATGGAGAGGAAAGTAAATTATCAAGTTTCATCGAAGTGTTACTAATGCCAAACATGGAAAATGACAGCACAAGACAAACGTAAACTTGTGACAGTTAAAATGGCATGCTTACGCAGAATCCTAAGGGATATCGCTAAGAGACAGGGTGAGGAATGAGGACATTCGACAAAAAATCGACACCACCCCAATCTTAGAATATATCATGAGACAACAGATCAAATGATTTGCACACATCAGCAGACTACCATCAGACAGCATACCACAACAAGCTATGCTACACAGATATAGTAAAGGCAGACCTAGAGGCCGACCACTAAAACGATGAACCACCGAAATAAAATGGGCGACAAATTCCACAATATACTCAGCATACACGAGGGCAATCTCCAGAAAACTATTCTATTCTACCCCTGACACTGAATGGCAACAAGGGTTTAGCGAATAGATAGATCGAAGTAGTCATCAGACTTGCCAGAAACGTGACGATTATATTTCAATGTTAGTAGATTCACTACATTATTGTCTGCATTGATGGGTCAGTGAAGCTTTGCCTCTCTGGACCAGTGTATCTATTTCAACATTTCATATTAGGAACATTCTTGAAGTATAGGGCCCATGCTCTGCAAAACTAAGGTTTCTTTCCACATGTACACATGACTGTGTTGACAATCTGGAACTTTGTATACATGTGGCTGCGGAGTCAGCTGTTTCCTGATCTGAGACATTGAATGACAAGTTTCTCTAGGCTGTTTACAAATTAGTTGTTATCTTAATGTCGATGCAGGTGGCCCCCGATATTCACAGTAAAACGTGTTCTAATATGTCACTCATAAAATCTACTTATTGTGAACATCACAAGAAAACTACACTTAACACATGTAGGTCTAGGCATATATTGTATGACACACACGAAGACAAAAACAAAGGCCCTATTCATCACATACACACACCCAAACATACGAAGACCATGGTAAATAATGATATATATATATATATATATATATATATATATATATATATATATATATATATATATATATATATATATATATATATATATATATATATATATATATATATATATATATATATATATATATATATATATACGAGATATAAGAATCTACAAAAACATGCATCGTTTAATATACAAGGTTGCTAAAGGGGTGAAAGGTTAAAAGTCACTACACTAAATTACGACGTCACCGAATTGACGGTACATTCACGAAACCAAGTCAACAAGCAGACTCTGGGGACCTTGTTGTGACCCAGAGTTCCACATTCGACTCTGGTATGATAGGCGAATAACGAAAATATTAAGTAATAATAGGCCTATATGATAAATTCATAATTGTACCTAAAGTTATAACTAACCTATACAGTTATATGTATAAACCGATTTTAATTCTTTCAGTAGTATTTTACGCGAAAATGTAAACAAATGAAACCCTCCCAATTTGCCTTCCTGATGCCTAGTATATAGTATCAACCTTGGGTTGTATTTCAAATATGTAAACAAAATATGACACATTCTATCATGCCAACTTACCTCTTATAGTATCATATTTGAATATAAACCAAGAAATCGGTGCACTGAATTCCACTTCATATAAAGAATCATATCGGCTTAACCTACAACAAACTGGGTGCCTTGGGCTTAACTTGCCTCAAACATAAACTATTAAGTGTTACACAGTTTAAAAAACAGTTCCAGGTGGCACGGTTAGAAAGACCCTTCGTTTCAGACGCTAGCAGTGTAGAGAGACATTTTAAGGTTAACTTCTTCTGGTTGTGTGTAGCGCTGGGTTTAGATTGTGACGTGACGCTTGGCCAAACTCCGCGACCCATGTAAGCTGTCAACTCTCCTTGTTTTTCAGGCGCTGTTTTAGACGAGCTATAAGGAACTGTCTTGTAAAATTTTAGCGTGTGGGAAATAATATACGCGTATTGAAATGGGAAGGGATGATTCTTCTTGTTCACCAATATCTAGTGTTGCGTGATACCATGGTTACTGGTGCGCCTCTCGGTCTGGTATCTCCGGGTTCAGCTCGATGTAGGGAATGGCACAGTCAATCTGTTTCTAACCTCTGTTGGCTGGACTAAGCCCCACCCCACCCCAATCTGCACAGAGCTGGTCTTGCTGGGGACTAGGTAGATAATAGATAAAATCAATGCCGGATTTACCTATAAGCTAAACAAGCTATAGCTTAAGGCCCCCACATTTTTTGGGGACCCCCATTTTGTAAAATTTCACTATCTATATATTCTTAATCGTTTAAGGGCCCCATATCTCAAATAGCTTAGGGCCCCATTTCTCAAATAGCTTAGGGCCCCATATCTCAAATAGCTTAGGGCCCCATATCTCAAATAGCTTAGGGCCACATATCTCAAATAGCTTAGGGCCCCATATCTCAAATAGCTTAGGGCCCCATATATCAAATAGCTTAGGGCCCCATATCTCAAATAGCTTAGGGCCCCATATCTCAAATAGCTTAGGGCCCCATATCTCAAATAGCTTAGGGCCCCCATATCTCAAATAGCTTAGGGCCCCATATCTCAAATAGCTTAGGGCCCCATATCTCAAATAGCTTAGGGCCCCATATCTCAAATAGCTTAGGGCCCTATCAAGTCTAAATCCGGTTCTAGATTAAATATGTAAGAAACGGTTGTTGCGGTTAGATATTTCGCTGATTAAAAAGGGTTGGGGGGGGCGGTTTCTTAATAAAACCCTCTTGCTACACTTGTGAAGGTTTTTGTAGAACTTCATTGTTTTAAATGATGATTTTTGTAGAACTTCATTGTTTTAAATGATGATTTTTGTAGATCTTCATTGTTTTAAACGATGATTTTTGTAGATCGTCATTGTTTTAAATGATAGTTTTTGTTGAATTTCATGTTTTTTAAATGACGGTATTTGTTGGATTTCAAAATTTTTAAATATGGTATTTGTTGATCTTCATTTTTTTTAAACCGCTGAAGAGAGGTGGTTTTTTACTTGTAACCGTCACCTAAATAACACCTAATTGCTAATGGGGAAACACGCTTTCTGTGTGATTTCATTGAATACCATGATTATACTTTGTGTGACAGACAATGACAATCAAGGGAATATTCAAACAAGTCGTCTTAGAAGAATTGCTTTTGCCATGGTCCAATATGTTTTATATTTGAAGGGCAGTTTTTACGCTTAATTTTAGTTCTTCATCTACTAAATGTTCGATTATCACACTTTCATCTACTAAATGTTCCATTATCACACTTTCATCTACTAAATGTTCCATTATCACACTTTCATCTACTAAATGTTCCATTATCACACTTTCATCTATTAAATGTTCCATTATCACACTTTCATCTACTAAATGTTCGATTATCACACTTTCATCTATTAAATGTTCGATTATCACACTTTCATCTACTAAATGTTCGATTATCACACTTTCATCTACTAAATGTTCGATTATCACACTTTCATCTACTAAATGTTCCATTATCACACTTTCATCTACTAAATGTTCGATTATTACACTTTCATCTATTAAATGTTCCATTATCACACGTTCATCTACTAAATGTTCGATTATCACACTTTCATCTACTAAATGTTCAATTATTACACTTTTAACTGCTACATGTTCGATTATGACACAAACAGGGAATAGTGCCAGGGCCGCAGATACGATTTTGGTAACGGAAGGGTCTTACCCGAAAAAATAGATAATTTTCAAATCTTAGTTTTTAGTTTTAATGAATAATATATTTTGAATATCTTTAGAAATACTATAGTTTTAACAGATAAAGCATCGACATATTTGCTTTCCCCCGTTTAGTACATTGTTTATTTTGTTTTGTTGTCCTTTGTCCCGATGAAGTCTTTTAGTCGAAACATCGTCTGTCACCGTGTCCGTGTCTCGTTGCTAGTTTCTTTTATTGACTAATATTGGTGAGACTTATATTTATTTCTGTTCATTTTTATAGATCATTTCTAGCTGACTCGAGAGAACTGTTCTTTCCCCGACACTGCAAGACATAAAGCGATCAAAAACTGTCAAATTCTGCACGTTTCCCGTTAGAGAGTTGCAGGGAGGGATTTTGCAGGTGTGATAAATGTCGCATGATCTTGTTGTAATTTTCCCCTGGGAGAGAAACAAATCCATTCTTTACCGCGGATCGAAACCTGGATCTCGCGGATGTTATACTAACGCTCTAACCTCTCGGCCATGCAACACCCACAGAGGAATGAAGCGAAAAAAAAAGTATCACCAGGATTTTCAAGCTGGTTCCTGCTACTTGTCCGGCTCTGTGACGGGGTGGTACAGGACCCGTCTGTGACAGACAAGGTATGGGGTTCGAATCCCGGCCACAGGTAATTGTGCATCTGGACCCTTAAAAAAGCAATATCAAAATACTGAACGTTTTTATATCGCCTAAAAAAATCACTACAACAAAAACTGCTGGGTTGATAGCCACGTTCTGAATAGGATATGTTACAAACATTTTTTTTTTAAAGAAGGCCCGTAGTACCGACGATAACCACTAGAAAAACTGTCATTTATTTTTGACTCGCCAAGTTAGTGACAAAATAGTTAAGGGGCCTCGGATATTAGTTCAGGGTTCAAAGAATATTACCACTGGTTTCTTTCCAGGCATGTCGTAGGAGACATGGAAAGACGGGAAATACGCTGAGAACTTGTCATCTGTGAACCATTTATCATTCTTACATCTAGTCTCACAATTTGTACTTGTGTTCTCTATTCAATAACATCAATGGATAACGGAAAGATGCAATTAGCGGACATTTTGCCTTTGTCCGTTGATGGCAGACTCCATGGTGATGGAGATTGCTAGATGTGCCATGACTGCGGATGGGTCAACAAGTCTGACAGAGAAAGGTGGTTGGGAAATATGCGTTGTGCTCCTGACAGGACATGGTAATCCTGGGATACTGGCGTACCGGAATCCTTTTTTCAGGATCTAAACATTTAATTCATTACCCTCCTCCCTCCCTTCCTCCAGACATCCATGCTTTTGAGACCGTATACGAGTCTGTTACAGAAATTGAGGAAAACCTGTGATTTACCAGAAAGGCCGAGGATTGTCAAGATCTACCAGCTCACAGCTAAAGGGATTACTTCATCATCAACCACTAGTCTCAACCCAAACCCTATCACCACATCTTGCTTATCATTCCCATGTGTTTCCATGTACGTTAGCTCATTGATTTGCTGATTTTTTTGATTGTTCTTTGTTCTAATGAAGGCTTTTTAGTCCACACTTCGTAATCTGTACCTGTGTCACGTTCTTAGTACAAGATTTAATTTGTTTGGTAACACTGTAATTTGCATATATTTGCTCATTTCGTATCTGCCCTATTTTACAACAGCCCCAATTTTTCGAGTCTATTGAGTTTTCCGTAATACTAAGAGGACAAGAGTCCACATCGCTTTTAAATGCTGCGTGGTAACTTCAACACCCCACACTCTCACAGTAAAGCCGTTATTGTCGATCCCCAGCGACTATCAAAGACTCAATTTACCAGAAAAATTATCATGTCTGGCTCTGACTTCATGATTCCAAATGTCCAAATCGGGCCGGTGTCGATATCAATAAAATACATCTAGAACTGCGGCAATACTTCTGGGCATTGTCTACTGTCCCGTACCATGATCAGGTTAACGGGAGAGCAGACAGAATTGCATAGGAATAATATCTGGTCGGGTGTTAGTATAAAATATTAAACTGAGAGATACAACAAGTGTCAGCCGACCACTTGCTATACGCGGTTTTTAAATATCTATTTTGCGATTACAGTATATAGTCCAACGAATACAATTATCATAGCCGAATTTTACACATTTTCTATAGCATAAGACAATTGTATAAATAAGAAGTACAAATAGAGAATATGGCAGATTCACAGAATCACTACTTTCAATAGTACACACACGAATCACTACTTTCAATAGTACACACACGAATCACTACTTTCAATAGTACACACACGAATCACTACTTTCAATAGTACACACACGAATCACTACTTTCAATCTATCTATCTATCTATCTATCTATCTATCTATCTATCTATCTATCTATCTATCTATCTATCTATCTATCTATCTATCTATCTATCTATCTATCTATCTATCTGTCTGTCTGTCTGTCTGTCTGTCTGTCTGTCTGTCTGTCTGTACGTCCGTCCGTCCGTCCGTCCGTCCGTCCGTCCGTCCGTCCGTCCGTCCGTCCGTCCGTCCATCCATCCATCTATCTATCTATCTATCTATCTATCTATCTATCTATCTATCTATCTATCTATCTATCTATCTATCTATCTATCTATCTATCTATCTATCTATCTATCTATCTATCTATCTATCTATCTATCTATCTATCTATCTATACACTGTGACCCTTATTTGCCTTGTGGGATCTGGGGTAGAAGAGTTCTCTGGAGATAGCCTTCTTGTGTGCTGTTTGTAAGATTGTTCCTGTGGCTTCATTGATTTCTGTGGTTCATCTTTCAGACTAACTAGAAATATATATTAGGGACAAACTAAATCAATAAGGTGTGCAAACAGATATTCACCATACATAAAAATAAAATGTTGGGTGAGACAAGAATGTATTTTATCACCCAGCCTATTTAACACTACACAGAAAACATAAACATATAGAAGGAATGCTAGGGTACAACATCAGTGGGAAAATAATAAACAATTTGCGATAAACAGATGAAACTTTTGTCCGCTTAGCAGAAAGTGAAGTCAATTAATCAGGCACACACAAAAATGGACTAGATATAGTAAACATTATTTTTTTAAATGAGAATCAGCAAAATTGCAGAAAAACATGTGCTAAACTGAAGAATACACGGAGAGATACCAGAAAAAGTTCATCATTTCAAATATCTTGGACAATCAATCGAAAGCCATGCCGAGTGGCATAAGCGATCATATTTCTGCACAACTCTCTATACTGAATTGTTAATAAGTTCAGTTGGTAATATCTTTTTGTGACACAATGATAACCGATCCAGAAATGTATCTTTTTGTCTTCCTCTGTCTCTTCTCCCATGATCTTTCCGGTGGCTACTAAATGTTCAAGTTTGCATTTCACATCACATGCCCTAAAAATCGTGACTGATTGTAATTGTTGCTACAATTTGTCTTTTTTACTCCAGCATTTCTGAGGACCGCAACAATAATTTTCTTGGCTGTCCATGAATTTTGCATGATTTTTCTAAAAAAATAACATCTCAGGCTGTCCATACAGTTGTCATGATTTTTCTAAAAAAATTACATCTCAGTTGTCTCCAGTTTATATTGAGCACTTACTTTTTACCGTCCAAGATTCGCATCTATAAAGAACGATTGACTAAAACAAACATTCTAGCACTCTAACTGGCGTATGCATTGCTACTACTTCTTCGCCAAGAATATCTTGGACACATAATCACAAATGATGACAGATGTAATACAGAAATTAAGAGGAGAATAGGAATGGCTAAAAATACCTTCAATGACATGAGGAAAATATTCACATCTAAACAAATTACAAACTAAAAATGAATATTATAAAATAGGTTTATTTCCTATTTGTTTCTTGATAAAGGTCCCTGCTGGATCGAAACGTAGAATACGTCATTGCTCCTTTATTGTTATTTCTTTTTCACATTTGGTTTATCATTTTGTAGTTAGATCATCTAGAAACAAATGCAATTGAAAATAGTATTTATCTCTAAAATGCGACATCTGTTATGTATTAATGCATGGCTCAGAATTATGACCACTGATCAAACAACTAGAAGACAGAATTGATGCGTTTGAGATATGGATGTAGAAGAACAGGGAGAACTTTATGGAAAGAAAAGGAAGCGAACAAAGAAGTTTTGTCAAAAAGGCAAGCATTTCGGATGAAAAAAAGAACTATTAAGAGAAATAAAGATGAAACATAAAGTATGTTGGACACGTCAAAAGATGTGACAGCTTGTTGAAGACCTCACTTGAGGGTAAAGTTGAGAAAAATCGAGAAATACGTAGGCAGAGATACAAGTGGTAGAGAAACAACGCACGATGGACAGATTACAGTCTAGCATATTGCACCACCAAAGTAAGAGACTATCCAAAGTTGGAGGTCCGCGCAGACAGCCGTCTCTAGGGATACGTCACTTGATAATAATGATGTCTTATAAAACTCTTGACTGGAAGAATTCAAGTCAACAAGCAAATAAGAGAGGACTCCAAACAGCAATGTTTCTAAAACAATAACAAGACAACGATGGACGTATATCGGAAATTTACTTTGAATGAATACAAACTGTCACTACAAGTAGTAAAATGGGTTCGATATGGAAAAAGAGGAAGTGCAAGATAGACTCTTGTGCAAGTTACACACATTAGTATCATATCGCTCGACCTGGAGAGCTCTGGTTTCTGCCCAGTGTACGTACCGTATTCGGCGCTAAGAAATGTTTCCGGAGAATTTATGTTCTACAACTGAGATCTTCAATCTAATTTGATTATAATAACAGATGGACTCCATAATTAGTTTACCCATATAGAAAATGGCTCTGTGCTTGTTAGATCATCTTTTCCCACGTGGCCTATTTATGGAAAAATAAACATCGAAAATGAATGAGAAAAAATGGTTAAATATTATTTTTACGTTGGCCTCGATTTGTGCATTTTCATATACTTGGTGTTTCATTTGCAATTACCATTACTGTTGTTGTATCAATGTTGATGTTGATTCCAAATATTTTGATCGTGCCGTTAATCTTAGCCCGAAGAAACTTTTTCAACCATTACTCTGTTATTTTTATAACATTCTCAAATTTGATGCGATATATGCGTCAGCATTTACTTTATCCCAACGGTTCTCAAATCTTAGTTACATATGTTTTAGCAGGTTTTCTGTTAGTTTTATCATGATTTGGTTTCCCAAAATTTTAAATCACATACTTGTCATATACGCATGTGATTGCGACTGTGGGTTTCACCAATAGCCCACTAGACAAACCATCTATGCAACAGAAACCCTTAGTGGATGACATGCCGTTACATTGAGGTTATCTTCTTAGAGAAGCTTCCGCCCGTGTGTTGCCGGGACCCGAAAGGGGAGCAAAGAATAGCAACACTTTTACCTTCCACGCATGTCGTAAAAGGCGAATAAGGAGGTTATGGGATGGAGTTGGCAGTCCCATCCCATATAGGGTCAGTGACACAAAGCCATGCTGAAGTTGGATGTGTCTGGCAGAAAGGCGCAATTATCGCAGCAATGCTGTAAACCATGGCACAACGCATTCCGTTATACGTACTACATCCTGCTAATGTGCAGGAGTTTGAGAACGAACGCAGAAGAAGAAGAAGAAGAAGAGAAGCTTCATACACGTCATCTATACTATTATGCTTTTATTTTTGTTGTTGAAATGTGTTTCATGTTTTCCTGAATATATATGTATACACCCTCTGTGGTTGGGAGGGAGCCAGAGATGTACTGCGCAGCACTGGGGAGGAGGAAACTGACAGCACTTTTTTTTCCTATGGTTGAAACCCATCATAGAGCCACAGTGACTCAGGACGTGACAACCCTTTTGACTTGAACATTTGGTTGCATGCCTGGAGCAATAGAGAAGTTCGGCATAACCAGTAGTCAATTGGTGGCGGGGAATGAGCACAGTGAACCCTATCTTGGCTACAGTGGCTGGGAGCAGTGCATAGGTTTAAACATACCTTCCTGGACGTGTGATAGTTATTCTCTGGCACTCTCCCGGGGTGGGCCGAAAATCCACAGACTTCCCAGCAATATAATGCCATTTAATGGCATTAGGTCAAAGGGAATGAGCACATGGACCGCTGGATCAGCAACCAACCAACCAACTCGTCATGTAAGTTAGCACAACGGTTCTTAAACGTTGTGTTGTCACGGACTCCGTTTTATATTTTTTAAAATGTATGGCAGATCGCCAAAATATTCTGTATTTGAAAATGTTCATAAATGAATCATCCGTGTCTTAACTTTTGTTACTGAAAGTTTTCATGTGACAGAGTGCAGGGAGGTTTTCTATGGACTGTATGTTAACTTCCAAAACTTTTGTTACTGAAAGTTATTTAATGAAATTCACTTTTCTGCATCTGATTTACAAGCTTTGATATATGGGGGTTAATAGCTTAAACTTGTATTCTGACTCCACGTTTTGTGAACACTTTCTATACTAAGGTTTTATCACAGCTGTACAGTAACAAAATAAAGTGTTGTTGATATTATATTGCTGTAAAGTAGTAAAGTAAAGCTCAAAAGGCATAAGCGATTGACTTCATTCTTGATTAATGATTAGGAACAAGCGTCACAACACTGGGGGCATCCCCATATATGATCTGCTTGCCATCTAAAAGTGTATAAGCTCAGTGTTCCAATCAGTTGCTGATTACGCATTCTTCTGATCTTTCCGGAGAGGGAGTACTGTCTCCTATCACCTCTAGTCACTCCCATTTCCATAATTCTCTGAATATGTACATTGTCACGCTCGACTTCCTCTTCTTCTTCTAATCAATTCAACCCTGTCTCTTCTTATCTTGGTGCCGTTCATCAAGGCTTTACCAGCGAACACATCGGCTCTTTCATTTCCCCTGACCCCGGCATGACCAGGACAGTAAAATCCATGTAATGCTCTGCTGATCGACTTCATTATACTGGGCTTACCTTATATGTTCTCCATATGTCTCAAAGAAGTGGTACTCCACCTGTCGACAGTACCGCTCATAGCACGTAACTCTGTAGCTTCAAGCGATAATCCTAGGGGATCTCCTAAAAAAACCCTTTATGAGCAAGACGTCGTGAACGGTATTCGAGCCTGCGACATAATGCGCACAAATGGAACGGCTCAAAGACTACACCAGGCTTAAGCACACCATTAATATGTATTGGGAAATGCAGTAATATAAAGTTTTATATTCGTATTTTTGATGGACGAATAACACACTTAAGGATTATGTAGTCAGCGCCATTCTCGCCGCATTTACTTTTCGTGAAGATGTGAGGCCCATTTCATTATGCTTGTTTGATATAGTGTCGTATAGTGAAATAATCAGTAATTATATTTGAGCACGGGAAACCTTAAATGATATAATAAAGATGTATTTATATGTAATTTAAATAATTTAATGTAATTAAATGGCGAATATAAGGACTTGCACTAATGGCTCCAGGACCGACCACCACTGTGAGAATTATGGATGTAAAGATATTTTTTTTACAGTTTGAGTAAATGAACCTGCCACACCTGGCTAAGAATTAAGTGCAGTAACTGTTATGTTTCCGCGGCTACAGTATGCAGGTGTGGAGCATATCAATGTCGTACTGATGAAAAGCAGGTGGCATTCAGTGAAATAACACTACGGGAGGTACAATAATACCTTAAACATAGACACATGTCAATATAATAATACTTGAACATAGACACATGTCAATATAATAATACTTGAACATAGACACATGTCAATATAATAATACTTGAACATAGACACATGTCAATATAATAATACTTGAACATAGACACATGTCAATATAATAATACTTGAACATAGACACATGTCAAACTAATAATACTTGAACATATACACATGTCAAACTAATAATACTTGAACATATACACATGTCAATCTAATAAATTTTGAACATAGATACGTCACAATTTAATAATAATTAAAAAAACATTCAGTTCGAATCATTATTTCTTAGATTGAAATATTTGAAAATCAATGTAAATTTAATCAAGTACAAAAACTAAGAATGGTTACGAGAAGTATTAATGCCGTGATAATCTATGACGTACTCGACAATCAACAAAAGAAACAGTTACAACGCTATTGTGTATCTTAATGTCACAACTGAGTAGCATAAAATGTAATAGAGAAACATAAGTACAAGATAGTCAGTCATCTAGGCTTTTTGAGAATGTTAATGTAATTGTAATATAACATATTTTTTATATAATTGAAATATATAATGTAAAAAAATATATAGTTAAAAATAACATGTTTTAATTATAACTTTAAAAATTATAAATTAAAAATTAAAATTGTTTTAAAATTTTATAAAAATATATAATGTTTAATATGTAATTATAATATCTGGCGATTCTGAAGGGTTCCCAGTAAATACAGGAGTGAGGCAAGGATGTGTCATGTCACCGATGTTATTTAGTATTGTAATGGATTGGGTCATGCGAAATTGCACAGCCGTTAAAGATCGTGGTATGGAGTTGCTCGGAAATAAAATTCTGGACGATCTCGACTTTGCAGACGACCTAGCGTTACTAAGCTCAACTCACGAAGATGCCCAAGAAAAAACAAACAGCCTGCAATTATTCTCTGCACAACGTGGGCTTGAAATCAACACATCCAAACCAAAAATAGTTGACATTACCAACAAACCAACGGACATCAAACTAAACGATAACACTCTTGAAAAAAGTCAACAACTTCACATACCTTGGCAGCAAGCTATCAACAATAGGAGATTCATCAACAGAAATATCAAACCGTATTCACTGGCTGCAAACCCATTCAGTAAACTGTCAAATATATGGCATTCAAAAACAATAAGAAATAACACATAACTCAAAATCTTCAACTCTTGCATAATTCCAACATTAACATATAGATGCGAAAGTTGCAAATTTCAAACTTAGAACAAAGACTAAACATCTTTGAAAATAAATGTCTTAGTAGGCTACTGAACATACGTTGGTCAGTCTTCAAATAAAACACAGTTGTCAGACAAGAATCAAACCAAGAATATGTATCTACCTATATTAGAAAAGAAACTACTGAATTTCGAGAACAAATGTCTTCGTAGGATAACTAACACCCATTGGAGTGAATTCAAATAGAATGATAAAATCAGAGAAGACAAATCCAAACTTCATCACAGATGTTATTAGAAAACGCCGTTGGTCTTACATCGGGCATGTTTTACGCGCAGACATCAACAGAATACACCACCAATCTCGTGAATGGATACCTACAGGCCAGGGGTAGACAAAAAGAAACACGCAGAAGAACAATACTCAGAGAAAGCAAACAATCAATATGCACACTATTCTAGAACTGCACAGAATAACTTTGAACAGACAGAATTGGAGAGGTTTGACCTCCTTCCTATGCGCTAACTTCAGCGTTAAAGGAAAACGAATGAATGAATGAATATTAGAAGGCGTCGCTGAAATTACATCGGACACGCGCTGCGAATGAATATTGAAAGACTCCCCTGTCAAGCTTTGATGTAGTCACCAAATGGCAAGAAAAAACGAGGAAGACCAAAAGAAACTTTACGTAGAACTATTACAAGAGAACGTTTCACCATCGGTATCAGAAACAATGAAGACATCCTATGTACCGTCTTTGGCCCTAGAGGAATAACTAATTATAATATAACATATAATACAGAAACATAAGTACTGGACATTCAGTCATCTATGCTTTTTGAGATTGTAAATGTAATTTAAAACATAGTGGAAAGTCATAAAGTCAAGAGCTTAATAGCGAATTATTCCGAGATCAAGTTCCATTTGCTTGTGCAACATCTGGTTATAATTTCATGAAGCAGCATTTTCTGCAGTCTGAAATAATTTCAATATAAAACAATACACACAACACACTCTATTTTCTGCTTACATGCGAAATATTTGTAGAAATGAAGTTAAACATTAAAAATATGTGACATATTGTATGGATTTTGACATTATCCGCTTCAACCATAAACATGTGGGGTCAGGGACATAGGGGGACTAGATTAGATGAGTCACACAGTCATCCAGCGATATTTATCTTTATCAATGTGGATGATGTTGATAAATCTTGATATGTTCAGTCTTTGATAATGTAAGTTATTACCTACTTTACTACGGAGGTTGTGATGGCTGGATTACCGGAGCATCGACCTCCACTACTTTTGTATGGTTGTAAAGATAGGATATAACCAAATTAGATTAACATCCATGGTTGAAAGAAGCTTACCTCACCATATTAGGTACATTTTTACCGAACCACAATAACTTTGATATTATCTTCTCATCATGTTCTTATGTCCCCTATAGGTTTTCCCATCGTCAGCTGTATCCTGCAAGATTGCATATGACAGAGAATCATATTCAACCAATGCAAGTTTTAGTTTTAACTTTACATACAATTGTTGTTACGTCTGTTATGGTAAATGATACTTGTAGACTCGTCCCTGCGACATTGTGGCTGGTGACTCAAGGTATACGTACAGTGACCAATGATCTGTCACATCAGTCAAGAGGTGTGACTCTATGGGGAGTGAATAAAAGAGGAGTGACTCTATAAGGAGTGACTCTAAAAATAGTGACTCTATAAGGAGTGACTCTAAGAGTAGTGACACTATTAGGAGTGACTAAGAGGTGTGACTCTATGAGGAGTGACTCTAATAGGGTGACTCTAAAAGTAGTGACTCTATGAGGAGTGACTCTAAGAGGAGTGACTCTATAAGGAGTGACTCTGTAAGAAGTGCCTCTAAGAGGAGTGACTCTAAGAATAGTGACTATAAGGAGTGACTCTAAGATGTGTGACTATGAGGAGTGACTCTAAGAGTAGTGACTCTATGAGAGATCAGCATCCATAACTATTCTGGAGAAGCACTTTGCAAATATACGTGCTATTTCAGATTTTTTCAAGAAACCGACTCTTTCTGTGACGTTTTACAACCCGTTTTCGACCTCTTGTATATCTAGATGTCCCTGTTCCATGTTTTAACTCATGTCTGGCATGTAGAAGCGAAGGCAGCAGGGTAGCCATGAAAAACTTTCATTGTTTATGTCCAAAACAGGTTTAAGTAGATTGATGACACTGCTGGGACAATCCTATAATTTAGTTATCATATCGCGACATAAACCTGGTTTTCTATATATCTTTTAATTTCTCTCATTTGTTGTGAAGTTGTGTAAATTGTATTTGGTTGCATATGGTGTGAAGGATTAATTAAATCACTGTCGTTTCTAATAGATTTAGTAGATTTACTGGGAGAGAACTAGCACCTAAGTGTCTACATAGAATGCACTGACCTCGACCATATCCAGACGTCCAGACTCCAGTAAAGACCTGTGTACAGAAAGTAAACATGACCTGAAATATTGATTTTTTGAGTATTTCCGTAAAATGCGTTGGTCAGTATTTTTGTGTGTGCATCCTACTCCAAGTATATAAATAGCGACCAACGAAAACACTAGCACAATCAAAAACGTAACGAAGGAAATCTTGTTTACTCTCTGTAGTACTGTCTTTACTTTAGACCAGTGTTTCCTAACCTTTTTTGCACCATGCTCTACCTAAATATTTCTAAAAGTCTGATGCCCCCCCCCCCATATGTAACATATACACATTTTTTTAATATTGAAAAATATAATTATTCCCCAAATGAAGCCTAATTACAACTTGTTCAAATTACCCCCCCCCCCTTCCCTGAACAATCAAATTGCCCCCTTTGGGGCGTTTGCCCAACGTTGTGGGGCTTGTGCTCTACGTTGGGAAACACTGCTTTCGATGGTCTCTCATCGACTCATAACTAATAACCATCAAGAGAATCAAGAATTAGTCAATGTATTTCAAGTATGTTATACACTTTATTCATTGAGCCAATCCTTCTTTATGGATGCGAGGCATGGACAGTAAATAAAAGTGCCAAAGACAAGCTTGAGGCAACTGAGATATTTTTAAGAAGAGCGCAGAAATTCTTCGAACAGTCAAGAAAACGAATGTAGAAGTTCTCAGAGATGCTTTAGTAAAACGACAAATTATAGCAAAAATTAGAAACAAACAATCAAGATTTTGACGGCATGTGATGAGAAAAGTAAAACCTGAACCTTTAGTAATCACTGGAAAGATCGAACGGAATCTAGAAGAAAAACCATGTAAGAGTGCTGCATTTCGAATACTTGTAACATACTCAGAAAATCTACCACACTTCCGTGCACTGGAGTGTATTATAATATATACAATAAAGAAAAACAGTCCACATGTTCACCGACTGGAATTTGTGTTTCAACAATTCTGTGCAAGTAAAGACTCTAAACATTGCTACAAAAGTAATAAAAGAACACATCAAGCTAATGTCAACATGTGGTGTTGCAATATCAGTCCTACAAGAATTTGACAGCGGTAAACTGCCGTACTGAAATAATTCAAACGAAAGGGAAAATTCGTAGAAGGCAGCGATGCAGTAGATAACACGCCACTAAGGTATTCCATGAAATAAAATATAATATATGCTAGCTAAAGAAGGAACGACACGGGAACAAAAATAACAAGAAATCACCAGCGAAAACATAAGAAGACAGCCAGAAAATCTAATAAAAAAGGTAAGACAACCTAAAAATTATTTATCGGTATCTTGAAACATCTGATCGGGTGATCAGGTTCCGTAAAAGAACAAAACAAATTAAACAATCATGTACACAAATTAAGTGGGTCCTCTTGCGCATTCAAAGTAGTAGAACAGTGTTTAGTGCTCTTTGTATGTCTGAATAGGGCGTGGTTTAAGCATGGAAACCAAACTGAAGGTATATCGTACAATTTGAAGGTATATCGTGCAATCTGAAGGTATATCGTACAATTTGAAGGTATATCGTACATTCTGAAGGTATATCGTGCAATCTGAAGGTATATCGTACAATTTGAAGGTATATCGTGCAATCTGAAGGTATATCGTACAATTTGAAGGTATATCGTGCAATCTGAAGGTATATCGTACAATTTGAAGGTATATCGTGCAATCTGAAGGTATATCGTGCAATCTGAAGGTATATCGTGCAATCGTTCTGCATGCGGTGCTATATGCAACCGAATCCTGAACTGTCTATGCTAGACATGCAGGGCAGCTTAAGTTATTGCGAGCTCAGTGCCTGTATTTTTTCCTTGAGTGATGTGATAGGATAATATTGCTGGTTCGAAGATCCTCAAAAAGTAAGATGTTGATCATCTATGCCTTATTGATGAAGTTTTAGTTTTGTTCTCTGTCGGTCTCGGTGTCTGCATGTCAGGCGAATGTCTTCCAGAGAAACTGTTCTATGGTCAATAGTGTTTAGTTTTAGGCGATCAAGTTGAGGCTAGAAAAACCAAACGTTTCAATAGTCACTTGAAGACATCTTGCAGGCACTGCAGCATTTACCCAAGTTCGTGTGAAACCATAGATCTTAACCACACAACCTGTTACATGGTCAAATCTGAATTAAACCACAGCTCTTGACCACCCAGCCTGTTATATGGTCAGATCATTATTAAAATCTTTCAAAATAGTAAACACTGCAGGAACACTCGATAATAAAACAAGCGAAAAAAGGAGACTGCTTTACTTAATCTAAAGAACGTCGTCATTCCTGTTCATACAGCAACACATTTTTTTAGTAACACATGTTTTAGTAACACATGTTTTAGTAACACATGTTTTAGTAACACATGTTTTAGTAACACATGTTTTAGTAACACATGTTTTAGTAACACATGTTTTAGTAACACATGTTTTAGTAACACATATTTTAGTAACACATGTTTTAGTAACACATGTTTTAGTAACACATGTTTTAGTAACACATTTTACATAATGTAACTCATATTTAGTAACCCATATTGTGTACTGTAACACATATTTTAGTACAGCACATGTTTTAGTAACACATGTTTTAGTAACACATATTTTAGTATAGCACATGTTTTAGTAACACATGTTTTAGTAACACATATTTTAGTATAGCACATGTTTTAGTAACACATGTTTTAGTAACACATATTTTAGTACAGCACATGGTTTAGTAACACATGTTTTAGTAACACATATTTTAGTATAGCACATGTTTTAGTAACACATGTTTTAGTAACACATATTTTAGTATAGAACATGTTTTGGTAACACATGTTTTAGTAACACATATTTTAGTATAGCACATGTTTTAGTAACACATATTTTAGTATAGCACATATTTTAATAACACATGTTTTAGTACAGCACACGTTTTAGTAACACATATTTTAGTATAGCACATGTTTTAGTAACACATATTTTAGTATAGCACATGTTTAGTGTTACATGTTTTAGTAACACATATTTTAGTATGGCACATGTTTTAGTAACACATGTTTGGTATAGGACATGTTTTAGTAACACATATTTTAGTACAGCACATGTTTTAGTAACACATGTTGTAGTAACACATGCTTTAGTAACACATATTTTAGTATAGCACATGTTTTAGTAACACATGTTGTAGTAACACATGTTTTAGTAACACATATTTCTGTACTGCACATGTTTAGTATTACATGTATTAGTAACACATATTTTAGTATAGCACATGCTTTAGTAACACATGTTTGGTATAGCACATGTTTTAGTAACGCATGTTTTAGTAACATGTTTTAGTAACACATATTTTAGTATAGCACATGTTTTAGTAACACATATTTTAAAATGGCACATATTTTAGGAACACATATTTTAGAACAGCATATGTTTTTAGTAACACCTATTTTAGTATAGCACATGTTTTCGTAACATATTTTAGTATAGCACATGTTTTAGTAACACATGTTTTAGTAACAGATGTTTTAGTAACATGTTTTATTAACACATATGTTAGTATAGCACATGTTTTAGTAACGCGTATTTTAAAATGGTACATATTTTAGGAACACATATTTTAGTATAGCACATGTTTTAGTAACATATTTTAGTATAGCACATGTTTTAGTAACACATGTTTTAGTAACACATATTTTAGTATAGCACATATTTTAGTAACACATATTTTAGTATAGCACATGTTTTAGTAACACATATTTAGAGTATAGCACATGTTTTAGTAACACATATTTTAGTAACACATGTTTTAGTAACACATATTTTATTATAGCACATGTTTTAGTAACACATATTTTAGTATAGCACATGTTTTAGTATAGCACATATGTTAGTCACACATATTTTTAGTATAGCACATGTTTTAGTAACACATATTTTAGTATAGCACAAGTTTTAGTAACATATTTTAGTATAGCACATGTTTTAGTAACATATTTTAATAACACATATTTTAATATAGCACATATTTTAGTAACATATATTTTAGTATAGCACATGTTTTAGTAACACATGTTTTAGTAACACATGTTTTAGTAACACATATTTTAGTGTAGCATATGTTTTAGTAACGCATGTTTTAGTAACGCATGTTTTTGTAACACATATTTTAGTATAGCACATGTTTTAGTAACACATGTTTTAGTAACACATATTTTAGTATAGCACATATTTTAGTAACACATATTTTAGTACAGTACATGTTTTAGTAACACATGTTTTAGTAACACATATTTTAGTACAGCACATGTTTTAGTAACACATGTTTTAGTAACACATGTTTTAGTAGCACATATTTTAGTATAGCACAGGTTTTAGTAACGCATGTTTTAGTAACACATATTTTAGTATAGCACATGTTTTATTATAGCACATGTTTTAGTATAGCACATGTTTTAGTAACACATGTTTTAGTAACACATTTTTTTAGTATAGCACATGTTTCAGTAACATATATTTTAGTAAATCATGAACTTTTACAACATTTAACAAAAGAACATGGCTTGATGTATAGATTGATTGATAAGTACAAGAATTACAAGCGATTATCTCTTACTTCCTATGTGTAGTGACGTGGTTTTTCTGAGCTGTCTTTCATACCCAGGAGACTTCAGCTTTCGGCTTAGTGCAATGCCTATTAAAGGGTTTTTCTACTCAGAGGGTGTCTATGAATGTATAGATGACATGCTACACGGCTTCCATAAGAGAGCTTCAATATAACGGCATACCATCTACTAAGGTTTTCTATTGCATATCTGGTTTGTTTCGTGGGATAGTGGTGAGAACCACAGACACAACCGCATGCGTGGCTGTATAGATATAAAAGGAGAATTGATAAAGAGATGGAGTCTTCCATGCACAGCTTGCATAACCAAGCACGGCCACCAGATTTTGATAACCTAGTTGATGTAAGTGATCACGAGTATGTTGACGGGAGCAAAGAATTGTGACATTTTACCTGCCATTCAGGCCACAAGAAACGACTAAGGAAGTTTTGGGTGGGTTGGGGGTGACGTTGCCTATCCCATCCCATTAAGGTCCCATCCCATTAAGCTGGCATAGAAGACATCCAGAAGTTGAATGTGTCAGACTTAAAGGCACACACATCGCAACCAAGTTGTAAAGCATAATATAATTAATTTCTTTCTCTGAACTACATCTTCAGGAGTATCTGCAGGAGTTTAAGAATGAATACATGACAGAAGAATATTACTTCTAAAAATTATTGGAAGGTAGAATTCATCTAAAGAAAGATAGAAAACAAGAACAGTCGCTTACTTTCCTGCAAAATCTACACAAATTGTATGAACTGGAGGCTGCAGTCAAAATGTTCATCATATGGTAAGTGTCAACTAAGTGTTTTGCGTTGGACGAATACATAATATCGACGTTTCGACTGAAAGGTCTTGATTAGTCCAAGTGTTAAAGTGATTCTCTTAAAATAAATGGGTTATAGCTCAAGGCATTAGCAAGATTATTTAATAGTCTTCTGTCAATGCTTGAAATTAGAATAATCTGCTTCAAACGTGAAAATAAGGCCCCATTGAGGGGCACACTACTCGCAGGAGGGCAGCGGAGAAAAATTCTAAAGCTTGGGGGTTAAATTTCCATACAAATGTAAATAGCGGGGTAGAAAATAAATGGGAACAAACTCAAATATTACAAGATAACGGTGCGTATCAGGCTTACAGAACTTTGATAATGAAATCAATCATTAACGCTCGGTCACAGCAATACAAAATGCCAAGTAATTAATAAATTATCCTTCTGTGTTCCTTTTCAAACTCCTGCAGATTAGCAAGATGTAGCCCGGAGAACAGAATGTATAGTGTCATTATTAGCAGCGTAGACACGATAATTAAGCCCTTAAGCCTAACACAACTGAATTCAACGTGGCTGCTAAGTCACTTTGACCTTATGGGATGGGGCAGCCAACTCCTTCCCAAAGAACTCCTTTGTCGCCTCTTACAACATGATTGGCAGGTAACACTGTTGCTATTTTTTGCTCTCCATTCGGGCCCAAGCACAACACCGGCGATGAATAAATTTATTTGATAATTCTTAAGTGGAGAAAAAAACAACCAACCAATGTAACAAGAGTATCAAGAATTCTGCTGTTAGAGTATCATGAATTCGAGGATTTATCATGAATTCGGCTGTTAGAGTAGAATAAATTCGGCTGTTTATCATGTATTCGGCTGTTTATCATGAACTCGGTGGTTTATCATGAATTCGGCTGTTAGAATATCATGAATTCGGCTGTTACAGTATCATGAATTTGGCTGTTAGAGTATCATGAATTCAGATGTTAGAATATTATGAATTCGGCTGTTACAGTATCATGAATTCGGCTGTTAGAGTATCATGAATTCGGCTGTTAGAGTATCATGAATTCGGCTGTTAGAGTATCATGAATTCAGCTGTCAGAGTATCATGAATTCAGCTGTTAGATTATCATGAATTCGGCGGCTAGAGTATCATGAATTCAGCTGTTAGAGTATCATGAATTCAGCTGTTAGATTATCATGAATTCGGCTGCTAGATTATCATTAATTCAGCTGTTATAGCATCATGAATTCGGCTGTTACAGTATAATGAATTCGGCTGTTAGAGTATCATGAATTCGGCTGTTAATCACGAATTCGGCTGTTATTTGATGCAGTAGCGTAGTGGAAGATTAATTTATTGTTCGAAAGACATATCATTTTGAAGACATGCCGAAATCGGATTTGCTAAATCTAACGGCACACATTGTACAGCTCCGTTGTAAAACTAACATTATCCGGCTCATATCACGGAGATACTCGTTTTTGATTATTTGAGAGAAGAAAACTGTCAGATGTATTTTGTACTTTCAGATAAAATATGTGTTTGTACTTTTAGATAAAATATGTGTTTGTACTTTCAGATAGAATATGTGTTTGTTCTGGTTTTTTTTTTTTTTAGGGGGGGGGGGGAAACATTTCCAGAGATTTTGTAAGTTCCTGATTATTATTTATTGATCTATTTTACATTTATTATTTATATTTATTGATAAACGTTTTGTTAACTAAAACAAAGCATTATATTATCCTCAGGTTATAGCTTCTTAGTTTTGTTACTTCGGAATATTTAACTTTGTCGGATATTCTCAGGCAATTTGGTTATTATATATTACTGGTGATTAAGTATTGCTGTAGGGTGTTAATTCCACGAGGTGTGTAATTTCTTAAACAAAGGAGTCGTTTTCGTATCTTTATTGCTCTCCAGGGGCATACTGCATATAAACGGGTTGATTCCCCCATAACAGCCTTCATAATAAGGAGGGTAGTCATAGGGAGAGTAGCAAAACCATCATAAACGTAGCTACCTATTACAACATTTATGTTAGGTAGCAATAATGTTATTTACTCCGCTTTCGGATCACGATAATACACGGGCAAGTGCTACTGGTGAACCAGACTTTTGGGAAGCAGTAAACAACTTCTACCTGATCTGGATTTCAAGGAGTTGGCATTACCGGACAAACGTTTTAGCACTCAAATATGAAATGTGGATAAACAAAGTTGATGAGGAGGGCATCCGTTTCAGAAATGGAAATTCTATGAGGGAGAGACCGCTAGAAACAGGTAGATAAACCAGTTAAGGAGAAACGGCGACGGTAAGGGTAGCCAATGTCGGTTTCCCGATATGGGTACATTATGTTCAGGTTTATTAGCTTCTAGAGTTACAATTAAATGCATTTGGAGCAGGAAAATACTTTAAAATGGCAACGTTGTGTTAGAGTAAAGCTTAGTGCAATGGTGTCTCAAACGTTCTATATGAATAAATTAATAATATCATAAAGAAATATTGATGATTTATTAATAAAGAATAATTATGAAGCAAATGTGATTTGAATCAGGTCCGTTCAGATGGCACCATCAGCCATCGATACATACACACACACACTACACACACATAGTACATGTACACGGACACAATTGCACACAGTATCTAGACAGAATTTCAGTTCATGACTTCGAAAACACTTTCTTTTACAAACGTTCATATTTGAGTCTTATAATTAAAAATTTTTTCCATAAAATCATTTTTTTAATATTGTTGAATTATGTAAACACAAAGTTCTTAATTATATAAACTATATTTATTTAAAAAAAACAACAAAAACCCTGCCATACTGTATTTGTGACGTTAGGGAGTTACAGGGAGTATTCGAGTGGCTTGTGTGCTTAAATTAGGGAGCTACAGGGAGTATTTTAGTGGCTTGTGTGATAAAGTTAGGGAGTTACAGGGATTATTCGAGTGGCTTGTATGATAAAGGCCGCATGCCCTTACTGTCGCCAATCATTTCCAAGGTGAGTTTTAAACATTCTTTAAACAGTTTTTAACACGGATGTGAGTCCAAAGCTGTAACCTCTTGACCATGCACCACATATTTCTAGATTCAATAAGCTTTAGAAAAGTATCGGCACAACTAACTGCACAATAAAAATGCTTTAACAATAATATCCCTTTACACCGTTCACACAACGTCTGTTATCCTGGTTGATGAGATTGCTCATTGGTCACTGGCGTATACTTTGATTCGCCAGCCAATGAAAAGCATGAGAAATGTTGGATAAACAAAGATAAATGACGTTTGAGATCCGCGCGAATAATTATTCTGGAAAAAGGCTTCCATACATGGCTAAGCGGTCTCTAGATAGTGGATTTATTTGAAAATGTGTGAAAATCAGTTTATGGCGAGCAGTCAGCCTGAGATCGTTACGTCTAATTTTTTCTAAACTCCGCTGTATTCTTTTGTTCGTCACTATAGACAATACAAGACTTGTAAGATGCTTCATAATTATTCTTTATTAATAAATCATCAATATTTCTTTATGAAATTATTCATTTATTCATATAGAACGTTTGAGACACCATTGCACTAATCTTTACTCTACACAACGTTGCCATTTTAAAGTATTTTCCTGCTCCAAATTCATTTAATTCAACCTTCTAGACATGCATTTGTCTTTTATAGTGATTTTCTTTGGCTGTTAACACAAAGTAACCAATGAAAATCGCGGAAAATATCAAATGCACTACATTAGAAGGATTAATCTCAATTAGTCTGCAATACTGTACAAAGGACGAAAGACAATGTTAAATTGCCTAGTTTTTTGCAAAAGGTGAAATCACATATTTCTAATCGAGAAATTAGCTTTGAATTTTCAATACGGTGGGGGATTTCAGCAATAAACTCAGAACCCAATATTTTAGCAGGGTATGTCCATTCCGTGAGTAAATGTCCGTTATCCTTTATAAAGAAACTGGCATAAATTACATGGGATATCGTTTCGAGTGTTTCACGCTAGAAATTTTGTTTTTGTTTTCATGGACAGGAAATTTTCTATAGGTTGATACACATTACCAAATTATCCAAAGAAAAAGGTGGGAATATCTCTATATCCCCAGGAAACAAAATCATTGCATATAGGCATGTATGGATATGCTCAATAACTAAATGAAACCCTCCATATAGAATATTAACGTAGTTTAATACATATTGGCTATCAATCGTATTGTGACAAGAGTATCAGGCCTGTTTTTATGTATATGTCTGGGGTGTAAGGAGATAACAAAGAACTAAAATTCTGGCATAGAATCCCCTGCCTAATCTGTTGACACTGCACCTCGTATTTACATTCAAACACGTTCACATTAAGTTAGAAGTTGCGCTAATCGTCAATCGCATAGATGCTGGGTGATTCAAGGAATTTTTCCAGATTTTGTCTGCTTCACCAGCTACGGCTGATGAAATCCACATGTTAAGAGTTAGATGGTGAGAGGCTCAGAAAATGACACACGGCATCCATGTGAAACGTGACATGTTCAACCACCAATGTAACGCAATCGATCATTGGTTAAGCTAGTTTCTTTCGAAATACCCAATTTTATCACCACCAATTTGACATCACCCATTGTATATGGTTACAGCAGTATCAAGTTTGTATTGTTGTTTATCTCTGGGGATATGATGATACGTATTCAAAATCTGGTATGTAATATCCCTGCTTATGGGAGCCGCGTTAGCGCAGTGGTTAGCGCACTGGCTTCGCATATGAGTGGTCCTGGGTTCATTACCCAGCTGATGCGGAAATGTTTTCAGATCGCAACGGCTCCCAGGTCGACCCAGCCTTAAATGGGTACCGGATTAATCCGGGAAGTAAAGACTGCGAGGGAGAGGAGATGGCTACCGCCCTCATTTGCAGAGCCTGTGAAATGTGAGATCGCTAACATCTCACACCCCTACGGCATTAATAAATGCTATGGGTTACTTTACTTTACTTACATTAAAGTTAGGGATGTTGTTCTAATCGTCAACCTCATCCTCTTACAGATCTGACACCAGTGTCAAGACAAAGTCGAGACGACTGAGAAGAGTACAGGATGCAAGATGACCAAAGTGTTTTGAGCGGCTTATGTTCATGTGATTAACGCCTCTCTGCTCATTGTCGTATTTCTACCAAACTGTGCCATCTTATAGCATCATACACGTAATCAATCGATATTTATCTTCACATGCTTGGGTAAGTAGACCCTGCTTTCGATGATTATAATTTCATCAATTTCTCTCACTTATGTTTGGTTCTTGTATCGATGATTTTTTCCAGAATGTGCCACCTTCACATGTAACGATTATTGAAATTTTAGAGCTAGAGTACGGGTAGACTCAGATGATGAGAAACTGCATCCTTTGAAAGTACGACGTGTTCCATTGACAATGTAACGCTATTATTGATTGATTAAGTTTATGTGTTACATCTCTTTATAAATTTCTTTTTTAAAACTTTCCATGTGATGTACATAATAGAAAATGAAATATATATATCTTCTGTAAATAATCAGCGAATGTTTCAACGTTCCCTTGAAGCAAGTCTACCCGCTCTCTCATTACCCTATGCCCTAGTCATGACCATAAAAAAGTATTAATGATTTGCTAAAACATCGGGGCAAACGTATGTATCTGCTGAATATACAATTAATTCAAAGGTTACAGGTTGTCTGCTTATCCCTCAACTTTCCTTAGTTGCCTCCCACGAAGGTTGAAAAAAAGGCAGTAACCCTATTCTTTGCACACTCGACTAGAAGCCCATGTCCCGGTAGCCCAGACACGCGAGAAGTATAGAATGGATTATTCAAACATAGCGTGACCAAATAAAAGGTTCATGTAGTACAAAATATTACCTAATTAGTGTATGCTGAATAAATACTGGAATTAGTTAAAAGAAGAACATTAAAATTTTAAAATTACTGAAAGTAAATGAACCGTGGCTTCTTAATATCACATAAGAAGGAAGCTATAGTTTTTTGGACACTTAAAGCAACATGATGGTATTAAAAAGCTGATTATGGAGGACAGAATGCCAGGTTAGAGAATAAGAGGTAGTCCAAGAAGACGATGAACCAGCGAAATCGAAGAATGGATGCACATGTCTCTGGTCAATGCAGGCCTGCTTGCCCGGAACAGAGAGGCGTTCAGAATATCCGCGACGAAAACATGGTTCTGGAAAGAATTGTCACTTATAGATTACGGGAATATCCGAAAACAATCAGCAAACATAGATGTTATAATATAGCACAAATACCTAAATAACGACGTCCATGCATCGAGCAGCAGCTCAGATTTTCTACAAGTCACATTGTACGTCCGCGTTAATGGATATACTAAGGTGAGATCTCGTGTGCGTTTGAGCCCTTTTAAGGGCTAGCTGCCACTATGGAGACAGGGCTGACTGTTGATGAGACAGTCCGCGCGGAGTCTAGGGGCTACAGCCGACGAGTCTTTCTCAGGGCTGACCGCGCACAAGGAGGCTAAGGGAATTGCAGACGAGTCCTTCTCAGGGTTGATGGCCCACAAGGAGACGTCGGCGTGCCTTTCGCAGGTCCGACGACTACGAGGAGACTGCAGTGAACTCCTCTCAGGGCTTATCACTCGGACAGAAACAGGGGCTGTAGCAGACGAGCCCTACTTTGGGCTGACGGCTCACGAGGAGTCTGAGACTGCTGAGGATGAGTCCTTCCCAGAGCCTACGGTCTCCAGGAGTTCAGACTGCCGCAGTCAAGCGCTTCATTGAGAATGTAGCCTGGGGGAACTGCGGTGAGCACTTCTCAGTGCTGATTGACTCCTCCCCCAGAAGAGACTAGGGCTTCTGCTGACAAACCTTCTCAGGGTTGAGCGCCATGGAGCCTGATGGAATTATCATTCAAGTGATAAATCAATGATAAGATTGCAAACTTATGAAATGTAATATTACTTGCAATAAAAAAAGCAAGTAAAAGTACAAATAATTAATCAATGTAAAATAGATATAATTTTAAAAAAAAATTAGCGATGCCATCTACGTTGCGGCCCATTGGAGCATTTTATTAAAAAACAAACAAAACGCCAACACAAATATTGAACATACAAATTCAACGAGAACGTCCTCACTAAACGTCTTGTATTAACGTTAATTAAGAAACTTAAAAAAATAAATAATAACCCGGGTCGTGACTTCTCACCTGACACAACCGCTTCTCCAGTCGACCCAGCTATAAATGGGTTCCTGACGCTTGAGTTAGAGGAAGTAAAGGCAGCAAGGACGAAAACTGGCCACCCACCTAATAGTTGCTGCGGCTTAGTACATGAAGAGTTATCTTAATTCCTGACAAGATCTTGCTGTCATGGGACATATTTTTACCTTAAGGTTATAAAAACAGAAACAATGCTTTATCGTATCTTGAATGTTATCACTGTTTATTTGTGTTACTGCTGTACTCTCCACTGTGTCGGATATCATTTAGCTGTATGGTTATTCTATACAACTACCACCCAGGTGGAGATAACCACATTATATAATACCATCATCGATGATAACGTCTTCCCAAGCCTTTACATTAACACAGTCGCTGATTGCCTTAAGAATCTTAGCAAGACGTCTGTCTAAAGCGTCCAAATGAGGTTCTATTAGTACTGGTGTCAAGGGATCAGAGCTTAGAGATGTTCTCATAACTTCACTGAGACTCTCTGGACCCTGGTAGAGTTTGACTAATTTGGCCAGGGTGGACAATCGTATTAGGCAACATTGAGGTACAGGCGCCATTCCACGGGGATCGTCATATTTGGTCTTGCCAAACCTGAAAAGATAGTCAAATCGTCACTTTTATAAAACGGGCCATGTGCGCAAATAAAACCATCTACACAATGCATTTCCATTCTCTAGACAAGTACACTAAGATGAAGAAATAAAACGTAGAAACAAGTACACTAAGATGAAGAAATACAATTTAGAAATAAGTACACTAATATATGATGAAGAAATATCTTGAAAAATTGAAATACAGATACATTTCCTATATTTTAGTGACAACAATATATTGAATTTATCAGGTACATACGTGCAATGAAATAATGAGAAGTTTGATATAATATGTTTGATGTACAAAAACGCTGATACTTAAAAATGTAATATTAATTAGGAACTGACGTAAAGCCAATCAATACAAATCAATAGGTGTTCAGCCTATGCCAGCAGGTGTCGACTTGTACACGCTAATTGTTCTCATGACTCACTTGTTAAACACACTTCTTTTTCTGCCCTTTGGAGGTACATCGCTACTAGTGATACAGAATACTAAACTCTTCTAGATTGATTCCTGATTAGGAACCTGATGTTTATAATCCCATAAACGTTCATCTTGCCGATCCATCAGTCATAAATGATTTGTGTATAAGCTCATTGCACCGGAATTGTAGAGAAAGGAGGCACATTCTTTCTTTTCCCTTAGTCGCTACTATTTCTATCACTCTCTGAACATGAGCATTGTTTCTGTCATTCTTCTCTTCATGACTTTGTAGTGCAGCCATAACTGTCTTACTTCACTCACCTCTGTCTCTTTTTATAACTGACCGATCCAATAAGCGTTGCTCACATAAAATCTCACATAAAATCACATCGACTCTATTGTTACATCTGACTCCTGCATGTCTACCACAGTATATCTGTGTGATACTTTGGATGTTGCTGGGACTAGTAACTCATTCCTTTCGTATCTATAATAAGCGGAACTGCTGTAAAATTGTATAAATCTGTCTTTATACAGATGGTTGGTTGGTTGATTGATTGGATGATTTTTGGTTAGATGGTTGGTTAGTTGATTGAATGGTTGGTTGCTGATCCAGCTGTCTATGGGATCATGCCCTTTGATCCAATGCCATTAAATGGCATTATATTGTTGGGAAGTCTGTGGATTTTCGGCCTACCCCGGGCCAGAGCCAGAGAATACATATCATACCACTAGGAAGGCAGGTTTTAACCTATGTACTGCTCCGAGCCTCTGCAGCCAAGATAGGGTTCACTGTGCTCATTCCCTGCCACCTATTGACTACTGGTTATGCCGAATTTCTCTATTGCTCCAGGCCTGCAACCAAATGTTCAAGTCAAAAAAAATTGTCAGGTCCTGAGCCACTGTGCCTCTATGATGTGTCTCAGCCATAGAAAAAAAACAGTGCTGTAAGTTTCCTCCTCCAAAATGCTGTACAGTTCATCTCTGTCTCCTACCAAACCCCAGAGGGTGCATGCATTTGTCAATCTGGTCAATATTTGTGTATACGCCGATCGATCATAAGTGAAACTGCTGTAAAACTGTATAACAATAGTAGTTACGTAGAACACAAGTTTGATAACACTGTATAACAATAGTAGTTACGTGGAACACAAGTTTGATAAGCTTAACAAGGAACGCATAGACTATCAGACTAGAGGGTACTGGTAGGAAAAAATGATAATAACAGTACACCATGTGACGTATTCCCTCTAGAACGTTGTCTCCCCAGTGAACGTTCTGAACCCTTGTCTATCTTGAGCCATGCAGCTTGCATTTTCCAACGACTTATTCATGTTATCTTTAATGTCGTCAGTCTATCGTCTTCTTGGTTTGCCCTTTCTCCTTTCTCCCAGGTGCTCTGTCTTCTATTATTTGTCTTTCTAAACAGTTATGTATCTTTATATGACCAAATAGGTGTAGTTGTCGTTTTGCTATTGTGTTTAACAACCAACACTCTGGCATCTTCAATTTGTTTATAATTTCTGAATTTCTCTTTTTTTTCTTCCACGATATTATACCTTTCTGTAGCATTTCATCTCGCAGGCGTCGATCCTCTTTGCCGCTAACTTATTTACGGTCCATATTTCAGAGCCGTATGTTTCAACCGAAAAAACAAACGTTCCTAGCATTAGTAATTTATTTTCCATGGTTATATTTTTCCATGTTTTTTAAACATGTTATTTTACAATATGCCATAGTACATCCGCAAGCAAACGAGAATGGATGTGTTCTCTTTACGGTGATCGATTAGCGGCTGTTCCTTCCCGAACGTAATGGCAACCTACGGCACAAGAATATTGTACAGGAAATTTCCAATAGATTAATCGAACGTTTTCTTTAGAATTGTGGTCTTGTGGTGTGTCATTCGTATAATATACATAGAAAACCTTTCGGTGAGCAGTAAGTAGGACATTTATTCAATATCAAGGCTATCAATGTAAACAGAATGGTCACACTCATTAAATTGCGAATATGAAACGTTAGGGGAAGCAAGACGTAGTAATAGAGAAAATGAAAAGAACAAAAGTAGTCATCCTGGGAATAGCGAAACATAGATGGGCAAATAAAGGACATTTCAAATGGAGAATTGTACATTTTTTTCCGGATTAGAAAATGGCAGACAAGGCTGTGTAGATTTCTATTTCTCCAAACACATAACATCCTCATTATTTGGATATTACCCCATAAATTAGCGTATAGTAACAAACAGGATAAAAGGAGAAAAAAGAAACGTTGACATTACACAGATGTATGTCCCAACATCAGCGGCAGATGAAAAAGAAATTGAAAATTTTTACGATCAGTTTCAATTCGCACTGGGCAAAATACACAAAGAAGTCATCGAGATAAACCTATGAAGATACCTTCAATGCAAAAGTAGGTCAAATCAGAGATCAGCATGACTTGAACCAAGGTACATACAGCATTGACCGTAGGAGCAATAGAGGAGAACGTTTGCTAAACTTCCGTGCAGAAAACAACATGGCAGTAATGAATACATTTTTCAAACATCACATGAGAAGACTATACACCTGGGGGTCTCCTGGCGGAAAGCAAAAAAAAAAAAAAAAAAAGAAAGATTATATACTTATAGAACAAAGATGGAAAACAGACATTCCTCATTGCAAGACACTACCAGGCGCAGACTGCGACACTGATCATAAGTTACTTATTCAAAATTCAAATGGAAGATACAAAAAAACAGCAGAAAATTCAATCATTTCCAAATACGATATGACATCTACAGAGACAGAATACAACATGGAATTTCTAAACAAATTCGCAAAACTACTCGAAATACAAAAAAAAAATACACTTCAAATGAACTTGAAATAGGAGGGCAGAAAAACCAAGGTAACAATAAAATGATGTTCGAAAATGTACAACTAATAGTCAACAAACTTCAGCCATCATTTAAAGTGCTGAAAGACAAAAAAGGAAACATACTAACGGAAGGGAAAGATTTCTATCATAGATAAGAGGAATACTACAGTGAAATGTACAATGACCGAAGTAAAACGAAAAACAGATTATTAAATGAATATTAATTTAAAGTCTTTTTCAAGAAAATAAAAGATAAACAGTAACAGGCATTAACAATTGTAAAAATAATGACACTATCACAAAAAAATAAGATGGCATACATTGAACAGCAGAAAGAAAACTACTATATTGTTATGTGTTTCTTGAAAAAGGTCCATTTGGACCGTAATGGAGACGACACTTGATGATGATGGAAACGAACTCACCCCCTTCCGCTGTCTATGTGTATCATTAGGCTGTCATTTCCTAGATCACAAAACTGTTCAAAAGAATGTCTGTCCGGGTTATCTGTTTGTACAAATATGTGTAAACATGAGTAATGTCCGGGTTATCTGTTTGTACAAATACATGTAAACATGAGTAATGTCTGGGTTATCTGTTTGTACAAATACGTGTAAACATGAGTAATGTCCGGGTTATCTGTTTGTACAAATACGTGTAAACATGAGTAATGTCTGGGTTATCTGTTTGTACAAATACGTGTAAATATGAGTAATGTCCGGGTTATCTGTTTGTACAAATACGTGTAAACATGAGTAATGTCCGGGTTATCTGTTTGTACAAATACGTGTAAACATGAGTAATGTCCGGGTTATCTGTTTGTACAAATACGTGTAAACATGAGTAATGTCTGGGTTATCTGTTTGTACAAATACGTGTAAACATGAGTAATGTCCGGGTTATCTGTTTGTACAAATACGTGTAAACATGAGTAATGTCTGGGTTATCTGTTTGTACAAATACGTGTAAACATGAGTAATGTCCGGGTTATCTGTTTGTACAAATACGTGTAAACATGAGTAATGTCCGGGTTATCTGTTTGTACAAATACGTGTAAACATGAGTAATGTCCGGGTTATCTGTTTGTACAAATATGTGTAAACATGAGTAATGTCCGGGTTATCTGTTTGTACAAATACGTGTAAACATGAGTGTTGTCCGGGTTATCTGTGTGTACAAATATGTGTAAACATGAGTAATGTCCGGGTTATCTGTTTGTACAAATACGTGTAAACATGAGTAATGTCCGGGTTATCTGTTTGTACAAATACGTGTAAACATGAGTAATGTCCGGGTTATCTGTTTGTACAAATACGTGTAAACATGAGTAATGTCTGGGTTATCTGTTTGTACAAATACGTGTAAACATGAGTAATGTCCGGGTTATCTGTTTGTACAAATACGTGTAAACATGAGTAATGTCTGGGTTATCTGTTTGTACAAATACGTGTAAACATGAGTAATGTCCGGGTTATCTGTTTGTACAAATACGTGTAAACATGAGTAATGTCCGGGTTATCTGTTTGTACAAATACGTGTAAACATGAGTAATGTCCGGGTTATCTGTTTGTACAAATATGTGTAAACATGAGTAATGTCCGGGTTATCTGTTTGTACAAATACGTGTAAACATGAGTGTTGTCCGGGTTATCTGTGTGTACAAATATGTGTAAACATGAGTAATGTCCGGGTTATCTGTTTGTACAAATACGTGTAAACATGAGTAATGTCCGGGTTATCTGTTTGTACAAATATGTGTAAACATGAGTAATGTCCGGGTTATCTGTTTGTACAAATACGTGTAAACATGAGTAATGTCCGGGTTATCTGTTTGTACAAATACGTGTAAACATGAGTAATGTCCGGGTTATCTGTTTGTACAAATATGTGTAAACATGAGTAATGTCCGGGTTATCTGTTTGTACAAATACGTGTAAACATGAGTAATGTCCGGGTTATCTGTTTGTACAAATACGTGTAAACATGAGTAATGTCCGTGTTATCTGTTTGTACAAATACGTGTAAACATGAGTAATGTCCGGGTTATCTGTTTGTACAAATACGTGTAAACATGAGTAATGTCCGGGTTATCTGTTTGTACAAATACGTGTAAACATGAGTAATGTCCGGGTTATCTGTTTGTACAAATACGTGTAAACATGAGTAATGTCCGGGTTATCTGTTTGTACAAATACGTGTAAACATGAGTAATGCATAAGTAATTTAAGATAGTAATATTACATGAGATATTTTTTAAGTTTTGGCGTTCGTTCTCAAAAGTTTGTTCTTCCACCCGATCTCCCTTATAGCAGGACAATGGTCCAGCAGGATTCCCAGCATGATGCTTTTCAGATAACGTGCTATGTCGCCGTTTTATGTGCGCCAAGCCCTGAGACATCCGATTTCGGCGTTGGTAACTAATGTAGCAGTGTCAATTGTTTCGGGGGTTACTATGATAGAGGCAGTGTCTCATTGAACGTAGAATCGTTGAGTAAATTAGTTGTTTGTAGCAAAGACGCAGTAGTGGTGTGATAGTTCTCGGAGAATAAGGAGTGAGTGAACATATGGACTCCTCAAAGAAAGCATGAGAGGACGGAAGATATATACATTTGAGAGTGAACAATTTTCACTTGTAGTCCAGATCTTACTAGCCAACGGGTGTCAAAAATGTAGAATTGAGTTAGCAGCCGAACTGAGCACAGATCAGGAGCTGTGGTTTCACATGTTCAGAGTTGTACTTTTGTTGTGAATTCAGAGAGACAGAGAGGGAGAGGGAGAGGGGGAGAGAGAGGAGAGAGATAGGAGGAGGAGGGAGAGAGGGGAGAGAGAGAGGAGGGATAGAGAGGCAGGCTTTGAAGTACCTTATTTTGAGAACATAATGAGTGTTGAGATGTTCATTCAGATATATACAACAGAATATATTGCCGACGTGTGTAATATTTCTTCTTTTCGCTTTATACCCCTTTATGATTGCAGAAGCAGGGGTAGAAGAATTCTCTGGAGATGACCTTTTTGTGTGCTTCATATATGTTTGTTTCGTTGATTCTTTGTTACTGTAATTCATCGTTTACATGGTCTGCCCCTGCATGGTCTGTCTCTGCATGGTCTAGCTTTGTATCCATCGTATCTGTATAGTAATGCTTTTTGAGTGGCACTATCTGATGGTAGTCTGGAAGCATGCGAAAACCACTTAATCTGCTGTCTTCTGTTGTAATCCAGAATTAAAATTGTGTTTGTTAGTCTTCTGATGGTTTCATTTCTGATTCTGTCTCTTATATTATATTCTCTTAATATATTTTCTGTTTAATATATAACTTGTGTTAATTGAAGAGTGTGTTGTTAGATTTCACTCACAGCACATGATTTAAGTATCATGGTCTTCAGATGTAGTTCTTATCTATTGGAGTTGACGTGTGAAGCGTTCTACAGCCTGACGTTCTACAGCCTGATGTTCTAAAGCCTGCTGTTCTACAGCTTGACGTTCTACAGCCTGACGTTCTAAAGCCTGACGTTCTACAGACTGACGTTCTACAGACTGACGTTCTACAGACTGACGTTCTACAGACTGACGTTCTACAGACTGACGTTCTACAGACTGACGTTCTAAAGCCTGACGTTCTACAGACTGACGTTCTACAGACTGACGTTCTACAGCCTGACGTTCTACAGCCTGACTATCTAAAGCCTGACGTTCTAAAGGCTGACGTTCAAAAGCCTGACGTTCTACAGCCTGACGTTCTACAGCCTGAATTTCTACAGTATGACGTTCTACAGTATGACATTCTACAGTATGACGTTCTACATCCTGACGTTCTAAAGCCTGACGATCTAAATAAAGCCTGACGTTCTACAGCCTGACTTTCTACAGTCTGACATTCTATAGCAAGACGTTGTCGACATGAGAAACAATTACAATTAAAGTCATACTACAGTGGTGGTGTGTCCCCGAGAATGAGAGGAATACATATAACACTAATAGAATTCAGTACTTTTACTAATTCTACAGAAACGTAGACTGCTGTAACTATAACGATAGTATAGGCGGCCAGGCGTACAAGAGAACTAGTTCTTATAATTACCCACTGTTCACCACACTTAAAGCTAACCGCTGTGACGGATGTGTGACCTTGTGTGGATGTCGTGTCTTATCTCTATATGTTCACAGCCTTAGAAATCCACTGAAGGTAATTCTTTCATTATGTCCAACATGTGATCCGAACCCAATACTTTTGCCGTCACAGACCCGCGCACTGTATCTCGCCACCACAGAGCCAGATAGGTTCTTTACTAATATAACTCAATCATTGAGAAAAGTCTTGAAATTATTATACTGTCTTATTAACCTAAGTCTTGATATTGTTAAGCTGTCTTATTAACCCAAGTCTTGATATTGTTAAGCTGTCTTATTAACCTAAGTCTTGATATTGTTAAGCTGTCTTATTAACCTAAGTCTTGATATTGTTAAGCTGTCTTATTAACCTAAGTCTTGATATTGTTAAGCTGTCTTATTAACCTAAGTCTTGATATTGTTAAGCTGTCTTATTAACCTAAGTCGTGATATTGTTAAGCTGTCTTATTAACCTAAGTCTTGATATTGTTAAGCTGTCTTATTAACCTAAGTCTTGATATTGTTAAGCTGTCTTATTAACCTAAGTCGTGATATTGTTAAGCTGTCTTATTAACCTAAGTCTTGATATTGTTAAGCTGTCTTATTAACCTAAGTCTTGATATTGTTAAGCTGTCTTATTAACCTAAGTCTTGATATTGTTAAGCTGTCTTATTAACCTAAGTCTTGATATTGTTAAGCTGTCTTATTAACCTAAGTCTTGATATTGTTAAGCTGTCTTATTAACCTAAGTTAATACAAAAGTCATATCTTGTAAATTTTCTATCTTATCATACAAACGGGTAAAGCTTGAAACGAGGTAATTAAGTTTTGCTAATCATACAAAACACACATTGGCACACACACAAATAATCGTTTCGACGAAAGAACTTTACCAAGGATCACAAACACATATAAATCCAAGACGACAAGTAAGGACGACACAACTTGCGTTCACATGTCTATTAAGTTTGCCGAAACGTAGAAAATGACAAATTCTTATCATACAAACCCGTTAAATAATCAAATATGGAGAAATCGATCAAATCCATCAAGAGACGAGATCCGGTTTTAAGATTCGGGTGGTGTTTTATATATTTTTCACAATAGTTGTTCTCGTTCTCCACAGGGTTCTGAAATTTTTAGAGTGATTTAATTTGGAGGAAGATGGGGGTTTAAAGTCTCAAGGGTAAAAAAAAAGTCACACATAACATATACATAAATCTGAAGTAGAGAGAATGGCATCATTCTATTGTTTCATTTATTGTCAGGTGCAAAACTTACATGCAAAATATAAGTCTCATTTTTGAGTTGGGCACCCTCAAGCCTTTTGGACTCAATTCCGACCACTCTTTTGCCTAGTTCTCGGTCGGATTGGACTTCTGTCTTTATTTATTTTGTGCCTTCATTTACGTCATCTTTTTATTCTTCTGATTCCACCTATACTATCGTCTTTGCGCACGTCCTGTCCGTATCCTTCCGGTATCTCACAACCATATTTCACTCGGACACGCTCGTTCTGGTGTAGTCATTTCTACTCGTCGTATTTTTATGTTTTTATGTTATGTGCGTATCTTGACAAAGGCCTTTTGGTTCGAAACGTCGATTATGTCCTGTGTATATTCATTTGTATGTTTATATTCTGTGTTTTGGTGTATATATTCATTCACGTAGGCATCCCACAGTGATAGAGTGTCAGTCGTTATCTAGTAGAACGTCATTATCCGTCTTCCACGTGAGTATTATGTATGCAAAATATGGAGACTATGCTCCTAATACTTGTGTAATTATCCCACTTTTTAACTATTTCAACGATTTTCAAAAAGTTGAATTTAGAGCAATTTATTATTGACAAAATGGTTTGATTTTTGAATACAGAGTTCATTAACCGCTTACTAATGTAGTGTAAATGTTTTCATAAATTAAATATATTGAAATTTTGTGCGTTCACAGGGTAAATATTTTATTAGGAATGGGGGTAAAATGTCGCAATGCTATACAGCTGTGACTTCTTGTCCCATGAACAAAATATTTTGTTTTTCACGTCTGACAGTATGTATTTTATTTGACAAATTTATTCAGTTAATATCAGTCATAAGTTGGTACTATTGAATGTTACGTATTTGTGATTGCTATGGTCAGAATGTTTATTGTCTATTGTCTTTCCCCAGGTGAATGATTGTTGATCGCATTCACACTTGCCGTTAAGAGTAGGGATAGGAGCTTAAGCTGTCGTTCCAAGGCCAGATATGTCACTAAGGTGTTTGTTTTGCATGATAATATGCGACATGGAAATGGCATTCTGAGTTGGTAGATAGGTTGTGATGCTACCGAGTGTAAATGTATCAATGACTTCTTCAGATCTATTTGTTTCTTCATCTGTCTCTGGCTCGTCACAGATTCGCAGGCTGTCAGTGTTTGAACACAATCATTATTTCTTTTAATTCGTTCTCTTATTTCATTCTTTTGATTCGTTCTTTTGATTCTGTATTTTAATTTGTTCTTTTCATTTTCTATAAATTTCAAAACGGATAATTGTCACATAGTTTATGAAATAATTTCTTATCTGATATTTTCTCGTTTCACGCTTTCATTTCTCGTATTTTCTTATTTCATGATTTATTTCATGTTTTCTTATTTCTAGTTTAATTTCATGTTGTTTATTTCATGATTTGTTTTATGTTTTCTTATTTCTAGTTTAATTTCTTGTAGTTTATTTCATGATTTGTTTTATGTTTTCTTATTTATTTCATGTTTTCTTATTTCTAGTTTTGATATTTCATGTTTTCTTATTTCTAGTTTTTATATTTCATGTTTCCTTATTTATAATTTTCTGATTTCTAGTTTTCATATTTCATGTTTCCTTATTTATAACTTTCTTATTTCTAGTTTTCTTATAATGTTCTTATTTCATTTTTCTTATTTCTAGTTGATTTATTTCATGATTTGTTTCATGTTTTTTGTATTTCATGTTTTCTTATTTCTAGTTGATTTATTTCATGATTTGTTTCGTGTTTTTGTATTTCATGTTTTCTTATTTCTAGTTGATTTATTTCATGATTTGTTTCATGTTTTTGTATTTCATGTTCTCTTTCTTATTTGGTATGTTCAAACATCATATTTTTCCTCTTCACAATCACTTAATTCTCGTCATATTGTGTCATGTTCACATATCTAATGTTTTCCATTTTCATGTATTCTTGTTTTATCATATCATATTTCCGATACTCCATTTATTCCCAAGGACTATCATTTTACACGCAACGTGCGTTATTTTCATGTTATTCTTTTTTATTCTTTTTTAACTAGGACGTAGTCCAATGTGAAATGGTTTACAGCATGTCTGCTTCGTTCGACATGACACATCCGACCTCAGCATTGCTTTTTGATCACATGACATTCCATGTTATAAGACAGTAAACCCCGCCGCCATTCACCTTTATGTGCGCAGCATATAAAATTAATGCTATTCTTTGCGCTCCTTTTTAAAGTTAGTTTCTTGTTGTCTTTGTTGGACATTGTCTATGTCGGACATTGTCATGTAGGACATTGTCTATGTTGAACATCTTCTATATTGTACATTGTCTATGTTGGACATTGTCTATGTTGGACATTGTCTGTGTTGGACAATGGTTGCATAATCTTAGTATGAAAATAGTATTTATAATGTAAGATTTTGTTTCCATGGAAAGAGAAGGATAATAAACAATAAGGGTGATGAAAGGTAAAGTACCTGTTGTAAACCATATGACCTCTGTCGGGGATTCAAGAAGTAATCATGTTTGTATCTTTTTATGTCCGGCAGTTCGGCAGAGACTGATCCTTCTAGCATATCTGGGCGTCCGCAGTATGGGTAATCAGCTCCACAGTAACGTGTGCAGTTGATAACAACACACACGTTTCCAACTGTGAAAATACGTGATTCCAGCTGTGAAATTACGAGCACATTTGGAAACAACACACATATTTCCAGCTGTGAAAATACGTGATTCCAGCTGTGAAATCACGTGTACAGTTGGCAACAACACACACGTTTCCAGCTGTGAAATCACGTGTACAGTTGACAACAACACACACTTTTCCAGCTGTGAATCACGTGTACAGTTGACAACAACACACACGTTTCCAGCTTTGAAATCACGTGTACAGTTGACAACAACACACACGTTTCCAGCTGTGAAATCACGTGTACAGTTGACAACAACACACACGTTTCCAGCTGTGAAATCACGTGTACAGTTGACAACAACACACACGTTTCCAGCTGTGAAATCACGTGTACAGTTGACAACAAGACACACGTTTCCAGCTGTGAATTACGTGTACAGGTTATTTCCATTACAGTTTCTTTATTATAATCAATATTAATTACGATGCTCATCTTGAATCGTTTTGTACAATAACAATATGCCTCCAGAACTTTTTATCATACCAATGAGATTACCCTCTCGAGCAGTGTTTGAAATGGTTTCATAAGAAGCTCCACAGTCGAATGGTATAGAAACGTAATTGTATAGATGAGATTCTGTGGAACTTCTACAAGAGAAAATTCTCACTATAGGCATTTCATATTAACGTGTGGAACTTAGTGAAGAGGTAGAACGCTGGTTTCACGCACAAGAGGTATATGGTTCGAGTTGCAGAAAGAACTGGGTTTTTTTTCTGTCGGAGAGTAAATTAATTTTAAAAAATCCCACCATATACATGTCGTGGCGACATGGAATGCAACCTATATGACACTATGTGTCAAAAGCACTCTCCCGGCAACTCAGTAACTGAAAATATGCAGTTTTGACTTTTTTAAAAACATATTTTAAAATATATTTTATGATTTAGTTGTAGCATGGTGCCTGGTCTCCTGAGCCACTTGTGAGGCCTTCACACATGTAGACTTTGTCCTTAATACACACGTATCAGATCTTCAGACATGTGAACATTGTCCTTGGCACACACTTATGACATCTTCAGACATGTGGACATTGTCCTTGAAAGACACTTGTGACATCTTCAAAAAGTGGACATTGTCCTTGACAGATACTTCTGACATCTTCAGACATGTGGACATTGTCCTTGATACACACTTATGAGATCTCCAGTCATGTGGACATTGTCCTTGACAGACACTTGTGACATCTTCAGACATGCATAAATTGTCTTTAACAGACACTTTTGAGACCTTGAAATCCTCAGACATGCAGGTTAGTTTAGTTATTTAGTCGTTGGATCATCGTCATTGCACTCCGGACAAGTCCATAGGTGCTAAGATCTTTCCTTGATGTATCCGCCATTACACGTTGACTGAAGCTCCCAGTACGTCCTTGATGGACCATCATTCTTTCTCGCCAATGAAACCACTCCTTTCTAGCGAAACCACATTTCAACCAAGCTCCTTTATTCTAGTCAATTTAAGTAGGAAGCCAGAGGATAATATTTAAAAATTCTTGAGACTAACGGGAATTGAACCAGTCCGTTCTACGGCACCAAATCGCCTAGCAACAATTGCACACGCGTTTTTCAGTACTTGACTAACCGCATCTCCAAAAAAGATGCGATTTCATCAAGCCATTCAAATCGTGCACACAAAGTCACCCGAACGGACCAATCGAGACAAGGACTATTACAACAACAACAAACCTCCCGTACAGGTATTGAAATATCCTTAGTAACAACAAACACATAACATAATATCCGTATTAGTTATACAAGGGCCGATAGGTCTTCTTGTAAACAAGGATAACATATATAGACAATACAATTTTGCTTCAAATAATTGTTTATACAAGTAAATTTAAGTAGGAAGCCAGAGGATAATATTTAAAAATTCTTGAGACTAACGGGAATTGAACCAGTCCGTTCTACGGCACCAAATCGCCTAGCAACAATTGCACACGCGTTTTTCAGTACTTGACTAACCGCATCTCCAAAAAAGATGCGATTTCATCAAGCCATTCAAATCGTGCACACAAAGTCACCCGAACGGACCAATCGAGACAAGGACTATTACAACAACAACAAACATCCCGTACAGGTATTGAAATATCCTCAGTAACAACAAACACATAACATAATATCCGTATTAGTTATACAAGGGCCGATAGGTCTTCTTGTAAACATGGATAACATATATAGACAATACAATTTTGCTTCAAATAATAGTTTATACAAGTAAATTTAAGTAGGAAGCCAGAGGATAATATTTAAAAATTCTTGAGACTAACGGGAATTATGGGAATATGGAAACTAATACGGATATTATGTTATGTGTTTGTTGTTACTGAGGATATTTCAATACCTGTACGGGATGTTTGTTGTTGTTGTAATAGTCCTTGTCTCGATTGGTCCGTTCGGGTGACTTTGTGTGCACGATTTGAATGGCTTGATGAAATCGCATCTTTTTTGGAGATGCGGTTAGTCAAGTACTGAAAAACGCGTGTGCAATTGTTGCTAGGCGATTTGGTGCCGTAGAACGGACTGGTTCAATTCCCGTTAGTCTCAAGAATTTTTATTCTAGTCATGGAACAAGAGTCATCGTCACTTGTACAGTCATTTGTTCGTGCGTTTTCCCGTAAGGCAGGTGTTGTCCCTGACACAGGCGTAGTATTATAAATGACACGTGTTTAGCAATTTCTGCTTAATATTTCGTTAAAATATAATATTTTATAATATCGTCATCTTATAATATCTTGCAGATGCTGTTAGCACACATTACTGATGGCGCATATCTGTGGTAATCTTAAGTGTAATACATTACTGATGGCGCATATCTGTGGTAATCTTAAGTGTAATACATTACTGATGGCGCATATCTGTGGTAATCTTAAGTGTAATACATTACTGATGGCGCATATCTGTGGTAATCTTAAGTGTAATACATTACTGATGGCGCATATCTGTGGTAATCTTAAGTGTAATACATTACTGATGGCGCATATCTGTGGTAATCTTAAGTGTAATACATTACTGATGGCGCATATCTGTGGTAATCTTAAGTGTAATACATTACTGATGGCGCATATCTGTGGTAATCTTAAGTGTAATACATTACTGATGGCGCATATCTGTGGTAATCTTAAGTGTAATACATTACTGATGGCGCATATCTTTCGTAATCTTAAGTGTAATACATTACTGATGGCGCATATCTGTGGTAATCTTAAGTGTAATACATTACTGATGGCGCATATCTGTGGTAATCTTAAGTGTAATACATTACTGATGGCGCATATCTGTGGTAATCTTAAGTGTAATACATTACTGATGGCGCATATCTGTGGTAATCTTAAGTGTAATACATTACTGATGGCGCATATCTTTCGTAATCTTAAGTGTAATACATTACTGATGGCGCATATCTGTGGTAATCTTAAGTGTAATACATTACTGATGGCGCATATCTGTGGTCATCTTAAGTGTAATACATTACTGATGGCGCATATCTGTGGTAATCTTAAGTGTAATACATTACTGATGGCGCATATCTGTGGTCATCTTAAGTGTAAATCTTAACTCGCTAATAGCTCTTTAACAACTTGTTAACATCTAACTGTGCTACAGAATGCTTACATATTCGTTGGGAATAATTCAAGTCGAATAAACAAATAAGAGAAGACATCAAACAGCAATACATCTCTATAACAATAAAAAGAAACCTGTGGATTCAGACATGTAATTAAAGTAAATGAACGTAGACTGTAAACACAAGCATTGAAATGAGTACCAGAAAAATAATTAGAGGAAGACGAAGATAAATTTGTCATGAAACAACATTCAGAGATGGAGCGACTCTAGGTAAAAACGTGCAAGAACTACTGATCAACTGGAGTGCACTGGCTAATGCCATATGCATCGTATTCGGCACTGAAGGAATATACATAGGTATATAGGGATGAATAGATGGATGGATGGTTGAATGGATAGCTGGATGGATAGATGGTAGGTAATAGGCCTCACATTTTTGTGAGCAGCAAATCACTCGGACTGCCAATTCTACAACGTTTTTCCTTCTATGCTCATTCTCAAACTCCAACAGATTATCAGGATGCAGTCTACACCTATTCCATATCAATGCATGGCTCAGAAACATGGACAGTAAACAACTAGAAGACAGAATTGATGCTTTCGAGATGTTGATATATAGAAGAATTTCGTGGAGAAATATATAGGAGGGGGAGGGGGACTTCGTGAAAAGAGAAGAAAACGAATAAAGAACTTCTAATAACACTTTTTATAAAAAAAAGAACTATTATTAAAGGAAAGAAAGATTAAATAGATAATGTTTTTTGGACTTATTAAAAGACATGACAACTTGTTGAAATCCTTACTTGAGGGTAAAGTCGAGGGGATGCGAGCAAGAGGTAGAGATACAAGTGGGAGAGAACCGCTACGTGACGGACAGGCTACAGCGTAACAGAATGCACCACCAAGTGAAGAGGCATGGATGTTGATGGTCCGTTGCAGACATCCCTCGTTGCTGAGACGGCATGTAATGAGTAAATGATGATGATGATTCTATAGAATAGAACGCATTGTACCATAATCTACAGCTTGGTCTTGATTTATGTGCAATTCAGCTAGACACATTCAACATCGGCATGATATCTGAGTCATTTTGATCCTTTATGGGATGCTACACCCACAAAATCTCATTAATTGCTTCTTGCAACATGCATGGCAACTAGAAGTTCACAAATCTTTACTCCCCTTTTCGGGTTCCTGCAGGCTCAGTCGGGTCTATTGCTTTATCGATGGTAAGTTAACAATATAGAATTCTCGTTGCGTTACTATAGTTGCTATGACAACAGAACATACACTTACCGAGTGACGTGTACACGTAATTCACAACTTTTTTATTCGATAACAAAGTTGCCAGATCTCGTGTGATGTTTAGTGCTCGACCAACTGTCGGAATAGCTTTGAAAAATCCCAATAGTCTGAAAGTCAAATCAACAAATGTTGTATAAATTAACCAATACAATGTGGACAAAAAGTGTTGCAAGGACTCGTTAAAGATCTCAATGAAAGCCCTTGACGTAAAGCATGAAAAATGGGGAGATGGTGCACAAAACAAATCTACAAGGCGCTCTGAAAAAAAAAACTAGGCAGGATATTATGTGAACAAAAATTGATAAATACAGAGGCTAGTTTGAAAACATTTTGCAGAACAAGAAAAAATTCAAGTATGAAGCACGAGGATAAATTACAAATTATTGAGACCAACGGGAATTGAATCAGTCCGATTTGACGGCACCAAATCGCCTGGCAACTATAGTAAACGGGTTTTTCCGTCCTTGTTAATCGCATCTCCACAAAACAAATATGCGATTTTGTCAAAAAACCCGTTTACTCAAGTTTCCAAGCGATTTGCTGCCGTCAGAATGGACTAGTTAAATATGCAGAAAAAACATTATTCAAATTGATAATCCCGCACAAAAACATTCTGAGGACTTTTAGGGCAGCATATTGCGTATCAGTCAACAACGAACTCATAGATAAGATGACATTACTAAATTAATTTCATAAAGTTGATGTAACAAATGATCATCATCACATGTGCTGGACGAACCACGAAAAAAGGGAAGGGGTGGGTAAACTGTTTACCAATAAGCGTTAGCAGAAACAAGTAAATACGTTTTTTACAATTCTCAAAACACTATGAAAATACCAATTCTGCCAACATTTGCACCTAAATCAACGACCATTTCGGAATCATGTTACTTACCAAATCTATAGCACAGACCATCAGGGCACCCATGATGTCCTGGTTTCTGCTCTTAAATCTGTTCCTCGGAAGACATGACTCGATATACAGCTGAGAAACGTTATATCTTCCTTTTTAGTACATTATAACCTTTTGTCATTAACACCCATCATTCATATGTGTATACATCACGTTATGTCAGGCATTGTCTGTTTTATTTTGTCGATATCCTGTAGTACTCTGTCAGTGTTCTGTTTGATTTTGTTTCATCTTTATCCCTCTAGATTTTAGATTATTCAAAATCTTCCGGGCATCCTGGTTGTATTCCACATATCCACAATGATGTGAACGAAGACAATGCTGTTCCTTACTACTCCTGTGGTATATTGTGATCTAGATAAATGCATTTTGGTCAAGACGTCGATTTTTGTTACTGTTGTTACTGTTTCTTTGCAAAATTCTATCAAATTCTTTCAAGTTTCGCCTGTCACAAAATAGACCAAAAGACATGGAACGGTATAGTTGATACCGTCTGTTGTAATCTGTTAATTATTCATATATATCTGCGTCTCATTCTCTTGCGTATTAGTTCATTATCAGGAACAGTATTTTATGTGTGTGTTTTTGTATTAGTTCAATATCAGGTAGAGTCTTGTGTGTGTGTGAACTGTATTAGTTCAATATCAGGTAGAGTCTTGTGTGTGTGTGAATTGCATTAGTTCAATATCAGGTAGAGTCTTGTGTGTGTGTTTTTGTATTAGTTAAATATCAGGTAGAGTCTTGTGTGCGTGTTTTTATATTAATTCAATATCAGGTAGAGTCTTGTGTGTGTGTTTTTGTATTAGTTCAATATCGGGTAGAGTCTTGTGTGTGTGGTTTTGTATTAGTTCAATATCAGGTAGAGTCTTGTGTGTGTGAGTGTTTTTGTATTAGTTCAATATCAGGTAGAGTCTTGTGTGAGTGTTTTTGTATTAGTTCAATATCAGGTAGAGTCTTGTGTGTGTGAGTGTTTTTGTATTAGTTCAATATCAGGTAGAGTCTTGTGTGTGTTTATTGTGTGTTTGTGTTATTTCAATATCAGGTAGAGTCTCCCATCGTAACTTTTCTGTAACGACCATCTAACATAATCGGTCTTTCGCTTTGGTGGTCCACTCTGCGAGAATGTATCTTGTGCATCTCGTGATGTTCTCTTCACACTTGTATCTATGTCTACCTCTTGCGCTTCTCCTCGACTCCAACCATCTAGTAAGGTCTTCAACAAGGTGTCATATCTTTTAATATGATGTCCATAATACATTAAATATTTGAATGTTTATTTTCTTCAATTTCTTTGTGCAAACACAGTGTTCACAGAATATTTTTGTTCCTTTCATGCAGCTATCCATATTATCCACATCTCAGTCATAAATTCTGTCTTATAACTGTTTGTTTATTATCCATGATTCTGAGCCATACATTAATATTGAGTTGATACGTAATGTAGAGTAGATGAGTAATGTAGAGTAGATGAGTAATGTCGAGTAGATGAGTAATGTAGAGTAGATGAGTAATGTAGAGTAGATGAGTAATGTAGAGTAGATGAGTAATGTAAAGTAGATGAGTAATGTAGAGTAGATGAGTAATGTAGAGTAGATGAGTAATGTAGAGTAGATGAGTAATGTAGAGTAGATGAGTAATGTAGAGTAGATGAGTAATGTAGAGTAGATGAGTAATGTAGAGTAGATGAGTAATGTAAAGTAGATGAGTAATGTAGAGTAGATGAGTAATGTAGAGTAGATGAGTAATGTAGAGTAGATGAGTAATGTAGAGTAGATGAGTAATGTCGAGTAGATGAGTAATGTAGAGTAGATGAGTAATGTAAAGTAGATGAGTAATGTAAAGTAGATGAGTAATGTAGAGTAGATGAGTAATGTAAAGTAGATGAGTAATGTAGAGTAGATGAGTAATGTAAAGTAGATGAGTAATGTAGAGTAGATGAGTAATGTAGAGTAGATGAGTAATGTAGAGTAGATGAGTAATGTAGAGTAGATGAGTAATGTAGAGTAGATGAGTAATGTCGAGTAGATGAGTAATGTAGAGTAGATGAGTAATGTAAAGTAGATGAGTAATGTAGAGTAGATGAGTAATGTAAAGTAGATGAGTAATGTAGAGTAGATGTGTAATGTAGAGCAGCCAAGACTTTCATTGTTGAACGATCTTCTCACGACCTTGAAAGAGAAAACAAAGAAACTAGAGACGATATTCTAGAGAAACGTAGTATCAGACTATAAGAGGACGCATACATAGACGTCGATAAATGTATCTACATTTGCTTCATAGACTACAACAAGACATTCTACATGTCCAGGATAGACTACAACAAGACATTCTACATGTCCAGGATAGACTACAACAAGACATTCTACATGTCCAGGATAGACTACAACACGACATTCTACATATCCAGGATAGACTACAACAAGACATTCTACATGTCCAGGATAGACTACAACAAGACATTCTACATGTCCAGGATAAACTACAACAAGACATTCTACATGTCCAACATAGACTACAACAAGACATTCTACATGTCCAGGATAGACTACAACAAGACATTCTACATGTTCAGGATAGACTACAACAAGACATTCTAAATGTCCAACATAGACTACAACAAGACATTCTACATGTCCAGGATAGACTATAACAAGACATTCTACATGTCCAACATAGACTACAACAAGACATTCTACATGTCCAGGATAGACTACAACAAGACATTCTACATGTCCAACATAGACTACAACAAGACATTCTACATGTCCAGGATAGACTACAACAAGACATTCTACATGACAAAGATAGACTACAACAAGACATTCTACATGTCCAGGATAGACTACAGCAAGACATTCTACATGTCCAGGATAGACTACAACAAGACATTCTACATGTCCAGGATAGACTACAGCAAGACATTCTACATGTCCAGGATAGACTACAACAAGACATTCTATATGACAAAGATAGACTACAACAAGACATTCTATATGACAAAGATAGACTACAACAAGACATTCTACATGTCCAGGATAGACTACAACAAGACATTCTACATGTCCAGGATAGACTACAACAAGGCATTCTATATGTCCAGGATAGACTACAACAAGACATTCTACATGTCCAGGATAGACTACAGCAAGACATTCTACATGTCCAGGATAGACTACAACAAGACATTCTATATGACAAAGATAGACTACAACAAGACATTCTATATGACAAAGATAGACTACAACAAGACATTCTATATGTCCAGGATAGACTACAGCAAGACATTCTACATGTCCAGGATAGACTACAACAAGACATTCTATATGTCCAGGATAGACTACAGCAAGACATTCTACATGTCCAGGATAGACTACAGCAAGACATTCTACATGTCCAGGATAGACTACAACAAGATCTTCTATATGACCAAGATAGACAACATCAAGAACTTCTACATGTCCAACTTAGACTACATCAAGACCTTCTACATGTCCAACATAGACTACAGAAAGGTATTATACATACTGAACACGAAGAACAAATTGAATGTCTCCCAGAAATGTGTTTAGATAAAAATAAAGATTACCATTGTAAGAAGTAGATATTGGCGACAAACTACATCAATTAACTGAACAAGTGACTAATGCTCTTACATGGAACTGAGAAATGCAATAAGATGTCGTCGATAGAGGCAAACAAATTCAAAAGAAAATCACTCAAGCAAAATTTAATTTTTTGTGTTATAAACGGTTTTGTTATTTTACCTGTCCAGATGAAATCCTGCTATTTCCGCGACATGACGCTCAAATTCAGAGGCAGGATAAAGATTTATAGGTGCTTCTACTTCCCTGGGGTACCTGCAAAGCAACCACCGTAAAGATATTACGCAAGTCTGTGACAGGGCGAGAAGAGGGTGTTCAAACCCACGCTGTTAGGAAATCAGAACAGTACCTTTAATAATGAGAACAAGCATATAAGAGGTTTACACTATCCCCACCTTTTACTGTGCCAAAATAAAATCACCACAAATTTCACAAAAATTAGGAAACTACACACGAAATGAAGAAATTTTGCTCGAATAATTATAACAAATATTAATCGTGAAGGGAATGTTCCAGGAAAGAGAACAAGAGGCAAACCAAGACTACGACTAACACAGATTATCGAGTACCTTCTGAACATGAGACTAGAAGAGGCTGGGCGACTTGCACAGAACCGCGAGGTTTACAGAGTGGAAGTGAGGACATCGTTCTGTATAGGACATGTCACATAGATATCATAGAACTATGTCATGTTCCGAGAATATAAGAGGGCATGGGGGTTTGAACCCCAATCTGCATACCCCCTGATATCTACAGATTCGATTTCGAAAGTATATCGTCATCTTGTGTGATATACTGTCAATATCATATTTTGTCTATATCGATGTCTATATCACATTCCGTCTATATAGTAGTCTTTCAATATCATATTCTGTCTATATCATACTCTGTATTATATTCTGTCTATATCATATTATGTCTATATCATATTATGTCTATATCATTTTCTATCTATATCATGCTCTGTCTATATCATATTATGTTTATATCATATTCTGTCTATATCAGATTCGGTCTTTATCATTTTCTGTCTATAAAAGTATGTCTATATCACATTCGGTCTATATCCCAGTCTGTCTATATCATATTCAGTCTATATAATATTATGTCTATATCATATTATTTCTATATCATATTCTGTCTATATCATATTCTGTCTATATCATATTATGTCTATATCATATTATGTCTATATTATGTCTATATCATATTCCATTACATAATTTTTACATTAATATATGATTCATTGTGTCATTGTGTTTAAAATCTGATTGATGTTGACGTCATAATTCGGGCGACGTCTAATTATTCTAACAACCAATGGTGTGTCAAATTAAGTTTATCTGCAGATATACAATCCTAATAAGGTCACGAATAAAGTCAATTACATGTTACGATTAGGGGCTCAAAATGTATATGTTTTCAATTGATTAGTATGCTGTGTTTCTGTTATTTTCGTTTTCAAATTTGCAAAAAAAGATTTCCTTGATTCTTGATTAGAAACTAGCTTCATAGCACGCGGGGCTTTCCCATAAGTGCCCCGCCTTCCGTTCCAACAGCCATCTCAGTGTATGTAGACTCAGAGTCCAGGTCAGGTGTTGATTGCGTGATCTTCGGGACTTTCTAAAATATTTACTTTTCCTTCCATCCCATCTAGATACTCCCATATCTGACATTATCTGTATGTGTAGGTTCTCAGCCTCGTTGATGTCATCTTCATCTTGAAATCAATTTATTACTGCATTGATCAAGTCTGCTTTATCTCTTATCAGCAATGGCTCACCAATGACTCACTAGACAAACCAATCATGCAACAGAAAACCTTAGTAGATGACGTGCCTTTATATTGAGGTTATCTTCTTATAGAAGTTTCATGGCACGTCATCTATACAATCCCGTAGTCGTAACCTTCGATAAGAGTTACTATGTTGTTCCGACAGGCCGATCTGTGCTTGAACTAGTTACGGGCGCGGTGTTTGTGGGCGGAACAACAAAGAAACCAGTTGCAAGTGCCATAGTTGTGCCCTGATATCGACGTCTGTTTCAACATTGGACTCGAAACACCATCGAGTCGGATTGCTGCTGGAACAGAGGTCGGAGCACTTATGGCAATGCCTCACGTGCGTGAGACCAGTTTCTAATCAAGAATCATTGTTTCCTAATATTCTTCTTCTTCAGCGTTCCTTATCAAACTCTCGCTGGATTTCTATTAGATTTGCAGCAGGATGTAGTCCATAGAATGGAAATGCGTTGTGTCGCCGTTTTATTTGCGCCAATGGCCCGACACATCCGTCTTGGCGGCTAACTAGTATGTAAGTACCTCACTGTTTCCTAACTTATATGTAAGTACCTCACTGTTTCCTAACTAATATGTAAGTACCTCACTGTTTCATAACTAATATGTAAGTACCTCACTGTTTCCTAACTAATATGTAAGTACCTCACTGTTTCCTAACTAATATGTAAGTACCTCACTGTTTCCTAACTTATATGTAAGTACCTCACTGTTTTCTAACTTATATGTAAGTACCTCACTGTTTCCTAACTAATGTGTACCTCATTGGTTTAAAACGTGCTTTTGATCCATCAGAGAATGTGAGTATAAGTTTGAGCTGTGTACCGACTGGTGCTCTTTCTGTAGACACAAATTAGATGGCATTACACATATAATACTTGTACATGGCTCATATTGTTGTTTTAAACGTTCATTTTTGAGACAATTGTTATTGAGTATTTGCTTCTTGTTCCAACATTTTTATTCAATTCACGAGAGTCAAAAACATAAAATAAAATCGTTTTATCAACGATCATGTGGCTAAAAATAATTTGACAAAAATATTAACATCTAAACACATGACACAAATATTAACAATTAAACACATGAAAAAATATTAACATTTAATCACATACACAAATATTAACATTTAAACACATGACAAAAAATTAACATTTAATCACATGACACAAATATTAACATTTAAACACATGACAAAAAATTAACATTTAATCACATGACACAAATATTAACATTTAAACACATGACAAAAAATTAACATCTAAACACATGACACAAATATTAACATCTAAACACATGACAAAAATATTAACATCTAAGCACATGCCAAACAAACTAAATATAAGAAATATAAAATGTCACATCTATTCTACATAAATGTATAGTTCAGAAACATGGATAATGAAATGTATAGTTCAGAAACATGGATAATGAAATGTATAGTTCAGAAACATGGATAATGAACAAATAGCTAGAAGAAAGAATATATATCTTTATGATATAGACATAGGAATAGAAGAACATGAAGTAAACAATCTTCAAAGATTGTATGTATCTGAATTATTCATATTTCATATTATTTTGATGATGTCACTCGTATAGTTACTGTTCTCTCTTCTCTCAAGATCTTGAGCATTACTTGGTATGGCCTATTCCTTCGCTAGTTTTTCCCTAGAAAACCTAAGCATGGAATCTAATCTAATAATAAGTAAAGTAACCCATAACATTTATTAATGCCGTAGGGGTGTGAGATGTTAGCGATCTCACATTTCAGAGGACCTGCAAATGAGGGCGGTAGCCATCTCCTCTCCCTCGCAGTCTTTACTTCCCGGATTAATCCGGTATCCATTTAAGGCTGGGTCGACCTGGGAGTGGGAGCCGTTGCGATCTGAGAAACATTTACACCTCAACTGAGGGATGAACACAAGACAACTCATATGCGAAGCCAGTGCGCTAACCACTGCGCTACGCGGTTCACTATCTAATAATCTAATAATAATAGGAACTCAATAGCAAAACAGTTATGAGGATTTATTCTTTCGTTCATACATTATTCAACAATCTATTATTAATACACGTTCCTCGCAATTAACAATAATAATCCAGGATTGAAATTCATACAATATATTTCTCTTAACAGAATCACGCACACTCTTTATTTCCTATATAGTCTAACTCAGTCCCACCGGACTTGTCTTCCGGTATCTTGGCAACTAAATAGTCAGACTCAGCCCCACCGGACTTGTCTTCCGGTATCTTGGCAACTACATAGTCAGACTCAGTCCCACTTGACTAGTTGTCCGGTATCTCGGCAACTAAATAGTCAGACTCAGTCGTACCGGACTTGTCTTCCGGTATCTTAGCAACTACCCTTTACTATTATCCAAGCGTCTTATTCAGGGGACAAGGTAGCTGTAAGTTTTTTTTGTCACCTCTAAAATTACCACCAAACTCACTTTGTGCAACCGACACTGAAAGATGATCAGACTCCTGTTCACCGTTTCACGCTTTCCCCTACCAATTTCGTCCGTTTCTCTCTTCTAAAAATGAAGACGGTCGAATTCAGATAATTACAGCCTATTTTTGTCTCCTAGTATCTTTATTCATCCAAGGTCAGTCTATTTCTAACAATATTTGTCTCTCGCCGATTTATTTACTACTAAGTTGCTACATGGTAAATTCCGCCATGTTTTCGCGGGTTCAGAATAATTAATCTTACTTATTTTTACTGTCCAAATATTCTAGACCTTTAATCAGGTCCTTTAACTCTACAGTCTGACATGTACAGTTATTAATGAATCATATCCCTTCGTCCAGTAAAAAATAAAATTCTTCACACAATTTAATCTCAAAATGTCTTCTTCATTTTGCGAACAAACTTCCCCATTCACCTTGTAATATTATTACAATGGAAAGATAAGAAAACGAACAAACTTCCCCATTCACCTTGTAATATTATTACAATGGAAAGATAAGAAAACGAACAAACTTCCCCATTCACCTTGTAATATTATTACAATGGAAAGATAAGAAAACGAACAAAGCAGTTCTGAGAAGAAAAAAACACATTTGCAGCATATCATATTCATGATGTAGACATCAACCCAGAATATTTTGGCTATAGTGATTTTCTAGGCAACATAATTGCGTTAGTAGTTTGCCATTATTTTCTGAACGGCCCGGATACACAATTGCACGCGGTGGGATTTGAACCTGGTACTTTGGCCGTGCTATACACTCTGTACCAAGCTGTATACACTCTTCATTTGAACAAAATGTCCAATATCTAAGAAAATACTGTACAAGAACGCATTAGTAGAGAACAAAAACAAGCAAAGAAAAATGGCAAGTAGGCCGTGAAGGCAAAGAAATTTCACGGAAAAGAGGAAAGGTTTTTGAGATGTTCTGAAATATCAACATGACGCAAGGTTTCGCATGAGAATATAATATAACACAGACAAGTATGTTTAAGAAGCAAGGTTTCATCAAGGGAAATTCAACAACGAAAGGAGGAAACTAGAAGAGTATACAGTCATCCCTCAGTTATTGCGGCTAATAGGGAACAGAATCGGCCGCGATAAGTGAAAACCGCGAAGTAGTGTCATCCTCTCATTTATAACACACGTACATTTTTTGTGTATGTATAATATCAATAAGTGTATATGAAACCATATAAGTGTATATGTTATCATTAGAACATTAAAGAATAGTTTCAAACATGTAAATAAAATATTAATAGTATAAATAACATACATAAAATAATGTATAAATAATATAAATATGATACGTGTGTGTGTGTGTGTGTGTGTGTAACATACGTAAATGTAACTAAAGTGTACATACTGTAAATATGTTTTTAGAAATCCGCGATGTACTGAAGCCGTGATAAATGAACAGCGAAGTAGCGAGGGATGACTGTACTTAGAGTTTTATATAAGATTTCGATTTGGTGAAATACTAACAGTTCCATAGTTAACCATCAAGGGTAAAGGAAGTGTAAAGAGACTAATGACCGTTACTTAAATATCTTCATCATCATCAGGTGCCATTCCGGGTGGCGTAGGCGGTCATGGCTCTCCACAGCTCTCTGTCCACAGTATTATGTATCAAAGTCGTTGTTGTTTCCTTGCCGTGCCAGGTTGTCAAACTGTCTAACATTTTCTCACGTTGTCGCCCTCTGTCTCTGGTGCCTTCAATCTTGCCTGTTGTGACTATGTTCTCTAAACCTGCCTGTCTCATGAAGTGGCCAAAAAAAGAAGATTGCCTTTTTTATATTGTTGATTAAGGTCCGTTTCGCATTTAACTCTTTCAACACCTCTACATTAGTTTTTCTGGCAATCCATGGTATTCTCAGCATTCTTCTGTATAACAACATCTCTGTTGCCTCCAATCTTCCACTTTCCAGTTTGTTTATTGTCCAAGACTCGCACCCATATGTTAGTATAGGGGTTATATAGCACTGCAGAACTCTCTTTCTCACCTCTAATGACAAGGTCTTATTACACAGTATATTTTTAATTTTTCTGAATGTTGTTTTTGCCTGTCCTATTCTGCATCTTATTTCTGTTGAACTTCTTCCATCTGCTGTAATCATTGTAACTAGATATTTGAATTGGTGGACCTGTTTTAATACTATATCATTCACTATGATCTTGCAAGGTGTGTTATTTTGTTTCTTTGAAATAACCATTACTTCTGTTTTCTTGATATTTAGGAAGAGGCCTTTCTCTTTGCTTTCTGTGACTACTACTTTAATTAAATTTTGAAGGTTTTCCTCACTTTTTGCAATCAGAACAGTGTCATCCGCATATCTCAAATTATTTATGTTATGTCCTCCCACTGATATTCCTGGGATATCTACTAGTGCATGCAATATGTTTTCACTGTATAAAGAGAACAGGTCTGGTGAAAGCACGCATCCCTGTCTGACTCCATGTTTTATTTGTTGAAAAGGGCCAAATTGATTTCCTACTCTTATTGCTGCTGTATGTTGCCAGTACATGTTCTTGATTATTCTTAAATCCTTGCTGTCAATGTTCAGATTCTCTAGCATGTGTATAATTTCACTATGTTTAACTTTGTCAAATTCTTTAGTGTAGTCTATAAAACAGAGGTACAGATCTGTTTTTACCTTTATAGACCTCTCTATTAGTGTTCTCAATATATAAATCGCATTGTTCGTGCCTTTGCCTTCTACAAAACCACATTGTTCTGGACTTATTTCTGGTTTTATTTTGTTTCTCACTCTCTTCATGATGATTCTGAGAAGTATTTTGGTTATTTGGCTCATGACGCTGATTGTACGGTGTTCTTCACATTTGGTGGTCCCTGGTTTCTTAGGTAAGGCTATAAATATGGACCTCATTAAGTCATCCGATATGTTTCCGCTGTTATATATGTCATTCAGCAGTTTTGTGATTATTTCAACTCCAAAGTCATCTAAAGCTGCTAATTCGCGTGCTATGAAAGCTGAGTATTGATGGACCCTCGCCGTTATCTTGTATTTTTATGTCTGGTCTATTGTCATCATAAAGTTCTTTGGTATATTCTGACCATCTCTGTACTATGTGATCTATTCCCATTAATACCTACCCTGTCTTAGATTTTAGACACCTTGTAACTGTTTGCGTTCTCTTTCCTGTTATTATCTCCATTTTCTTACATAGTAATGTCGTATCTTGGTCGTAATGCAATTCTATTTCTGTGCATTTCTTGTTCAGCCAGCTTTCTTTTGCTATTTTGCATTTCTCTCGTATCTCCTTATGTATTTTCTGATATTCCACTATCTTGTGTTTATTTTTAAACATCGTAAATGTACATTTGTATATTTTGATGAATCTCAAAAAAAACGAATCTAGTGGTAATGAGAACTCTTTTAATGTCAACAAATTGATCTATCCAATATCCAACCAATTTAAGACACACATTGGATTAGTACATGCAAAACAAACATTAGATCAGCATACTAGGATATGTATATATAACCAGATTCATGAGTGAAACAAAATAGTACAACAGCAAGTAATAATTATATGAAAATAGAACAAACCTACAAAAACGATGGGAAGTGTAGACAAATCCTGAAGCAAATCTTTTATAAGGAGATCATCATTAGGATCGTACATATGATATGCATTGATTCCTCGATGAAATCTGCTTGATGAGTTATTTCTGAAACATTGAGTGAGTACACTAGACATGATTGATGAGTTATTTCTGAAACATTGAGTGAGTACACTAGACATGATTGATGAGTTATTTCTGAAACATTGAGTGAGTACACTAGACATGATTGATGAGTTTTTTCTGAAACATTGAGTGAGTACACTAGACATGATTGATGAGTTATTTCTGAAACATTGAGTAAGTACACTAGACATGATTGATGAGTTATTTCTGAAACATTGAGTGAGTACACTAGACATGATTGATGAGTTATTTCTGAAACATTGAGTAAGTACACTAGACATAATTGATGAGTTATTTCTGAAACATTGAGTGAGTACACTAGACATGATTGATGAGTTATTTCTGAAACATTAAGTAAGTACACAAGACATGATTGATGAGTTATTTCTGAAACATTAAGTGAGTACACTAGACATGATTGATGAGTTATTTCTGAAACATTAAGTGAGTACACTAGACATGATTGATGAGTTATTTCTGAAACATTCAGTCAGTACACTAGACCCTATTGATGTCCCCCAGGATGGATAGGTTTTTTGTAAACGTCAGAATTAAACAATTATTACCGATATATGTATCATAGTATATATATATATTATATAGAGTATCATAGTATCATATATGTATCATATATGTGTTCATAGGTTTCAATGTGTACATTCATGTCATGGGAAGTTCTGGGATGTTTCTTGATGGTGATAAAGTAATCTTTTTGAGTTATGGCTACAGGTTATCCTCAGCACACAAGGTACAATTACATAGATATCTCGATCCCCGGCTCAACAATTCCAGCAGAGTGTAGTGGCTGATAGTTCCAGTGTGATATTTATTTATCATAGTCTTAGCATATCTATTATATTTCTCTGCACGGGATGTTTCGAAATCTACACAAAGCTGATACCGTCTTGAGAGCGACCAGGAGTCACACTGTTGTCAATATTCTTGTCAATATTCTTGTCAATATTCTTGTCAATATTCTGCACGGACAAGATCCATATCCATTTGGTTATGATGAAATAGTTTCTTTAAATATGAGTTTAGTTCTCAACAGTTTATAATCTTTCTGACAAAATCATAGGTCCTCCTCAGCTGATTAACTGAATCATATGTCCTCCTGAGCTGATTAACTGAATCATAGGTCCTCCTGAGCATTAACTGAATCATAGGTCCCCCTGAGCTGATTAACTGAATCATATGTCCTCCTGAACTGATTAACTGAATCATAGGTCCTCCTGAACTGATTAACTGAATCATAGGTCCCCCTGAACTGATTAACTGAATCATAGGTCCCCCTGAACTGATTAACTGAATCATAGGTCCTTCTGAACTGATTAACTGAATCATAGGTCCTCCTGAACTGATTAACTGAATCATAGGTCCTTCTGAACTGATTAACTGAATCATAGGTCCTCTTGAACTGATTAACAGAGGGTGTTAATAAAATATATTAGGCTTTCTGTCCCATAGACATAATCGTGTTGTGGAGATGGCGGGGGGGGGGGAGGGGGTTATCGACGCAAGTTTCATTCCCGAAAGGAGGTATTCACTTCAGCAGTATCCCAGGAGCATGACATCATGCCGTGAGTGTAGCATACACCTCTGGGCTAACCAGTTTATCATGTTTCTTCCAGAGCTTTTGCTCCCTATGAATGCTCCCTAATCTTGATGTACCTATGAAGTAATGTTGCACCTAGAATTCCCTGCCACCTATAACTGCCACAAACTGACATAGGTGTAATGTGCGACGGTCTGCATCTCTTAGTCATCCATGTGTACCAATTGACAAAGGACAAAAGTAAGAAATTGAAAAAAATACACGTAGTGACAATATGATGATTTTTTCCCCACAGTTAACAGATTGTCAGCTCATCAGCTAACCTTCTTAAAATTCATAATACGACATGCATGGATAGAAGACATTGATCCTATCCCACCCCCCCCCCCCGAACTAGAAGTCTAGTCGCGGATGTCACAAGGGAGATTTCTTGTCGTTATTGCTGTTAAAATATTGGTATTGGTAATTTTGTTAACACTCACAGTGGAGAATATAATACGAGTAATGAGGAATGTAAACTATAGAGGTGATTTACTAATATTCTACTAAAACTGTAGAATGTTACTGTAGAACTGTAGAACTTGTAAACTGTAGAACTGTAGAATCAATATAAATTGACATGTCACAATGTCGTTATAACATGTACACTGGATGTTCAAAGGCAAACTAAAGAAATGCTAGAAGGGAAACAAGAAACATTAGCATATCAACAGAGATGGGGTTCTATGGAAAAATGCTGAGAATATCATGAATTGCCAGAAAAATTAATGTGGAGATGTTGAGAGTCAAATGCGGCGAAACGAGTCTTAATCAATAATATAAGAAAAAAGACAATCTTAATTTTTTTGCCAAATTATGACACAGTTTGGAGAACATAGTTGCACCAGACAATATTGAAGGCAAGAGAGACAGAGGACTACAACGTGAGAAAATATTAGACAGTTTAACAATCTGGCATGACAGGGAAACAACAAAGATCCTGATATGTATTTTTTCTCCCGAGCTCTATTTCTAGTATTATGTGAGATCCATGTTTACCTATTTCAACCGGCATGGCACCTGATGATGATATCAATAATCTTATACCTGCACTTTATACGGTATTTTTGACTGGACAGAAACTAGTTTAATCTTGTGTATACATTCAGACATTCTAATGATATAGTTTTGTTAATGTAAAGTGAATTAAACAGAGGAAACATGAGAGCTGACTTTATGTAATTGGCAGGCAATGCGACGATAGACGGCACAATGCTGAGAAAAGATAAATCAGACTTAATGAAGGCAGTAATGAATTCATTTCAAGATGAAGATGATGTCAATGAGGCTGAGAACGTACACAAACGGAGAATGTTAGAAATCGGAGTATCTAGCGGTGAGGGAAGGAGAAGTAATGTTTTTTTGAAAGTCCCGAAAATCACACAATCAACACCTGACCGGGACTCCAAGTCTACATACACTAGGATGGCTGCTGGAACGGAAGGCAGAGCACTTATGGGAATATCTCATGTGCCGTGAAACCAATTTCTAATCAAGAATCAAGAAGAAGAATCACGAATTAAACATTTAGGAACACGTCCCACAATACATCTTAGAAATGTGCATGATATATCTAATTTTGAGTGGTTACAATATTGAGAAATAGGTCGTAGATAGATTTAGAAATCATAATAATGCTGAGATAACATGTGAGATTACATTATAGATTTAGAAATTGTTTTTCTAGTTCAATTATTCATTATATTGATATAGTAATACCAATACAACATTGATACATCAAAATGGCATGTGTAAGGTAATTAGTAATTTATACATCAAGGGAGAGCACGTAGACATGAGCAGAGTGATTTCAAGGAGCAAATACAATCTCGAGGTCTTATGTTAAAACACTTCTCACTGAACAAGACATGGCATCATGTTGACAACAGATTACTTCCCAGATCGGAATGGACATTTCAGCCGCGTCTTACATGCTCACAAACGTGAAACATAAGCGAATTTTTATATGTCAGTCTATTCTTCTTTTGCTCAGGATGAAAAATATTGTTACCATCATTACGTCAACAATCCACAATATTACTAGCATTTTATTTGGTGACCATTTATCAACCCCACTAGAAGTTTGTTTGGTGACCATTCATCAATCTCACTAGTAGTTTGGTCACCATTCATCAATCTCACTGGAATAGAGTCACTTTCATCTTTCTCGGCATGTCGTTGGAGGCTAGTAATCACAGTTGAGGGATGGGCGTAACTTCATGTCAACTGTGAAAAAATCCCCGTAATTGCATGTCTTGTCTCGATTTCTTACTTCTGTCTTCTTTCACAAGATCCCCATGGATGATTTGGAGATGCAAGCCAGCGGACATTGTATTTGTTCTTTTGTTGCAGACGCCAGGTGGCGGTGTATGCTGGTTGTGCCATCACTAAAGTTAAACCAACAGATCTGACAGAAGAATGATGAACAAGCTTATCCAGACGTGTATGCTAGATGTGCCATTACTAAAGTTAAACCAACAGATCTGACAGAAGAATGATGAACAAGCTTGCCCAGACGTGTATGCTGCACTCCTGGCAGGACATAATAATCCTGGGATACGGCCACACTGGAATGTCTTCTTCCTTCGAGTACTAAACATGCATCGATAAACTCCCCCCTCCCCCCAAAAAAACCATGCTTTTGTAACAAGCCTTATACAATTACCGATTTCGCCTCGGTTTCCCATCTGTAGAGGACATAGTTTTATGTCAGTAAGGCTATACAGCTGTCAATAGCTACCTGCTTACAAATAAAATGTTTATGAAATCATCACCATCATTGTTTCTTTGTTGTAATAAGAATAATCAATCTCAGTATTACTTTTAAAAATAAAGATTCATTATTATATCACTTTCTTACATCAATATTCAACAATATCACAATTCGCTATGTCACAGAAACATTCAACATGACTGTCACAATGTTAAATTTCGGTAATCTATGTGTAATTTTTTTACGAAAACATATTGTAATTTCACTGTTACTCTGTTACATAAACATTTACAATCTCACTGTTATTATTCATTAAGTTTGGGCGTCAAAGTTAGTTAGAACTTACTTGTAACTCCCAGTGTCATTCACCAAAAAACGTCCTTTCTTAGCAAGTAAACTCAGTCGTTTCAGAAAGTTGTAATACGATTCATCAGATTTGATCTCAAACACACTGTTGTTATTTTTGTATCTGGACTGAAACAATCTCACCAAATCTTCCACTTGGGGAATACTGTGATTGGCCTTGCTGCCAAATTTGTGTGCTCCTGAAATATTCTGTAACTAAAGCGATACGTACAGATTACATACAAATACATGGAAACAAACTCATTCAGCACAGATTTTATCCAAATAAATGATGTAAGTAATTAAAATACATTGCAAACATTCTTGTAATTACATCGCATAATGAATAGAAGAAATATGCATCAAACGCTTAAAAATGTAAAGGATTCTACGGCACAATCCTCAGGATAGAAAAAGAGAATGGGTTAGGGTTTCTTGAATGCTATATGGCACGAACATACAAATGTGACTAAGAAGAGAAGATAAAGCTTGGAGAGCAGGTACTGAAAGTGACTACCATTGAACAAATCTACGACAAACCTAGAACTGAAACTTAAGTGACACAAACCCTATAAATCAAGAAAAGTATGGCTTCAGGACCTGACGAAGTCCAGTACAAACAAATCAAGCAATGTGACACGCAGATAATTAGTAAAATAGAAAAGAGATTCTTAATTCTCGCAAGAATCCAGCTTATATTTGATGATCACTGCTCGGATATAACCAAATTTGACTAAGTCGGTGCTTGAGAAATGAGCATCTTATCATCTGAACACTTTGTATTTTGATTCATCTGTACACGTTTTCTCAGTTCTGACTACGGTGTACAGATCAGAAACGTGATCTCCAGTTAGAACCATGTGTAGATGGTGTGTGTAGCTCTTGCATGGTGTTGAGATTCACAGTAATACCTTTATTTGATGATTGTTCTGTGACGATTTTCTATTGGCTTTTCTCTTTCTTGTGCAATTTGGTACCCATTTAAAACTCGTGTAATTGCAGTATATTTTTGTTAATTCTAAGTACAAATCCGATATAAGTCCAACGTTTTCTTCTTACTGTTGTAGAAACATTGCTGATTCTTGTCTTTGATTTGCTATTTGACTTGGAATCAGTGGCGTAGCGAGAGAAGGGCGGGCGGAGGTACGGACTGCCCCGGGCGGCATCATCGGGAGGGTGGCATCATCGGGAGGGTGGAAAATGTATTTTCGTCCAATCTTTCACAATCACTGACATATTTTTTTTAAATATCACAAGGGCATACAATTATGATTTTCGCCATTGACCCACGCTACGCCACTGCTTGGAATTATTCCAAGCCATTATGTAAGATTTTTAAAAGATATTTATTTTCAAATTTGTTTAATTTCTTCTCCAGTATAATTGTTAGGACTGCGTTCCAGCTTTCGCATCAATATGTTAATATAGACAACAAATTGGAGTGAATCAGTCGTAGTTTGTATGTATTTATAGTTATTTTTATTTCCAGGTTTTCTAATCTATAAATATATTTGTCTAAGGGACTTGACACAATCAGCTGATTCTGTTCATTTTTGTAAAGCAGTCAATTATGCATATATTTAAATACAATTTTGCCCAATAGTAGAATAGATATTGATTGTTTAGTATAAATCAATACCGGCTAAACAATCATGAACTAATTAATTGAAATAATTGATTACGTAATTTAGACAAATTGACATATTTATATATCCGAATATGTTGATACTCGTTTTTGTGATCTTAATTAATAATATGTTAGTGTCTAGTCTGAAAATCAAGTAATTGGGTTTATAGCTCGCTTATCTGGATCCTGAATCTTGAAAATAACTATGTAGTCAACAATTTCTAAAAAATTATGCTGAAAAAAATGAAAATAAATTGCAGATTATTGCAAATGAATAGTTGTATACATATTTTTCTTTATAAGTAAACACAATAAAAATAGGTCATGTTACAGCTTTACTACATACGCAGATTTATTGAAAATATCATTAGATTACCTTACAATATGCGGTACATATTGTGAAAAAAATCCAACAAATCTGTCAGTTTTTAACGAAAATGGCGCAAAAATGAAGACTATACTAGCAATTTATACCCACAGGCCTAATAAACTTTAAATCGTTATAAAACAAAAACTATATGTAACAAACAAACACAAAATGTAAACTTTGTAAGAAATTAGATATTTTGAGATTTATAAACTATAGCTTGTTTTGGTAAGTATAAGAAAGGGATATACAAAAATAATTCTACTTTGGTCTAGAATAATAAAATCGGTTAAATAAATTAGACTTATAGCCTACAACAACAAAATATAAGTATCTAGCCATCTCTCTATGTGACGTGTCCTTTACAGAATGTTTTCCTCACCGCAAATCTGTAAGCCCCTCGGTCCTGTTCAAGCTGCGCAGTTTATTCAAGTGTTATGTTCAGAAGGTCTTCCATATCATGTGTCTATCGAGTTCTTGGTTCACCTCTTGTTCTCTTTCCCAGAACTTCTCCCTCCATGATTAATCTTTCTAAACCATTGTGTTTTGTTTGTATATGTATAAAATATTCTAGTCTGCCTTTAAAAAAATGTTTTTGAGGAGTCATTCTTCTTCTATGTGCAGGCCTATGCTGCAGTCTGCGTTGGATGGTCTTTCTATCCATGATTCTTAGGATATTTCTACAATATTTCCTTTGGAATACCTATTGTTTTCTTGTTCACTGCGGATATCATTTCCAGGAACTCACAATCATAGGTTTTTTACTGGAAAGATATAACTTTCTAATAGTTGTAGCTATTTTTCTGTTCGTCCATTACCGTAGATGTTTCATTTGTCGTTTTATTTTTGTAGGGCCATTGCCATTCTCTTTCTGATCTCTGCTAAGCAATCTCCAGTGGTTGTGATGTTTGACAGGGATATTCATAGTTGCTCACATTTTCTAGTTGTTCTTGGTGTGAGTTCATTTCTGTTGATATGCATTATTTTTCTTTTTTTTTGCATTGAGTGTATGTGTTTATTGTATTGTATTTTAATGGTATTGTATTTTTTGTATCTCGCTCTCTCATTATATATATACTTTTCGGAGTTATTTTTATAAAAGATATTCCCTAATTGGGCATCGTTCAACCTATTGACTGTGTCCATATGTGTCATTACCTTCTTGTGGTTACCTGAATTGTACTTACCTCTTGATTAGTGAGTTCATGAAAGAGGTCAAGTTCAAAACAAAATTTTTGGCAGTAACTGGTGACAGGTTCATGAGAATCCCATGAAACTTACTCCACAAAAAACTCTCTGACCATATTTTTAAATGCTTATAAAATATTTACGATCCTCGAATACATTCAATTGACAATTCAGTGCGCAAGTATGGTTCATCTCACTACAGAACAACGATACATCATCACTGGACGCTTATAGACTGGACAATCACAAAGTGTAGCGGCCAGAAAATTTGATGTGGTTAATAGAACCATGTATCGCCTTTGGAGGCGATTTCAACAATCGGTCGACCGGCTGGCAGACCGGCCTCACAGTGGAATACCCAGAGTCACAACTTCTGCCGAAGATAGCTTCATACGGGTGCATCACATCAAGAATCTTTGCATCTGCGTCCTTCACAGTCCACTCAATGCTAGCCGCTCGTCGAATTTCAGATCAAACGGTCCGGAACCAGTTGCACCACGATGGTCTTTTTGCTAGAAGACCCTTCAGGGGTCCTGTTCTTATAGACTTATAGTAAGAATTGACCGCTGTAGGCAAATCATCATCGTCAATAGACCGTTTGGAATAACTGGAGACGGGTTAGGTTTAAATATAAATACAAATGTTGAATCATTTTGTGCTCCAGATAGACAATAGACGGAGAAGAGTTGACCACAGATTGTCCGTCCAGAGCCACGCCCTGGATATGAGTGCGTGCGTTCGTGTGTGTGTGTGTGTGTGTTTGTGTGTGTGTGTGTGTGTGTGTGTGTGTATAAACATCTCAGTAAACAACCAAATACTGGGAAAAGTCACCAACTTCAGTTACTTGAGCAACATAATTCTTGTTGACGAAGACTCAATGAAATAAATAAATACACGCACAGCAGTTGCAGCTAGCACATTTACTAAACTAACTAAAATCAAAAGATCTTGGAAGAAACAGCAAGCTAAAGCTATTGAACTGTATTGACCCGGTATTAACGTATGGAAGTGAAAGCTGGAAATCAACTCAAGCAACATACCAACAATAAAACAGCTTCGAAAACAAATGTCTCCGGAAAATAACATAAAATGGCGCGAGTTCGTCATAAATAGTGATTTAAGAAACAAAACACAATATGAACATGTTTCAAACATCATAAGAAAACGCAAATGGAAATGCATGGGTCACGTTTTCAGACTAGATGAAAACAGAATAAACCAAGCCCTTATGTGAACACCTGACTGTAAAATAAAACGAGGCAGCCTTAAAAAACACCATACTTAAAGAAGGGAAAATAACAGACTGCAAGACTATACAAGAACTAAAATTGCAGGCAGCGGGTAACAACACATAGAGAATCAAAACTTTTCTTCTATGTGTCGCCTGAAGCACGAAAGGAACAAACTAACATGTATATATATATATATATATATATATATATTAGTGTATGTATATATAGGCTTATATATTCGGTGTTGTAGGCTATAGGTAAACCTATTTAACCAGTGGCATTTAAAAAATAATGTTTATATAATGGTACACAGTTTAAATATATTCGCCCATTTATTTAACTTGTGGTGAAGCCACAATGTAACAGTGACATATTGCAACCGTGTTGTACTCATGTTTCTATGTAAAACACTACCGTTTACCCTTGTGTGTTATATCATAACACCATGAACTGCTATGTAAAGATGTCATTATATATAAATATATAGTTGGAAGTAATATTTGACGAGAATTGTTCATAGTGTCGGTCGACTTAAAGCGAGAAGGTTCCCACAATATTATTCTTGTAAATAAAAAATAAAAATTATTGGTAGCATATCCTTTACTGTCAACTTAGCATTTGTTGGCTGTGGTGATTTTCTAGGCAATATAAATACGTTCAGTAGTTTGTCATTGCTTTCAGAACCGTCCGGAGGCACGGGGACTAGCCTGTGCGGAGATCGAACTCGGTACTTTTCCCGCCACAGACGCGCTCCGTACAACTTCGCCACAGATCCGGGCATATATACATATAGAGTAAATACATATATATACATATATACATATATACTTGTAAATAGGTCAACATAAATGTAATTAAAAAGAGGGAACTGCAATAAAATTGACGAGTCATCTATTTTTCAGTATTTCTTCTACCTTCTTTAGTGAGGACGCATCTACGGTCCTGATTATAAGTGCATCTTGTTTCCTTAAGAATTGATAACACATTATCACAGCCTTTCAATTATCCATAAATACAAACATAACACATAACATAACTAAATACATAACATATCACAGTATCCTGGTCTTTCAATTATCCCTAAGTACAAACATATTTATATCACATTATCCTAGTCTTTCACTATCCCTAAATGAAAACATATTTATATCACATTATCGTAGTCTTTCACTATCCCTAAATGAAAACATATTTATATCACATTATCGTAGTCTTTCAATTATCTCTAAATACAAACATATTTACCTGTGTCTTTACATGTGATGTCAGACCATTATACGAATCTACCAGGTAATCACGAGTTTTAAACGTGCGCTTGAAACTAAATGATGCAAGAGTAGAAATTATAAGTATACAGCAAGCACATCTAGCCAACAGTTTGAGAACCTTCGTAAACATAGGCCTCATTGTTGTCCAGAATGAAATCACGGAAAGTCTTGGTTAATTTGGTTGAATTGTACCGGACTTGCTGTGTCAACATGCTCACCTGTAAACAAGAAGAAGATGATATCTCCAATAAAATGTTTGTTAATCAAAATCTTATCAGAGACAATACAATTTTAGAAGAAATTCATCAAAATATATTCACAAATCTTCAGCTGAACCTCACTATACACTACATAGTCACATGTAATATGTCTTCTGTGGAGTTCATGCCTGGTGACATGGCTGGCCACATAATGGTCTGGACGTTGTTATCAGTGAGGAACTGTGTGGTGAGTTGTGGCACATGAGGTCGAACGTTATCCTGCTGAAATAATCGAGTCTTGTGCAGCCATATTTGGAAGGACGCGAGGACAGACAATTTCAGCGGCATATCGTTTGGCATGCAGGCGTCCTTCACGTTGCACCAAGTGACTTCTTCCCATGAATCAACAATAGTACACATCCACAACCATGTTTAGGTGCCTCATCATCGTTGTTCTCGGCGTAGCGCTCACAGACTCTGCGGTAAACTCTTCGCCGTCTATCTTCTTGCTGGAGCATACCAAAAAAATGATTTATCACTAAACCAAACCCGTCTCCAGTAATTTCCATCGGTCTATTGACGATGCTGGTTCGCCCAAGGCAGTCCGTTCTGGCGATGCCGGTCGTAAGAACATGACTTTTGAAGGGTTGTTTAGTCCAAAGTCCAGCGTTGTGCAGCCGGTTCCAGACCGTTTGATCTTAAATTCGACGAGCTGCTGCTGGCACTGAGTGAACTATCGAGGACGCAGATGCAAATCGATTCCTGAGGCAAAGCGATTTTCGGCAAGAGTTGCCACTAAGCCAGTTTGTTGAAATCGCCGCCCAAAGACGACTAATGGTGCTTCTAACCACATTACAGTGTCTGGCCACAACATTTTGTGATTGTCCAGTCTTTAAGCGTCCAATGCAAATTGTAAGAATTCAGCAACGAGCCTACGATAACGTCGCTATCACTACCACATAGGCCCACACTCGGATGTAGAGGATGTTATTTTAAAATATTTTGAAAATAGCAACAACAAAAAAGAATTGACGCGAAATATTAATCAATAAAAGGTAATATTGTTGCAAAATTGTATAACAAAATCAACAGTACTTACATAGAACACATTGAACAAGTTTTACTTGACGATGACTAACAGGCTATCACTTTTGTACTATGAGGTCTTAACGTGAATTCATGTGCATTTGATTGATTATTCAAGTACGCCAAGGGGCGGACTACATGTAGGGTCTGGGCCGGACGTCCCGCCTACAGTCAATAGATGTTGATGTGCATTCATCACCTCTCACATCCAGGTGCAACTTATGCACAGCCATCTCTATAGCAACACCTTCACGCTTGTTGCCCTGTTTTCACAAAGTTTGCTATGGGGGTGACCGAGTACCTGGCGGGATACCCGGGTCCCTCCTTCTTTTTCTTCTCTTCTTACGCGCCACTGTTCTTGTCAAATTCCGATAACCTCACCAAGGATCCTGAAACGCTGATGAATCTATCCTACATGAAGTGGATCCAGGCCATACCTACCTGAATGTTATGTGTGTATGTCCTTGTTCCCCATTCATAGGTTATATGTTTGAATTGCCTCACTGCCTTGCTTTTGTCTCCTGTAAAACGGCCCCCATGGATGATGAAGAGATGCGAGCAAGCAGACATTGCACCTGTGCCTTCCTGTAGCGGTCCTCCTGGTGGCGGGGAATGCCGGAGGTGCCATCACTGCCGATGGACCCACAAATCTGACGTACGTATGATGAGCTGGTGGGCCGGTAAATGGTTTACCGCTAGCAGGACGTTACGATCCTGGGTCACTGCTACACTGGAACGCCTCTCTTCGGGGATATAAAACCCCATACAAAACCATGCCTTTAAGACAGCGAACGTTACACGAGCTCGGGTGTCGCCTCGTTTACCAAGGCCCGCGCTGCTCCTCTTCACCTGGGGAGAGCAGTGTCAAGTATGCTACCGGGAAAAACTCACTACAACACATACACATTACGCATCCTCTAACTAAACATCGCAGGATTTAGAAACAAACAATTAGAACTGACCAAGATACTTCGGGATCTACAAATACAAATAGCTTTAATTCAAGAAACTGTACTACCAAAAAACTCCCCCATACATGTCACAGGATACACAGCGTATGTGTGTAAATGTCAGATATGTCAGGGATTAATGACACTCATTCGGAATGATATACAAGCTTAGGTTTCCAATATAGAAACCAATGACGAGACAGACCTACAAGATGTGACAATATGGAGGGATGGAAAAATGCTAAAAATAATTAATATCTAATACCCCATAAGACTCACCTTAAACTAAAACTTGTCCAGACGACCGATATGAGAAGGACAATCATCGCATGCGACCCCCATCAAGGCCAGCACCGTGAAGTGGTGATGGGGCTTAGTTCAGCCATCAGAGGCTGGAAACTAAGACTGGTCGGGCAGTCCCATTCGAGCAGGACCATAGTCTTGCCCAAGTAAGCAGAGTGCTGAAGACTGAGGCACCCAGCCAAAAGGCGCACAGATAATCAGGATGCCACGCACAAAACACAATGAAAACATGTCTGTATCTATAAAAAGTTATGGTGCCTGCCCTGTGGCGGACGTTCAGGCAGGGACGGTGCCGGGCCCTATACCTCGAAAGGGTCCAACCTCAGTTACTGAAAGTCCTTCTCAATTGCCTCGAGGAGCCAGAAGGCAAGGGAATAGAGCTACTGGCCAAACAAACTTTAAACGACCAATACAAATAATGCACTGGAATGCTGAGGGTGTCAACAGTAAAAGAGATGGATACAGCAAAAAATTGGAACTTGAAAATGTCCTCAGTGAAGAACAAGTTAATATATGCTGTATCCAAGAAACACACCTCAGCAGCAACATAGCCTTCCAAATCAGAGGCTACCAGTGCTACCGATCTGACCGAAAGGACAGGCGAAAGGGTGGAATTCTGACACTTGTTAAAAACAATATTAGCGCATGTCAGCTGGAAGTATATATGGAAGGGGCAGAATACCAGATGCTCCACCTAAAAACAGACAGTGCAGAATTCCATCTCCTGAACTACTACTGCCCAAATGATAAACCATTGGCACTAGACACAATTCCAGATAAAGATAGACTTATGGTGTGTGGTGACTTCAACAGCCACTCTCAGAGCTGGGGCTACGATCATATCGACAAGAGAGGTGGGGAACTTGAGAGCTGGCAGGATGAAAATAATCTCATCCTTAATCTCAGCTAGCAGACTCACCAACCTTCTACTCGAGAGCATGGCACACCACCTCTACACCAGATCTGGCATTCCACTCACCAGGCCTGGAATGGAACATCACACGTATCATTGGAAAGCAGCTTGGGGGTAGTGACCACAGACCAGTATTTCTGGAAATCCACAATGAATTTACAAAGGACAGCAGCACGCTCACAAGGTGGAACTATAAGAGGGCAGACTGGAAAATGTACCAGCATTTAATCAGCGTTCTAGCTAAGGACATGAACTTGGACAAAGACATCAATAGAGCAGTGAGTGAATTTAATAGGTGTATACTACATGCTGCTATTAAAACCATACCCAGGGGGGGGGGGCACGCAAAAACAACAAACCCTACTGGAATGATGAACTGGAAAAGCTGCAAAATGAGATGGAAACATCTAGACAGCAGGCTGAGAACAGACCTAGCCAAGAACATCACAACAAATATCAACAAACAAAGGCTAAATTTCAAAGAGCCAAGTTACAAGCCAGACGGAGTAGCTGGAAAGAAAAAACAGAGTCGCTGAACCTAGAAAGAGATACTAGGAAATTATGGAAACTTGTAAAACAACTAAATGATGAAGGTACAGGGAGAAATACCAGGATCACACTTTATAAAGATAGAAACATTTTAACTGGTAAACATGCAGCTGATTACTTTGCAGATTCCTTTGCAGAAGACAATAATATCAAAGTCAGCCCAGACAAACAACAGGAGGTTCGAGAGAACCAGCAAAACATTGGACAAGGCGAACCTATACCTGAAGTCATGGAGGCACCAATCACATGAGAGAACTGGAGCATGCAATATCCAAATTGAAAATGAAAAAGTCCCCTGGAGCTGATGGAGTGTCCAATGAAATGATTAAAAACCTGGGAATTGCAGCAAGAGCAAAGCTACTGCAGATCTTTAACACAAGCTGGTCCACAGGTAATGTACCACAGGCGTGGAGAGAAGCAATAATGATACCACTCCTCAAATCAGGAAAAGATGGCAACACAGTCTCCAACTACAGGCCCATCAGCCTCACAAGCTGTCTATGTAAAACAATGGAACGCATTATCAATCTTAGGATGCAGTGGTACCTTGAAAGTGAAAACCTTCTGGTATCACAGCAAGCAGGTTTCAGACAGTGCTACTCTACTGAAGATCAGGCAACCTACCTCTCACAAGAGATTGAGGATGGCTTCCAAGAAAAGAAACTGGTACTAGCAGCATGGATAGACCTCAGAAAAGCATTTGATAAGGTCTGGAAAGAAGGGCTCCTAAAGAAATTGCGAAATTGCAGGGTTAGCTCAAGAATGTACAAATGGGTAAAAGCATACTTGCATAATAGAAGAGCCAGGGTACATTTAGATGGTCGCAAAAGCAAGAAAGTCCTACTGCGTCATGGAGTCCCCCAGGGAGGAGTCCTGTCACCCACACCTTTCTTGGTTTACATCAATGACCTAGTTGCTGAACTACCACATGGATAACACTTATCCGCTTAAAGAAAATATCGAGAAACAGATGTTGGAGCACGTATTCTATGAATTATAATACTAAATATGCACCCTTTATATCATAAGAATATTAAACAACATCAATAATTTGTCATATTCAAGCAATGAGCTTAATCTCTTTGGCTGCACATTGCGACGACGTAGACCAATTTTAATTGTACTTATTGAAACATTTGTTGCGATATCGGTAGGCAGATATATAAACAATGAAGCATATGCTACAATATCGGTTGGTGAGAGACTGCTAAGTTAAGTTATTGATTCTAAGATTATTTGTTAAATTTGCGATCTAATTTTGGAGATAATTCTCACCAGAGAGATATTTGCCTGGATGTATGCGCACGTTATTGTATTGCTACGCACATATGAAAGTGTAGATGGGACGCATCACAACTCTTTTCACAACATACTCTAGATCAATGTTTCCCAAGTTATGTCTATGTGTCATGGCCATTTGTGGCATGCTATATGTCGGTAGTCTGGAAGAGTGTGAAAACCACTTGATCTGTTATCTTTTGATGTGTTCCAATACTGGTATTGTTCTGGTTATCTGTCTGATGTTATCGTTTCTAATCTTATCTCTTAATGACACTCCGAGTATTCTTCGTAGACACGTCATTTCTGTCGTCACTATTTTTTCTTTTTTCCTGTGCTGTTATTGTCCAGGTTTTGCACTGGTAGCAGAGTGATGGAATAATAATAGTCTTGTATAATGCATATTTAGTGTCTATGTTTACATTTTTGTTCTTGAAAATACGTGTCATCTGTCCTAGGATCTGGTATGTTTTGTTGCATCTATTTTGTATCTCTTTACTGTTTTCCCCTTCACTCGATATAATGCTTCCTAAGTAAGTGAACTCATTTACTTGTTTAAGGTGTTTATCATCGATGGAGATACTGATATTTCTTTCTCTCTTTGCTATTGGAATTATTTCGGTCTTTTCAATATTGATCTTCATGTTGAATTTTTGACATGTTGTGTGGAGTCTGTTCATATGTTCTTGCAATTGTTCTTCTGATGTCGCTATTAGTACTTGGTCGTCTGCAAAGAGTAGCTCGTTCAATGTGTCTTTTATGTTTTCTTCTTCGTTGGTACTTGTTAGTTTACAGACGTGGTTAATATATATATATATATATATATATATATATATATATATATATATATATATATATATATATATATATATATATATATATCAAGTACCTATCTGTTTTGTGGTGTGCTACGTTCATGTGCAAGTTTCTACAAATTTTCATACAAGCTGCAACGCATCGTGAGCATAAAACTTGTCCAGATTTGTACTAAATACAATTACCACTCAACATTTTTTTAAAGTCAGAAGAGAACCACAACGGTCAGTATGATTGCTTCAATTTTAAATAGAGACGATGATGTTTCGTGTACGTCGTTATCAAAATCAGGGAAATCGTGCACTATCGGGAAAGAGCTGATTGTGCCAGCCGTTGAAAAGGTTTAAACAGGTCTACGAAATCATGTATAGGATATACGTAAAATAATTCCTTTGAGCAACAACACAGTTCAAAGACATATTGATAAAATGAGTCATGGTGTTGAGAGCTTCTTGTTTGATCATCTGTAAACGAACCATTTCTCAATTCAACTGGACGAGCTAACGTTGCCAGTTAATGAAACACTTTAATTGGCATATGTTCATTTTGTTATGAACCAATACATCCATGAAGAACTGACCTTCGCTAGAACTTTGATAACAAACACTAAATGCAAATAAATATTCAATGTTTTGAAAGGCTATTTCATTGAAGATGATTGCTTTATGAAATATAATATCAGCAGCAACAGATGGTGCATGTTTGCGCGCTCTAGCGGTTCTTTAAGCTATTTAAAACAAATTGTACCCGGGGAATATGCAATTTACTGTGTCATTCATGAACACCATAATTATCATTTAGTAGTTAAAAACCTGAGTGCCAGATTGCATCACTATATTCATTCGTCATAAAAGCGGTAAACAAGATTTGCAAGAGCGCATTGAATTCTATGCTATTTGCTCAATTGTGTGTGAAGAAATTGACATGGTTTTCATTGACTACTCCTTCGTAATGAAGTGCGCTGGCGCTCAAAAGGCTTATTTTTGACAAGATTATGTTTTTCTTTTTTAGGCCGTATTAGTTTCTGTTGTATGTTTAAGATACCATTTTGAGAGAAAATTTAATCAGCTAGATACCAGACATTGCTTATTTAACAAATTTTTAAGTTAAATTCAACTAGGATAATTTGCAGTTACAAGATGGCAGTCTGAATTTAACCTTTAGCAAGCTGTGTTTACAAATCCAAAAACTTCCCCCTGCCACTGAATTCTCTTTTGAGAATTTGTGTTATTGATTGTGGCTGTTTTAAAAATTCAATAACGCTTTTGTTGTTAGAGATAAGTAATTAATATTTGTACATATAAATAAAGAATTGAATACTGCATATATTGGTGTAATTTTTTACGTGTGTATGTGATACCAGACGTATTAGAAAGTAGTAAACATATTTTTCACCAAAAAAAATAAAGAAATTATAACAGATAAAAGGAAAAAAAATTATAAAAAAATTACTTATCTATATATAGTTTTTATATTTTCTGAAGTGGGAACCCTGTAAAATAAACCTAATTCAAATAGTATTTATGTGGTTTCATTGTCAAATCATCATAATATCACTGGTAAGAATGAATGAACCTCATAGATTTGCCATAAATCGTTATCGGAAAGATAGACATAGTCATTTTTTATCGCTCCAACACAGTCGATATTCAGTGATTCACCATCTAAATCATGAAAGCAGCGTGATCAATGGACAATACTATATTATATTATAAAAATCAACTTACCTCTCAAAACACGTCTAACACACTAACGTTATCAGCTAGGCCTATATCTCCAACAATTTCATCGAAGTCGCTATGCCAATCATGGCTATATGCCGAAGGGACATGCAAATTTTCTACAATTTCATCCTCGAAAATTTCTTCACCCACGCTGCCAACAGAATCAGTATCACTAGAATTATCACTATCTAACACCACATCATCTACTGGAGCGATATCTGCTTCTAGGAACGGCACAATTTCCTCCTCATCGGAATAGTCATCCATAATAAACTCGAAGAAAATTGAATCCATGATGAACAAACTTGATTGCTTGGATGTCTGTAGGAAAAAACGAACTACTCCTCTCTATTCTACAAGATTTGTGTGACAAAGATGGTGGCAGACGTGGAAATGGAATAGGCTTCATCTGCGCATGTCCCAGTTTATGTGCATTTCCAAACGAGGCTGTACTACGTGAAAGAAACACGTCATGTTTATAGGTGGGTCAGGACACCTTTCGTCTAGAAGGAGCTAGTACTTTAGGGGATCCGTACCACCTTTAGCTTGCTAAAAACAAAATCCACCATTGCAACTTTTCTTGCCAGAATGAATCTCATGATACAAAGGTAGATTAGAACTACCCTAGAAACCATAGGAAAATGGACTAAAGAATGGGGTGTGGTGACAGAAGTCACTGAATCGTGTCCCCCATTATTGTTGATAGCAAAAAAGCTATGATATGACAAAATTGGATTCATGTTCGCGGTTGAAAGACGCGTACCTCATCATAAGAACCGCAGACTATATCACATATTGATCTAAACGTCATAAAACAATAAACTTTGAAGATGTTTCATAATAATCAACAGAAATCCTCTTGGGCCAGTTTATGTACAGATGGCATTACCGGAGAAGTAATAATCAACGATCATGGTGCTAGAGTGATGCAATTTAAACAAGCTCATTACATCAATAGCTACGGGGGAAGGAAGTAATCGATGGTGGTGGTGCTAGAATGGTACAATATAAGCTATGTCGTCACATCAATAGCTCGTCATATCAATATACACTGGTTTGCATTCTTCACATTTAAAGGCAGTGTGGGAAGTTATCAAAGAAACAACACGTTTGCTCAGGCCCATTGATAATGTGTTCGGGGTGTTCATAATCCCAAACTTAGCAAATCGGAATATGACTTTTACTAATAGGAACATGACCAAAAAAGCGGACGAAAGCCCACCCCTTGAAGTATTTTCTTTTTGCAAAGTCTCAAGAAATTTTCCATCAAAGAGCAGACTTGAGACCCGACTCCTGAAAATGTACGACAGAACGTATTTTTATTTTCTGCATTTTTTCCCTTTGTTTAGAAAGAATGTAACTACGAGTCTGAAATGTACTGCTGGGATCAGCATACTTAGTGTTAACTATAATAGTGATCCTAACGGATGCAAATCTGTCTGCAAGCTCTTCACAACCGAACCAGATTCCAGCTAAACGCTCTAAAATCACTCCTATCCCAATTAATCAGTCAGTTCCTCTTTTGCCAAGTTTGGCACATAGATTGGATGTCATAGTTCTCCATGCCTGTCGGTCAGTTGCCAAAGATTGCAGGTCTTGTGCATTTATGCCTGTTGATTTTAATTCATTCATAAATGTTCTCCTGAGCGATGTTTTGAGTCTTGCCTGCTTTCTTTTCCCGTCTGGTGTCCACATGAAGGCTTGTCGTGGAATGCTGTCCTCATTCATTCTAAGTATGTGGCCGTTGTATGTCCAGCGACGTTTTCTGATGATGTTCGTCACATATTCTTGTTTTGTCTCCTCTCTTAGTATGTCGTTTGATTTGAAATCTTTCCAATTAATATTTGTGATTTTTCTGAGGCATCTATCCTAGAAACCAATTAACTTCTTATCCATTATTGTGGTAGATTTCCAACTTTCACATCCATATGTCAATAATGGAATCACACTTGCATTGAATAGTCGCAGTTTGATGTGTTTAATTGCAATCTTCGATCTCCAGATGTTTGAGAGTTTGTTAAAGGCGTTGGAGGCGAGAGCGATTCGAGGCTTGACTAATTAAATCAGGAAAGCAAAATATTAAGTTCATTAATGGACACCATGTCATTTCGAAATCAGGAAAAGTTGATCAGTTAGCCAAAACTTAAAGTTCATATCAACAACAACAAAATAGATGAGTCGGTATCTTTCCCTGGAATATATTCTATTATCGAAAGTTCCATTAACATGAAATTTTAATTTAGGAGGAGGGGGGGGGGAATAAATTGAATAAATATCGTTATTTTAATTGTACGAAGATATTAAACTCAAATTAAAGAATATCCATTTATGCAAATTTTGCTTAAAGAAATTTGGTCGTAGCGTTGATAGTTTTTGAGATATAGACTTTTGAAATATGTGGGGTGGTTCAGGGATTTTTGAAGAAATATTGCAAGAATATTCAGTATGTTTGAGAAAAATAGTGAACAGTTTATATTAATTAAAACAGCGAATTCCTCCCTATGTAATTGTAGTAATTAGTCTCGTTTTGAATTTGCAATGTTTCTTGCACACAAGTTAAGCTTAGGTATCAATTTATAATCAAGTTATTAATTCAAAATGTCAAAAATAAATATTTCTCAGTACTGCAGAAATATTGATGAATCCTTCAACAGTATGATATGGCAGTTCTGTCCAAAGCACTTATACAATGGGTTTACCGCTGTTAAAATTGCTGTTGGCATTGTAACCTTAGTTTTTAATGATTGATCACAAGCTCTGCAGGCAGCACTTAGGCTGATGGATGTGACATGCGGAAAATTCATGTTGGATTACTTCGCAAAAACTGATTCTAAGAGACTGTTAAATTAAATTCACAAAATAAGTTTAATATGGCAACCCTAGAAGTCAGAAGAGTCAGGAGAAGGAGGAGATTGGGTCTAAATGAAGCACAAGTTGAAACTGAAGGGTATCTATACCTTGCAGGAGGTTATAAAGGTATGGGAATTAGGATGATTTATTAAGGTATGGAATTATATTTTTAATGTGTAAATTCTCTTATCATTTGTTCGCGAAATATTGATGTAATTGTCACTTCTGCGCTCATAACGTTTTCAAATATTAACCAATATTGATGAAATTTGCATGCATATTGCTTACATAGTGCCATATAGCACACACTAAGAACTTTGCTATCTATATATATTTACAATTTTTTACAGCCATTCAAATTTGGGAAATTTGCATCCAAAAATTGGTGAACTTTGAACCAGACTGTATGAAACGTTTAAAAATATATTCTGATATCCGTAGTCTGTGCCATAGCTATTCCATTTGTATGCATCCATTTTTAATTATAACTCATTTGTACTTAATATCTTCTCAAAACTTTTACAGAACTGAACTTGTCATTTTCAACATGAAAATTTTTACATTTTTGTTCAAGACGAAATAATTTCTATTTAATTTTATACAGAAAGAAGCATTTTACATTATAACTATAGTATATGTATTCTGGTATCGACTGTGAAAGTTGCAGCCATGCAACTTTAACAGTTTTTTAAATATGAATTGTTTTGTAACCCTACCGTCTCCTAGGTTTACCTACCCCTAACCATAAACCTAACCCTAACCCTAAACTCACCCATGCAGTCAAAATAATGATGCTGACTACATTTACTTCTGATGCACGGATATTGTTTGGTAAGACATCTCTGTACATTTCTAATAATCAAATAAATTTATATTTTCATTTCTTGTTTTTATTAGTTTATTGATAAAAGGTCCCGATTGGAACGTAAAGTAGAAAAAGTCCTTGTTTATTGTTTTCTTTTTAACATTGCTTTTACTATTTGGCAGCTAGTTTATCTAGTAACAATATTACATCAATGTAGTAACAATATTACATTAATGTAGTAGCAATATTACATTGATGTAGTAGCAATATTACATTAATGTAGTAACAATATCACATTAATGTAGTAACTATATTACATTAATGTAGTAACAATATTACATTAATGTAGTAACAATATTACATTAATGTACGAGTAGTAACTATAGCTTCTTGGCTTTGTTACTGCAGCACTCTCCACCTTGTCGGAAATCCTCTGACAGTTTGTTACAGCACACTCCACTTTGTCGGATATCCTGTGACAGTTTGTTACAGCACTCTGCACCTTGTCGGATATCCTCTGTCAGTGTTACAGCACTCTGCACCTTGTCGGATATCTTCTGTCAGTTTGTTACTGGAGTTATCTCCACCTTGTCAGATATCCTCTGACAGTTTGCCTACTTATTATATCAGTTTAGTACTCACATGTAAAGATATAGACACCTTATGAGCTGGGGTACTGAGTGTCTACAGACACCTTACGAGCTGGGATACTGTGTGTCTAGGCAATCAAGTGTTTATGCTCTGAAAGCAATTGGAGTGTTCATAGTTCTGCTCCCACCGTCTGGGATTCTAAGTTTTACAGTAAATTCAAGTGAGATGTCTACGATTTTGTAATGTGTTTTAATATTGTTTATAAATGTTCTATTGTGTTTCAATATTTTTATAGATGTTCTAATGTGTTTCAACATTGTTTATAGATGTTCTAATTTGTTTCAATATTGTTTATATATGTTCACTTTGCTTCGGATTTCTGGTGATTGCGTCTTTATTGATGTTTTGAGTATTTTTTAGTAAGTGATTGAGGATTGGAAGATCCATGAGATCTGTAATTGTTGCCCTCAACAAAAGTAACAAGAAAACGAGGTATTAAATGTTGTCATATTTTAAAGATATGAAATTATAGATATTTTATAGATATTTATAGATATATCTATACAATTATAGATATTTTAAATATAACATGTATAGACACGACTTTCAAATAGAACATTTATAAATAATGTTTCACATAGAACGTTTACAAATAATAATCTCAAATTGAACATTTGTAGATACCATTTTCAAATAGAACCTTTATAGACCAGACTTTAAAAAAGAACATATATAGACAATACTTTAAATAGAACATTTATATACACAACGTTAAAATAGAAGATTTTTATATACGACGTTCAAATAGAACATTTATAGGCAAGACTTTCAAATTGAAAGTTTATAGATAATAATACATCCACAAAAATACTTATTGATCATTTCAAAGAAAATGTATAGACAATACATAGAACATTTTTAGAAAATATCTTCAATTGAAAATTTATAGACAATACATAGAACATTTTTAGAAAATATCTTCAATTGAAAATTTATAGACAATACATAGAACATTTTTAGAAAATATCTTCAATTGAAAATTTATAGACGATACTTTCAGTTATAATATTTATAAATTATGAGACATTAAATAAAGCATTTGTAAATTTTACTTTCAAATTAAACATTTATAGAAAATAATACGTTCAGAAAGAACATTTACAGATAATAATAATTTCAAATAGAACATTTATAAATAATAATAATTTCAAATAGAACATTTATAGTATAGATCATAATAATTATTTAAAAAAACCATTTATAAATAATAATAGTTTCAAATAGAACATTTATAGAAGTGTATTTTTCAAAGTCATGCTGCATGTAGTCATGATGGTCTTCCCTCGAAATCACCAATCTCCTCTCTGATGGTCTTCCCTCGAAATCACCAATCTCCTCTCTGATGGTCTTCCCTCGAAATCACCAATCTCCTCTCTGATGGTCTTCCCTCGAAATCACCAATCTCCTCTCTGATGGTCTTCCCTCGAAATCACCAATCTCCTCTCTGATGGTCTTCCCTCGAAATCACCAATCTCCTCTCTGATGGTCTTCCCTCGAAATCACCAATCTCCTCTCTGATGGTCTTCCCTCGAAATCACCAATCTCCTCTCTGATGGTCTTCCCTTCATGCCAGGCTGTAAAGCCAAGGCACCTTGAATATACCTGAAGACGGAACCATTTTTCTATATAATCAATGCTACCTTTCTTGAAATTTTCGATGACCACTGCCTGCACCTAAGATTCAACAGTAGTAAGACACAACTTCCTACTTTTTGTATTGAGTGTGTCCGTCTAGCAACCGGGGCATGAATTTCTGTTTAGTTTAGGGTGTAAATTACAGGGTCAATGTCTTTCTTTAAGATATGTCATATGAGGCGCCTAATGAAAAGTTTTGGGATAGCCTGACAACCCGACACCTGTGAAAAAACATCGTTGTTACAAGTTATTTCTTGTGTTATCTATCATATAATCCCTATGGATGGCGATGAGATGCATGCGAGTAGATATTGCACCTTTGTCCTTTTGTGACAGACTCCTAGGTGAGTTTGCTTACTATCATCTGGTTACAGTATGCCGGGTTCGAAACCACATTACCGACAAACAAAAACCACAAAAACATCTGGGTCGTGATTTCACGCGTGACACAATCGTTCCTCGAGTCGTCGTTCTATAAATGGGTACCTGACGCAGGAGTTAGGAAAGGTAAACACAGAGAAGAAGGGAACTGGCCACCCCACCTAGTAGTTGCTGCGGCTAATTGCATGAATAGTTATCTTCACCCCAGACGGCAGGTTGCTGCCATTTTGACATACCATTGCCTTTATTGAGAAAAAACAACACACAGTAGGATGGATTCTATAGACCATTATATTTCAACCAAGACCTAGCCCTCATTCCCCCATTTTCAAAATCAATATTTGTAACACCTTTCTCCTCATACAAAATCATAACCTTAATATGCATCATTTCTTAGATCTACCAATCATAACTCTGAATGAAGTTATGATTAACCGAATTATAAAATGTTATAATTGGTAATATGAACATATTTCGCATGTTCTTCATCATCATCAAACCCATAACCCTTCAGTGTCGTAGGGGTTTCACTCTGCAAACATCAACACTAACATTTTGCCATACTTCTCTGTTATAAATTCTTTGTTTGAATGTGGACAATCTTAATCCTGTCCAGTCTTTAATATTATCAATCCATACTTTCCTTTTTACTGCTCTTCTTCTTCCACCCTCAACTGTTTCCCGCAAGATATTTTGGGGGAAGAGAATCGTACCTCATCACGTGGTAAAACCACACAAGTTTGTGACGTCTCATCGTTGCCATGAGATGTTCTTGTTGGCCTGCAGGAGTATTTATTTACTTCTCACTTATATGCTGGTTTTATGATCTGTATAATAGATACGTAATATTCGATTGTAGCTTTTGTTTTCAAAAGCTCATATTCTCCTCTCCATTTCTGTTGTAATTGTCCAACTCTAACATTTGTATAAAAGAATAGATATTATTAGAGATTTATATAGGTGTATCTTCACTGCTGTACATATTCTGCTCTTCCATATGGTATTTAATCTGGACATTACAGCCGAGGCTATTTCAAGTCTAGTCTTTATTTCTTTAGTAGGACTTCCATTTCTGCCCATTTAATATAAGGGTATCACCTTTTTCTAGTTTATGTCTACCCACCTAGATGATAACAGGAGTCGTGTTGTCTGTCATCTCTGTTTGCCATTATTTTGCTTTTCTCGATATTCGTCTCCATAACATAATTTTTACACGTTTTCTTAAGTTTAGAAGTAAGTTCTTGAAGTTCTTTCTTACCGGCAGTCATAAGATCAATGCCATCTGCAATTCGCAAGTTGCACATAGGACGGCCACCAAATGAAATTGTTATTGAATGTTTCTGTAGTGGTTTTTGCAAGATGAGTTCCAATAATATATTGTGTTACACTGGTGATAATATGCAGCCTTGTCGAACTCCTGCAGTTGTTTGCACAAGGTTCCACCATTAATCAACACAGCATTAGTTGCTACTTTGTATAGTGCTTCAGTGTATATTACAAATATCCCAACATATGCTTCAGCAAATAATCATGACATCTTCTTCTCAAGCTACCAATGCAAATCACAACAATGTTTTATCAGAAATAATAAATGTCATTAATGAGATACAATAACTGTATTATACTTAATTTCTTACAAAAACATTTCTAGTGTAAACTTTTCTCTTTATAAGACCCCGAAAATTGCATAATATGGTTCAATATTTGCTAAAAGAAGTCTATAGTTTCCTGTTTCACAAATTTCCTAACGACTTCTGTTTTGCAGAGGCACTACTACTGAACTAAATCTTTCGTCGACTAAATGAAGTGTTTATAATGTTGCAATGAATAGTGTTTTTTTCTTGCTAAATAAGTGTAGTGTTTATAATGTTGCAATGAATAGTTTTTTTAGTTTTTTTGCCAAATAAGTGTAGTGTTTATAATGTTGCAATGAATAGTTTAGTTTCTTGCTAAATAAGTGTAGTGTTTATAATGTTGCAATGAATAGTTTAGTTTCTTGCCAAATAAGTGTAGTGTTTATAATGTTGCAATGAATAGTTTAGTTTCTTGCCAAATAAGTGTAGGACAATCTGCGTGGGTCCAAAATTGTTCTTAATGTATATCGATAGTAAGTGATTTTGTCTCAAAGTCATTAATTAACCGCTTTTCTTCCCTTAATCAAAGTTATTCTAAAAGTCGACCACCCAAAAGACAACTACCACTATCTTGACTGAGCTGAAGTTATTAAAGTTATTATCTTTAATATGAGGACAGGGCACAACAGATTAAACAGGCACTTAAATATATTCAGATTAGTTCCATCACCTTTATGTCTATGTGGGCAAGCAGCACAGACCGAGGAACATATCCTGCAAGACTGCATTACACTAAAACAGTTAAGAGAGGAGCACTGGATCCACAGAGACAGATATTCACAGAAAACTGTATGGAACACTGATGAGCGTTCAAATACAACAGCATTTATCAAGAAAATCGCACTTGTTCTGTATACATGTTGATTGTATGATAAACAGTAAAATCCGTGTCTAAATGCAAATGTCGACTACATCGGATAACTCCAGGTAAGGGTAAAAAAGTAAAGGTAAAAAGGTAAAGGTAAAAAGTTAAAGGTAAACAGGTAAAGGTAATATACGTTATGAGCCAGCGGCATAGCACATGATTTCCTATTAGTGTTCAGTTGCTCAGTCAGTGGTTGACCAGAAACCGCTCGACTAACCTAGCTTATCGCATTTGATCAGTGGCGATTGAGCTATTCCTCGACCTTCCCATCACATGACTCCTGATACTATACTTCCTGGTGGCTGGGTGAACCACGGGATTAATTTATTTTTAAAACCACGAATAACGAGTGAATTTCAACCCAGGGTCTGCTGGTTAGCAGTCGAATGACTTAAAATTACACTACCACACCATCCACACGTCAGGTGGGTGCTTGTTATCTAATACAGTGAAATCCCGTTATGGCAGCTTGGTCGGGACCGGCGAAATATGTATGTAATATAATAAATGTGTATAATTATGATGCAGAAATTCAGGCAATTAGTGTGGCAGTTAAAAAACTGCTGAACTCCAACTCTGGCCTACAGCCTGTGGTATTCCTGACAGATGCAAGGTCAGTGCTTCAAGCTCTCCAGTCTGGAAAACTAACAGACTTAAAAAAAAAACTACCTAGCGAATTGTCTTACCAGTATAGGATAACCATGCAGTGGATACCCTCTCACTGTGGAATACCAGGAAATGAAAAAGCAGACCAACTGGCTAAGGAAGGTGCTGCCGAAGACCAACCAGATATACCAATCACCTACCATCAGAAAAAACAGATGATCAAGCCAATAAGAAAGCCACAAACAGCAACACAAGATGACTATCACATTATGAACAGATCAGAACAATTTATAATTCTACGTCTCAGAACAGGACACAACCGACTCCGCAGTCACATGTATACAAAGTTCAAGATTGGCAACACGGCCATGTGTACATGTGGACAGGCAGCACAGAGTGCCAAACATATACTTCAAGAGTGTTCTGAGCATGAAACGCTGAGGCAGACATATTGGCCAGAGGAAACAACACTGGAATCAAAGCTCTATGGGACAATGTATGAACTACAAAAGACAGTGAGTTTTATTAAGGAGACAGAATTACAGATATAGACATGTTTCAAGTGAACGAAAGAAGAAGAAGAAGAAGAAAATAAATGTGTTATATACAGTACGGTCAGAAAAGAATAAAAATTATTTGGAATTCTAAAAATTGTCTTTAAATAGGGAAGTGTGTTATAAAAGGATCAGCTATAAAGAAATTCCACTGAAATTGCTAGAAAACTTGATGTACTTTTCAAAAACTTGTAATGAACCCACCTGAGCTGGTTTGCATATGAACACAGATCGAATGTCAGCCAAGAAACAGTTAATATATTGAAAAGGTGCTGATAACTGAGATGGTTGTACTTGGGATATACCATTTTACTCTGTCTCTTTCAAGGAAACTGCATGTGCCTGCTGAGAGTATCACCAATAGCACGTATCTCCGTAGCTGTAACAAATGATCCACATAATTCGAACACAATACCTTTTGAATACAAAGCGAACGACAGAACCATTTGGCCAACGGTGACCCACAACTAATACTAATATTTGTATATGTTCTACGTCTGAATTTTTTTTATCCGAGCGTTCATTTTCCAGTCCTGCTTTTTATATTCGTAAATTCAAGTAGGAAGTATGAGGATAAATGAAAATATTTCTAACAGCTGACGGGAACTGAACCAGGTCTGTTCTAGCAGCACCGAATCGCTTTGCAACACAAGTAAACATGTTTTCCGTACTTGACCAACCAGATCCCCCAAAAAAAGTCTTGACGAGGCCACATCTTATTTTGGGGATGTGGGTAGTCAAGTACGGAAAACCTGTTTATGTGTGTCTCAAAGCGATTCGGTGCTGCTAGAACAGACCTGGTTCAATTCCCGTCAGCTGTAAGAACTCTTTTTATATTCCAGTATTTATAACATTGCAACATAATATAAATAAATGAGAGTATTTATCGGTTTACCAGCCCGCTTGTTGGGTCTATGTGGTAGTTTTGAGGTCTGCAGAAAATACAATTCACCAAATTATGTGTGTCTAATTACATCATTTAACTGAACTACTTAGTAAATATTGCCGTTAATAACAACATTCTCCCAGGAATTTCCGTTGTTGATGCAGTCGCTAACTGCCTTAATCACTTTCCCAAGACGTCTGTCTAGCGCTCTCAGATGAGGTTCAGCGAGAATAGATGAAATGCGGTCAGATTTCAATGATTCCCTCAAAAGATCACTAAGGTTGTCTGGTCCTTTGTAAAGTTTGATTATCTTGGCTAGAGTAGATAGTCGTATCATGCAGCACTGTGTCAATGGAGCTAAGCAGGACATGCAGTCATAGTGGGATTTACTGAACCTGAGGAAAATATATTAAACAATAAAATTACAGAGAAATATGTTATTTACAAACACAATTAGCAAATGTTTCAAAAACAAACAGAACACTCATATTCTCGATTCTTGAGTAGGAATAAGCGTCACAGCACAGGGAACATTCCTATATATGCTTTGATTGCCGTTCCGTCAGTCATCAAAACGTGTATAAACTCAGTGTCCCAGTCAGTTGATGATTGCGCCGTCTTCTGATGTTTCCGGAGAGGGATCACCTTTTCCCGTCGCATTAGGTCCCTCCCATTTTTACCATTCTCTGAATATATACGTTGTCTCGTTCGACCTCTTCCTTTCGTAGGGTATTCATGACTGCTCTAATAACTTCAATCATGTCTGTTCTTTTTATCTCGGTGCCGTTCACCAAGGGTTTACCAGCCGACACATCGGCCATTTCGTTTCCTCTGACCCCAGCATAAACAGGACAGTAGATCCATGCAATACTCTGTACGTTGTTGAGCAGTGATTCACTCAGTTCTTATCATACACTTTTCTATCTTCCGCAGCGTATTTTGAGAGTCCGATAGAATCACTGGGTCTATTGGTGATTGCATCGTCAGACCACTCCTATTCTCTTCAGTGGGAATCTATCTATTTATCTATATGATGTGGCCCTTGTTTGCCTTGCGGCGTTAGGGGTAGAAGAGTTATCTGGAGATGGCCTTCTTGTGCGCTGTTTGTAAGCTTGTTCCTGTGGTTTTTTTTATTTCTGTGATCCATCGTGTACATTGTCTGTCTCCGGCTTTATAGCCGTGATGTCTATGTGTCAATGCCATCTGTTGCATGCTGTCTGTTAATAGTCTGGGAAGTGTGTGAAAACCATTTAATCTATTGTCTTTTGATGTGTTCCAATACTGGTATTGTTTTAGTTATCTGTCTGGTGTTATCGTTTCTAATTCTATATCTTAATAAAACTCCGAGTATTTCTCGTATGTCATATCTGCTGACACTATTTGTCTTTTGTCGTGTGCTGTCATTGTCTAGGTTTGGCACTGGTAGCACAATAAATAGTCTTGTATAATGCAACTTTAGTGTCTATGTTTACATTTTTGTTCTTAAAAATACGTGACATCTGTCCTAGAATCTGGTATGTTTTGTTGCATCTATTTTGTATATCTTTACTGTTTTCCCCTTAACTCGATATAATGCTTCCTAAGTAAGTTTAAGGAGTTTATTATCGAAGGAGATAGTGATATCCCTTTTTTTCTTTGCTGTTGCCATTATTTCCGTCTTTTCAATATTAATCTTCATGTTGAATTTTTGACATGCTGTATGGAGTTTGTTCATATATTTTTGCAATTGTTCTTCTGATGTCGCTGTTAGTACTTGGTCATCTGCAAAGAGTAGTTCGCTCAAAATGTCGTTCAAGTTATCTTCTTCGTTAATACTTGCTAGTTCGCAGATGTGATAGATATATGTTATAGAAAGTCGAGGGGATAGGACACACCTCTTGAGAATTCCTGATTGAATTTGGTACTTATTGGAACTTATTGCATTTGTTCTTACTTCACAGTGGCTGATTATAGATGACTGACCGAGAATACATTACTGACTGAGTTACTATAAATAAGTGACTGACTATAAGTGATTTCTAACTATAAATTCTTGACTCACTATGATGAATAACTATAAATGTCTGGCTGACAAGAAATAACTGAATGACAATAAATGACTGAATGTCTGACAATAAATGGTTTATTGACTTTAATGACGGACTATAAATTACTTAGTGACAATACATTACTTAATAATTAACTATAAATAATTGAGTATAAATGATTGAAGAACGATAATAACTATTGAAATATAAATGGCGATACCCTTTAGTGTTGTCTGTATGAAGCAAGTATGCCGTTTCCCCAAACTCTTCAAATGTCTCATAGGTTCGTCTGTTCATATTTCCTACACAGAAAAAAACCATAAATCGGGATGAACACTAACTGTTATTACATTTTTGGTTATAATAATGAACCAATATCATTGTACTCTTGGAACAATTATAGGTGCGGAGTCTCTCCTAGCATGTTTCGAAACTATGCAACAGAGTAATGAAGTTTTCCTAATCATTGTATGCACATGATAACACACATGAATCGATATTTTGACTAAAAGGTCTTTATCAAGAGCAAGTTCACAATATAACACACGGCGAGTGAGAATGGCTATATACACGTTCACAACACAGATACAAATATGGATAAATACTGAAAGAGTAAAAAATATAAGGCTAGAGCTGAACCAAAACAGACATAAAATTGACAGAATACAACTAAATTTATGTAAAACTAACGAAAAAACAAAAACTGACATAATAATAGAACACCTGTAGGTAGGAAAAAATATATATTGATCTTAAAGGGTTCCATTGTGTTAAATTGAGTGATGAAACGGCTTGCAATTGAGTGTAGATTCTCGTTTGGTATCATGTGTGTACCAGGGATCAGCAAAACGTCATCAACCTGTTTCACATTTAACTTGTTGGATTTCAGATTGTTTGATCCGCCGAAGACGGATGTGTCAGGCCATTGGAGCAAATAAAAAAGCGGCACAACGCATTTCCATTATTTGAACTACATACTTCTGAAAATCTAATAGGACCATGTTTCTGCTACAAGAGATATCCAGTGGGAGCTTGAGAATGAACGATGAAAAAATTTTTTTTGCAGTTACTACCTAGCATAAATCGAAGGGCATAAATGCTTTTGATTTCTGTGGCTCGTTGGTTGAACATTTTGTTAATGTAATCCTGCAGGCGTCCAGTTCTACTTTTACTGTCACACTTATATACCAAAAGCTTCAAAGGTTACTCTATAGGGTGTCTATAAAATCGACGTGTACTAGCGTTACAGAGATCCGCACTAAATACTCATAATTCATATGACCTAGTGTCCCTAACAATGTAAGTGGATACATCGTGATTTTGTAGATACCCTGTAGATGTGCTATCAATAGTGTTATCAAACAGACGCTCATGGAGCAATTGACGTACATCTCCCGTATCTAGTACGAACCCCCGGTCTATTGCTTTCTTGGATTCAAGTCTGTCTGCTTTCGCATTACCGTGTATGACAGCATATCTATCTCTTGCTCCCGATGCATTCATATCTCAGAGTTTCGACTCAGGCCCTACCCATAAATGTTATCTACTCAAAACGACGCATATCATTTGGATCTTTCTAAAAATGGAACGAGAGACTGACACAATGCCCGTTCGATCATTAATTGTATTGTGCAGTTGATATTTCTGGTCTGAGTTGTTTTGTTCGTGATCAGGAGAGCTGACTTTAATAGAGCTCTCTGCATGCAAAAATATGTTTAATTATTCAACAGATATCGAAATGTTGTTCTAATGACTCAAGGTATGCAAAACAGAGGTAATTGCTTTGTTTAATTTACCTATAAGAAAATGTATACTAAAGACAGGTAACTACTTTGTGAAAATTTCCTGTCAGAAACCGAATTCAATACATAAATGTACGCTTGTGTAGTTTACTTGTAAAAAACCCACATGCGCAAGGTGTGAAATCCCTCCAGACCAAGCACCGTGCTACAGTGCACCCCTAGTAGATAAGATATGTGTATACAGTGAAGATTTCTTCCTGTGGATGTCCCACATCGCTAACCTGAAGATGTCACATAAATTTCACCCGTAGATGCTCACACAGCTCACCTGTAGATGTCCTACATCGCTCACCTGTAGATGTCCTACATCGCTCACCTGTAGATGTCCTACATCACTCACCTGTAGATGTCCTACATCGCTCACCTGCACGATGACGTTTTCACCAACTCTGAGTACAAAGTTTCTTCTCAAAGCACAGAACTCCCTGAAAGTTTAAGTGTTATAAGTGTGAAATAACTACCTGGGGAACTCCCCAAATGTACAAAGGGATACAAGATAATTCATGCTCGTAACTTTTGGGGGTTAAAAAAGAAAATCACACAAACCTGTAAGAAAATCAAAGATGGCCATATCTACGAAATCAAGAAGTAAGCGACCTTCCGTGTATCTTGGATTGGCCTTGACATGTGTGTTGCAGTAATCATCATCTAGTTCCCAGGGTGTCTAAAAATGTGCAGAAATTAAATTAGAATGTATACACAGAAGCGTCGATACGGAATGGGAGGGGTGTCCAAGTAGCGTATCCATTAAAATATAACATACTAAACCATGAACAATAAATAAACAATAACACCCCCCCCCCAATTTTATCATATAACTAATATGAATATTATTGGATTCCCCAAAAACTTTCCCAAATAAATTAAATTGCACCCAAAACTACTCCCCCCCCAAAAAAGGGCCACCCAACCCCCTCATATTAAGTGAGAAGCGCATTATTATAGTAGCCTCCGGACTCATTAATTATATCAAAATGGTATCGATTCACTCTCAATTATACAGTCATGTGTGTTCATCTATGATCATCATTGAAAAGTGACACTTTTGACTTTTCCCGTGATTTTTATTGGCTGTTGACGCAAAGTATATTCATAGTGTCCAATGAAACCACGAAAAAAGTCAAATAATGCCAGCTTTGAAGGATGATATCAGTAATGGTAGTTGAATATGATATACCAATAGCGGTAGTCTGATGTGACATGCCTGTAATAGTAGTTGAATATGACAAAGATCTCAAAATTGCCACACTGATGTCCAAAGCAGGAGGTCTATAATAGACAAACAATTTGAAAGATGAATCGAACATTACTCAACTCTGTACGTCCTCTATGGAATCTTCCTCGTAGCGTTTCTGAAACTTGCTCTTGCAGATGCAGCAGATGAAGTTTTCATCTGCACCCGTTACGATGGAACACTTTTAACTTAGCACGTCTCAGAGCGAAGACAAAAACATGAGAAAAGCTCATCAGGAACTTCTCATCGCCGATGATGCTGCACTAGTGGCACACAGTGAGTTCACATTGCAGTTCCAAATTGACAACATAACATAGGCCTAGAGCTTTTATCTATGACAATAAGCATTACTAAAAACTGTGGCAATGTGTCAGGGATATACATTACCAACAATCATCACCTTAACAACACCCATATATAGCAAGTTACAACTTTTCCTACTTAGGATCCACAATTACATCCGCCCTTTCCCTGAAAATGAAATAAATTCACGTATAGAAAAAGCGGATACAATTTTTTGGTAGTCTGTCACAGCAAGCTTGGAAAAACCATAATCTAACATTTAAAATAAATATACACATGGATCAAACATGCGTACTGATTACACTATACCACGGATGTTATACATGGACTACCTACACAAAATATGCGAGTAGACTTAATATCTTTCATCGAAGACGTATCTGTAAGATCTTAAACATGAAATGGTACGACAAAAACACCAACATGGAAGTGTTGCACCGCATTCAGCTACCATCTGCCATGTAAACGCTCAATATAAATAGATTACGTTGGCTGGGTCACGTCTGAAGAATGTCAAACTGCCGCATCTCAAAACAAGTGCTACTCGGAGGCTGGCTGAAAACCATTGCGATAGACCAATGCTGACGTATAAATACATCTGCAAATCCTCAATGAAAGGTTTCCACATAAATCCAAAAACAGGGAAAACACAACCGAAACTCGGAATGTCTGGAGACAGAACCTACTTGCGGGAGCAACATTATTAAGAAATAATATGTCTAAAGATATGGAAGAAAAAGTGAACGACTCAAATAGAAATCTTCCGTTGCTGTGATATGATCGCTTAAAAAGTCCCCATTCCTGAGAAAATATTCAACGGATTGCTTTTTCTTATTGCTAAATGACCGTATGCAAGACGCAAAAGGCCATGCATGACATACCAGTAGCAATAGTGTAACATGACACCAGTAATGGTAGTTGAATATGACATATCAGTAGCTGTAGGCTGACGTGACATACCAGTAGTGGTAGTCTGACGTGACACACCAGTACCAGTAGCCTGACGTGACACACCAGTGCCAGTAGTCTGACGTGACACATCAGCACCAGTAGTCTGACGTGACACACCAGTAGTGGTAGTCTGACGTGACACACCAGTGCCAGTAGTCTGACGTGACACACCAGTACCAGTAGTATGACGTGACACATCAGTGCCAGTAGTCTGACGTGACACATCAGTAACAGTAGTCTGACGTGACACACCAGTACCAGTAGTCTGATGTGACACACAGCACCAGTAGTCTGACGTGACACACAGCACCATTAGTCTGACGTGACACACCATTGCCAGTAGTCTGACGTGACACACCAGTACCTGTAGTCTGACGTGACACACCAGTACCTGTAGTCTGACGTGACACACCAGTACCATTAGTCTGACGTGACACACCAGTGCCAGTAGTCTGACGTGACACACCAGTGCCAGTAGTCTGACGTGACATACAAGTTTTACTTCTGCTTTCGTTCGAATACTCTTTATTGTATCCATAACATAGCTTAGAGAACGTAATGCGTTGTGATTTAGGGCGTGGTTATATCTACGCCTTTCGGCCTAACACAACCGATTTCAGCATATCTTTTGTGCCATTCGGGAACTCCATCTCTTATTCTCTTAACCTTCTTTTACTACATTAATGGCAGTGATAGTGGAGCTGCGCCATGCTTCACTTATACGTGACGCTCCGACAACACCTGGGTGTAACTTATTGAGCTTGTACTATTATAAAGTCATATACTCGGTTACCTTTGTCGTGTTATATGATCGTCTCCATGGATGCATACGTTCTTTGGTTGAAACAGAGTTGAGTTTTCCTGGGAGAGAGATAGTCAGTGAGCCTTCAACGACATCGGGTTCTCCGCAGGCAATGCAGTCACCGTTGATAAAATGCTTACATGCGACCAATACACACTTGTTACCTGCTATAGAAGATAATATAAGAGATTAGTATTCTTTTGAAAATTCAGTAAAGTGTGAATTATAATATTTGGATAGGAATACTAGTTGATCGGTGGCATATTATGATGTAGCATAGAGACATATAGATTAGAACATCATTCAGGTCGTAGTGTGAAGTAGATATACAGAGATTAGAACAGTATTCAAATCGCATTCTGAGGTAGATATATAGAGGTTAGCACACTGTGTTAGATGCGCGATGAAGTAGATATATAGAGGTTAGAACAGTGTGTTATGTGCACGATTAAGTCACGATATAGAGGTTAGAACAGTGTGTTATGTGCACGATTAAGTCGCGATATAGAGGTTAGAACAGTGTGTTATGTGCACGATTAAGTCGCGATATAGAGGTTAGAACAGTGTGTTATGTGCACGATTAAGTCGCGATATAGAGGTTAGAACAATATTTAAGGTGCACGATTTAATAGAGATGTTGGTCCGTTGGTTGTCATCCCCAGGAATTGCGAGCTATTTATTATTTCTATATGCAGTGGGGTGGTTTCTCACAGCTTTCTTTCATATACAGGAGGCTTCAGCTTTCAGGTCAATGCAATGCTTATTGAACAAAGCCTTCTACTCTGGTGTCACGAGACAAGCTGATAGTTTGCAACCCGATGTGTGTCTTTCCTCCGACGAAGAGCTTCTCAGCGAGCGAGCTATTCCTCATGTAGGATGGCCATTTCATTACCACCCTTTGTGCCCCTAGGTCCTATACCTAATTTCCTCTGTATGAGCCTTGTTGGGCACCGGCGACAGTTGAATTAGACTCAGAATTGATACATCTTCTTAAATGAGATGCTACTTTGCCAAACACATCGGGAGTCTTGGATTTCACCTGTGCATTTTTCACGCACTCGCTTCGTCCGTCTGTGATTGCCTTCCAATACATTGCCAGATGGAGCTTGAGTTTTGACTCTCCGCCATTGTGTTTATTACCCAGAGATGTGGATATATTGCGATTATACCGGGCGAGGATCTTCGCAGTTGACGAACAAATGACGTGTAAGAAAGGCACCATTCCTTTTATGTCTTTGGGTACTGAACAAAATTATCTCTATATAAGCCGTTTTGGGCAACGGCGATAGTCAAGTTAGACTAGGTCTGCAATGTCCTCGAAGATAAGGACCTGCTTCCATTCTACGTTTCCCCACATAGTTCAAAGTCAGAGTCACAACACTGCTTTGGACAGAAGTTTTCAACAATGTGCTACCCGACATTTGTTGAATGATTTTCCTCAGTGAAATGGTGTGCTGTATTCAAAGATATTTTCTATATCCAGGAGTGCATGTTCACGCATATCGATACCCGAGTCATGACAACTACTTTGAATAGGTCAATTGTGGTGGGACATGTGAGCTATTGTGTGTTCTCGAGCACGAACAACAATTCGCCAGTCAATCTCGTGCTGGACGATTGCAGCTTCGTTGCCACTATATCATTCACATCCACAACGCTGCCCTTTAGGGCGTGTAACTGTTTCAAGATTCAATATGTGCTCTTAGGACCTTAAGAAATTCTTAGTTTACTTGAGTTGCAAGGCGATTCGGTGCCACTAGAACGGCCCTGGTTCAATTTCCTTAAGTCCCAAGAATTGTTAATTTATCCTCTTGCTTTCTACTGGAATTTACTTCTATAAGCTATTATTTGAAGCAACACTGTACTGTCTCTATGTGATTTATGTTTACAAGAAGACCTATTGGCCCTTGTAGTACGAATACGGATGTTATATGTTTGTGTTAGTGAGAATACTTTAATACTTGTACGGGATGTTCGTGGATGTTTTAATAGTCTTTGTCTCGATTGGTTCATTCCCAGTGACTTGAGTATACTTTGAGTGTCTTTACAAAATCGCACCTTTATTTGGGAGGAGGGGGGGTGTACGAAATGCAGAGTACGGAAAACGTTGTTTACGTGAGTTTTACGGCGATTTGATGCCGTTAGAAAGGACCTGGTTTAATACCTGTTATTCTCAAGAATGTTTAATTTACCTTAATTCTTCCTTAATTTTAATTTAGTTGTATAAACACATTTCAATAGATTGTGAAGATGTAAGAAAATGGCAACAACTGCAGTATTTTACACTGTAAAACTTAAGGTAGCATGTAAAACTCTTAAGGTAGCATGTAAAACTTAAGGTAGTATGTAAAACATATTTTAAAAATAAAAGACAGTCGCGAGGTGCTACAGTAGAAAAACAAAAAGAGTAAAATACACTTAGTACTGTAGAATTAAAGTAGAAAAATAAAAAGAAGTACTTTATGCTTCAGTACTGTAGCGTTCAAGTATGATTGTATAAGTTCAAGTATAATATCATTCATTGATTGCCCAAGTGCAAAGCAAAGAATACAAATCTGCAAGGCGCGGGAGTACCTACAAATCAACAGTTGATAAAGAGCACACTCTACACCCTTAAATTATCAAAGTGAAAGGCAGTTGACTTAAGAGAGAGAAGTATTGGATAGGGCGTGCAGAAGATATACAAAGTGTGTTCAGATTGGAGGATGTGTTACTTGGTGCGGAGTGGAGTCGGGCGCCGTTAGAGTGTCCGAGAGCATACAAAGTAATAATAATAACACTCAATAGAGGATGCAGGGAATGGTGCCCGACAGTGGTGGATTCGGAGCTGCTCGCTCTGATCGGTGAGAATTCCAGGGAAGATGTTATGATTATATATACAGTACAGATGGGTCGGTTGAGAGACACATCAGAAGTACCTGGGCCTTCACAGTTGAAAGGGGGGGGGGTGGGGAGAGAGAGAGAGAGAGAGGAATATGGTGCATTCGGTCAGACGACAAGCAGCACGACAATGGAGATTTTCGCAGTAACTAAAGCTATGAATTGGGTGTGATCACAGACTGACTGAGACCATGCCTGTATACTCAGTGACTCGATGAGCATGGTTGTGAAAGGCCAGGCGGGGTACATTCGGGAACAGTGGCTGGATACAGTGAAAAACTCATGTGTGCGTGTAATTACTTTTATTTTTGTGCCGGACATGCAGAAGTCCGGGGAGTAGGAGAGAGCAGACAGGTTGGCCGCACACACGGCTACTACGGCTCTTTGCGGAGCGACGGATCGAGCAAACATTTCGAGAGCCCTACGGTAAAACGCACGAACATAAGACTGAAAATGACGATGACTCTTGTTCCATGACCAGAATAATGGAGCTTAGTTTTAAAAGTAGTGTCGCTAGAAAGGAGCGGTTTCGTGGGCGAGGAAGAATGATGGTCAACCAACTGAGTACTGGGACCGTCAGTCAACGTGTAATTACGGATACACTTAAGGAGTGATCTGAGCACCTATGGACTATTCTGGAGTGCAGTGACGATGATCCAACCAACCAACCAACAAACCAACCAACAAACCAACCAAACAAACAACCAAGCAACCAACCAACCAACCAACCAACTAATCAACCAACCAACAAACCAACCAACCTAACCAACGAACCAACCAACCAACCAATCAACCAACTAACCAACCAACCAACTAACTATTCATTGATGTAGCTCATGCTAAATCAGGAGACACAACTGTTGATAAAATGATAGTAGGTTGAGTGAGAAATATATTTGTTTTTAAACCAGTAAGTTGGAATTTATGTTATCATTTAAGCTTTTGGATAGTATTATAATATATATATATATATATGTTATGTTATGTTCCTCCAGGGCCATAGGAAGGGCCAGAATTAGACTTGATAGGACCCTAAGTTATTTGAGATGTGGGGCCCTAAGCTATGTGAGATATGGGACCCTTTAACGATTAAGAATATATAGATAGTGAAATAAAAAACTTTTGGGGGGCCCCCAAGTAAATGGGAGCTCTACGTTATAGCTTGTTTAGCTTATAGGTAAATCCAACACTGGTCACTGGCGTGAAATAGGGCAGAAACCATAGCTTTCCATTTCTGTCTTTGTGTTGCCAGGTCTTTCAATTCTTGCGTGTTGTTTAGGTTCATTGACATACCTTCTCTATTAATGGTTCTTCCTAGAGTTTCTCTCTCTTTCAATATATATATATATATAATTGAAATAACATACAACAACCAATCCCTGCAGTTAACATAAATAACAACAGTTGGCAGTTAAATGTGGTATGTTGTGAGACATGAAAACAATGGTTGAAGGTGAGAAAAAAGAATAACCTCTAGGGAAGAAGAAAGTAAACATAATATGACAAACCTGGGGATGTATAGTTGAAGATAATGTTATGATTGATAGTAACTGTTGTAAGGTTAATCATTCGTCCAACTGATGGAGGGGCTCTGTGAAATCCTAAGATTCTGTGAGATAAATTAGGTATGATTTGTGTTACTTATGAGTCAGATTTCATACAATGTGTCTATAAAGTCGAGAGATAAGATCAGTGTGTCTATAAAGTCGAGAGATAAGATCAGTGTGTCTATAAAGTCGACAGATAAGATCAGCGTGTCTATAAAGTCGAGAGATAAGATCAGTGTGTCTATAAAGTCGAGAGATAAGATCAGCGTGTCTATAAAGTCGAGAGATAAGGAGATCAGTGAGTCTATAAAGTCGAGAGACAAGGAGATCAGTGTGTCTATAAAGTCGAGAGATAAGGAGATCAGCGAGTCTATAAAGTCGAGAGACAAGGAGATCAGTGTGTTTATAAAATGAGAGACAATGAGATCAGTGAGTCTATAAAGTCGAGAGATAAGGAGATCAGCGTGTCTATAAAGTCGAGAGATAAAACGCCAGTAACGTAAGACAAATCAGTCTATGTGCACTCATTTACACTGTTGACGTCTTTAGTGTGGCTATCTAAGCTATTCTTGGTGCAACAACATTTACGAACAAAACAACAACACCACTGCTCATATCAATCGCGAATTGGTTGATGCGGCTGCAGCACAATATCACAATAAAGCTATTTCTAGAGCAGATGTTGAAACGTTGTTCATCAGGAAACTACCAAATGAATTTTATAATAACATTTTGCATATATTTACGTTCATTATTAAAGACTTGTTCCATCACAACAACTCGTGGTTCAGAAGTTAGCACTACTCTTGGTCAGCGGAGAAACGATGCAGCTATCAGAAATCAGCTCAGTCGTGCTGTACAATGAACTATAGAAATACACAACTTTTATTGACGTCATATTGAGCACACTGATCCCTGCACATAGCTGAGTAACAGGAAATTATGTAATGTGCATACGGGTAAAAGGCATCACAAAAATAAAAAAAAGGAATATTTCCATCACAGTCACTGGATGAAGTATAGAATAACACAAATTGCTTAAAAAATATGGAAAAATATATTCAGGAATGCATTTTTCATTTGAAGTAAAGAAACCATATCATACTTGATTTTTTAAAATTCAGAACCAGCATCACTGCACAAGGGACATTTCAACGAGCATCACTGCAAAAGGGGTATTCCAACCAGCATCACTGTACGAGGGACATTCCAAGCAGGTTACTGCACAAGGGACATTCCAACCAGCTCACTGCACAAAGGGATTCCCCCAAATATTCTGCTTGCAATTCCGTCTTTCATATAAAATATATAAACTCAGTGTCCCAGTCAGCTGTTGGTTGTAGGTTTTCTAGTTCTTTCATTGAGAATGCACTTTCTCTCCGCTGGCATGGCCACTCCCATTTCTATCATTCTCTGAACACACATGTTCAAGAAACATATGACAAAATATAGATTAAAGTATATAGTGTAATACATTTAAGTAACATACATGAGTAAGTCATACACGCTTGTACGGGGACATTCTGGTTTATTAATCGAACAATAAACTTGAATGGGGACATTCTAGTTTATTAAACCAACAATACACACTTATATGCGGACACTCTGGTTTCTTAATCATTTATTATTGCTATATATACAGGCTGTAGATATAACTACTATAATGGAGCATTTATCGTGAAAAGAGGTTATTTGTTTTTTTGGGTAAAAATTAAAATTGTGACGAAAATTTGAAGATTAGTATGCAACTCGAGAATCGATCAGTGTGGAGGGGAAATAACCGACAACCCTAAAGATTCCCCCTTATCTAGAGGCTAGGTTGAATTTTGTTTCTTATGACGGCCCTTTGTCCGTAACGTAGTACATGTCCCTATTGATGTTACACTCGCATCAGTTACAAATAATTTTGATATTTCTTGTATTTAATTTTTCTTTTCATGTAAGATATTACAACTGAACCACATTCACATGGTTTCATTCACTTACCTGTCAAGATGGTAGCTAGCAATCTCTGACAGATGGCTCCCAAATTCACTAAAATACATCAGGTCTCCTGGTTCCACTTGGTGTAATTTTAGTATCCTTTAGCGAAACGTAGAAATATGAAATTGTGGGACACATTTCTAGGAAATATTATTATCATCATCATCATCATTATCATCATCATCATCATCATCATCATCATCATCATCATCATCATCATCATCATCATCATCATCATCATCATCATCATCATCATCATCATCATCATCATCATCATCATCATCATCATCACGATATTACTTTCATTGTTGTCTCAACAATACATGGTTGTCCCTATCTTTATACGTTATATTATATATAAGTTACTTTGTTCCTACTTCTTAGTCGAAAGTTGCATGTTTACGTGTTATTTTGTGTTACCAGTGATTACAAAAATGTCAATACTCGATTCTAAGTTTTGTCATTCTTTCCAGTTTTTGTCTCTATCTCTTTTTTTTCCTTCTAGCGCATTCCGTCGTTCTATCTTGGCTTTCTCTCTCTCTCTCTTTCTCTCTATCCCTCTCTCTATTGTCTTGCTACCCCGTGTCCCGTAATTCTTTCGACACTCGCTTGAGAGCAAATATATCTATCAGCTTGGCATTTTCGCCAGTGTGGCAACCGGGGCCTGCACTTCTATTTCATGGTGCAAAGAATAGGATCATTTTTCCCTTTCCAGGCATTTCGTAGGAGATGATTATGGAAAGTTGGGTGATAGGATGACAACACGTTTTAGTATATCAGAAGTGACAAACTTTGGATATCTAGGTGCTAAACAGTGCAAGAGACTGAAGTCGAGATCAGGACGAGAACAGCAATAGTGATGTTCAAATTAAAACAACTGAAGAAACTGTGACACGGTGAAATCACCGGAACTAAGATATGTTTGTTACGTACATGTGTGTTCCCAGTGCCGGCCTACGGTTGCGAAACATGGACAATACAACCAAGGGAATAGAGCTTTCGAAATGAAATGCTATAGAATAGTCATGAACAAGGAAGACCAACCAAACGTGATAGGAAAAATCAAGAGTCCACGAAGGCTTCCCCTTAAACACCATATTACCGCCGACGACAGATGTGTTGGGCCAGTGGCGCAAAACAGCGTAACACAACGCATTTCCATTCTCTGGACTACATACAACTGGAAATCTTGTAGGACCATTGTCTTATTACAAGAGAAATCCAGTGGGAATTAGAGAAATAACGCTAAAAAAGAAAAACCACCGTATTAAGAAAGACGTTAGTTTTTTTCGACAATGCGAAGAGACAGGATGGCATAGTGTTTTTGGATGGGACAATAGCGGCAGAAGCCGACCAAGACGTCACTGGATATGAGATATTCAGGAATGCATGCACATATGGCTAGAGGAGACGGGACAACTTACCAGAGACCGCGCGGATTTCAGGAGATTCATAAGAAAGACTACGTTCTAGAAAGAATAGAGGTCTGCGTCACGTGACAACAAGATTACAGTGTTGTTAAAGTTAGTCTAATTCGTTATTTTACTTAGATTTTAATTCTAGCTGATTTGTGGCTTTTCGACCTCCTCGCAACATGATGATGATGATGATGATGCTGATGATGATGATATTCCTCCTTCGCAAGCGAAGATGAGCATAGCATGAACAACAATAAATGCGATTAAAAAATAATAAATTGGTAATTATCTAATTTGGTTTGAGTTCGTAGATGCCCGATGAGTCTGATTAGTGCACGGAAAGTTCTATTGCAGTGCATGCAGGAGTGATGAAGGTTCGGGGTAGGAGAATTTTCGGATTTGTCCTTCCGCTTCTTCTCTTGTGGATTGCCCGCAGTGTTCTTTCTTTTTTCAAATTTCGTGATGCTAGCAGTGATCTGGGTGTGCCAGGCTGAGCGATCAAGTGCTGTAGTCTCCCGGGAGCTAGGATCGATGCTGCAGTGCTTGAGAGAGCTTTTTAGGTGATCCTTGAAGCACTTTTTCTGCCCTCCACTTGAACGTTTACCTTCGCACAGCTCCCCATTGAATAATCTCTTTAGAGGGCGCTTTTCTGGCATACGGACAATGTGGCCAGTCTAGATGAGTTGGGACCTAGTCAGAAGTGCATGGATGTTTTGCATACGGAACTTCTGAAGGATTTCCATGTCTGGTACTCGATCCTGCCAACATACTCCCATGAGGTTTCATAGGCATCGAAGGTGAAAAGAGTTAAGTTGTCGAGCGTGTCTCGCATAGACAGTCCAGTAAGACGCAGCATACATTAGTGTTGGTAGGAAAATTAATATGATGATGATGAAAGCCATGTCCTGGAAACATATAGACTTGAAGTCATAGTCTTTAGCTTCCCTACAAAGCATTCTTTTTTGTCAGAGGTTTCCATAGCAACCCAGTTTATGGCCATGGACACTGGAATAGATGAGGCAGCCACCTATGCAATGTCGTGCCGCTTCGCAGAGAAGCAGAATATACACGTGACAACCCGATTACGATGACGTCAGTCCTCTACGCCTTTAAAGACATTTAAGCAATTTCTTGCAGTTTGCCTACATTTCTCGTCTACTTCCGTCAAAGCATTATCAAGCTTATTATGTGGCATCAATAACTTGGGTTTCTCACAAATTGAACGATACGATAATTATTCAGTTGGGGCATTAACTTGATAATCAGCGATAACGCAGCGATCAAGTTTAGCCACGTGAGTCAGTGTTCTTAATGGACTTTTATCAAACCTGTTAGTATTGGGTATGTTCAAGTATATGATAGCGTACTCACTCTGATTGTTCCCATAGCTAGCTGGTTACATGCTCCTTAATCGTCCATCAAACATCCTGTTCTGTTTGAGACAGTTAATTCCAAATAGTTTTAGTTGCAATGTGAATCCTCTTGAAGTCGTGTGTCCTCCATTTAGCATTGTTAGTGTAGTGATTTAAATGCCATTCCTGTCTATAATTAATTCGCATATTATATGTATCCTCTAAGTCAACGTGTCTGCTCTTTCCTAATAGTAGACTCCCGCATGCCCAGAGCAATAAACTCATGAAGTTTGCAAAATAGGTTAACCGATGTGCTCCACAAACTCTCTTCTCGTACGGTATGTTGCTAGCTGTATTCTATATGTAATCTATATGTATTCTATTTGTATTCTATATGTATTCTATATCTATTCTATATGTATTCTATATGTATTCTATATGTATTATATATGTATTCTATATGTATTCTATATGTATTCTATATGTATTCTATATGTATTCTATATGTATTCCCAAGTAGGTACGTCGCTGGTATTTAGTCCTTACCTATGCTTGTTATATGGGTTGAAGGAGAAGAGGTGGATACAGAAATTGCTGGAATTACAATAACAAGAAATGGCCTGCGCATGATTTTCTAAAGTCCTTTGATTGGCTGACGACAGTGTTTTGAGAGCTTTTTGTGCATATATTTCCAGTGGGACAGTCTGACGAGTTATGGCTTCTTATTATTATTGCTATTATTATTATTATTGTTGTTGTTGTTATTGTTGTTATTGTTATTGTTGTTGTTATTATTGTTATTTATTATTATTATTATTATTTATTGCTTTTAAAATTATTATTATTATTATTATTATTATTATTTGACTTGTTATTTGAAACGTCGCTGTTCTTGTGTTCAGGTGTTAGTTTGTAGTTACAATAATTTACACAGATGACTCAGTAACACAAGAAACAAACAGGAGGTGCGGTTGGGGTTTCGTGATCTACCAAAATGGCAAGAAATTAGATGAGAAGTCAGCTACGTACCTCACTACAACATCGAGTATGAGAATGGAAATAGAAGCGATGACAGCAGCTCTCACTTGGCTGGCGACGCAACCACCAACAGACTTAACGATTCTATCGAACTCTCAAAGTATGATTTGCAAGATAGAAAGGTATATGATCAGAACTAAATGGGTCACTCTGCTCAACAATGCGCAGATCATTACATGGATCCAGATTATACTGGGGTCAGGAGAAACGAAAGAGCCGATGTTTTGGCTGGTAAAGCCTTGGTGAACGGCACCGAAATGAGAAGAGACAGGAATGAATTGATTAGAGCAGTTATGGATACCCTACGAGAAGACTAGGAGGAAGTTGGACGGGACAATGTACGTATTCAGAGAATGGCAGAAATGGGAGTGACTAGAGGCGATGGAAGAAAGCGGTCACTCTCCGGAAAGAATCGAAGAACGTGTGATCAGAAAATGACTAGGAAACTGAGCTTACACACTTTGAGATGGCTGACGGAGCGACAAGCAGAGCATATATGCGAATTTCTTCAGTGCTGTGAAGCTTATTCCTAATCAAGAATCACTAATCTAGTTTGCAGTTTTAATTGTTGGCAATACTTTAATTTATATATTTCCAATTATATATGAATTATTTCTGTATTACCGCAGACCCTTTATTTTCAGCATATTGATTTTAGACGTGACATGATCTATTTCCTCTAGCTTAATTAACAATTTTTGTGGCCAGGTCCCAACAATGACAAATAAACTATTTAGAACGGGTCCATGTACTCAATTCATCCCAGCGGACAGGACCGCTGATACAACATTCATAACAGGGTTTTTCATAAGAGGGCCAAATTATGTTGAGACTGATCAACAAAGCATCCATACCCAAGGTGGCAGATGAATAACCACAATATCGAAGATGGGCAACCAAAATATCGCAGATTGGCAACCAAAAAATCGAAGATGGGCAACTACAATATCGAAGATGGGCAACTACAATATCAAAGATGGGCAACTACAATATCGAAGATGGGCAACCAAAATATCGAAGATGGGCAACCACAATTAGGAAGATGGGCAACCACAATATGGGAGATGGACAATCACAATATGGGAGATGGACAACCACAATATAGAAGATGAAAAACCATATTGTGGAAGATGGACAACCATATTATGACAGATTGATAATCACATTCAAAGATGGACAATCACAATGACATGTATACGTCTATAAATTCACGTAAAATAGTGTTACCTTTTGGGTTTAAACAAACCAACTGTTCCCATATCATCTTTTAGTATGAGAATTGTTTCGTTATACTTCGGATGTGAGTCTGAGAAAGATAGTAGAGATAACATTTATCCCTTTCATAGAAACAGTCTGTAATTAATTGTTTTTAATTAAAATGTGGAGACATCGAGTGCGTAAGGTAAGCATGTTTAGTGACTGTAGACTCCTCTAGTTGAGGTGCAAAAAAAAAAACCCAACAGAAATACATAAGGAGTGTTGGAAAAAGTACATAACACACTATCAACATCAACAAAAACAGACGAAGTTTGTCTAAACAGTCTTCATCAGGAGAAAAACAAACAAACACAAATGAATATTTTTACAAAAACGAGGATTATAAAATGTAATATTCATTGTCATTTGTTTTTATCCCGATGAAGACTTTTTAGTCGAAACGTCATCTGTTTACGTTAATGTTGTTAGTGTGTTATGCACTTCTTTGCACAACTCTCTTTACTTATTTCTCTTATTTCCCTTATTACTCTATGCTGAACCAGCCCTCAATATCTTTAATTCGTTGGTTATTCCCACACACTGATGATCTATCTCTGTATTGCTCTAGTGGAGACGAGTGTCCAATCTGGCGTCCTGTATATAAATAGAGTGCGGGAAATAATGTTAAGAAAATATATAGGAATGTTTGACATATTTGGCTTTTCTTACACCCTGTGTATATAGTTCTGTATAGGTGTATTTAGACTTTTTACAATATTTACGTATGTAAAATAGCAAATGATATAGCATAATAATAATTTATATATTTTGTGCATGCTTCACGTGAACTTGCCCAGCGGATTGAGCTAGTAATTGTCTTTGCGTGCGTCTGTTGCATGGGCTCGAAAGATGAACTGAGATAACAAATACTATATATCTATTGTCATTTCCACTTGTGTCGTTAAGCGTCGTGGGAGAAAAGGAGGGGGGATTCAGAGTTTGTCTGTGGCCATTTGATTTGCATTGACCATGGTAAGCCTGTATCTATTTAATGTTTCTTTTGTTGCCTCTGTCCATCTAGATTTTGGTGTTCAACGTGCCTTGTAGCCCGTTCTTCTGCTGATGTATACACGAAGGTTGCCATTCTCATGACGTGACCAAACCATCTTGTTTGCTGTCTCTCAATGTATTCGTGACGTGAGATAGTTTTTACTTCTTTCCTGATATCTTCATTTGTTCGGCGGTCTCTTGTCGTGACTTTTCTAGCTTTTCTCAAATATCTCATTTCGCAAACTATCTTTTTGGCTAGTGTCTTTTTCAAGGGCCATGTTTGCAATTGGTAACACAGAGTTGGTATAAAAATACTGTTTATCAATTGTCCTTTTGTAGCCATGCAGATTGATGGGTGTTTAAGTATTGGTGACAGCTGGTAAGTCACAGCATTGACTTTTGGCACCTTGTTTCAATCTCTGTCATGTTTGTCATCCTCCGTAAATATGCTTGTTTCTGAGGTATTTAAACTGTGGGACTTGCTTTAGTTTTGTGCCATTGACAGATACATTTAACTGGCCTGATGTTCTGCTTATCTTCATAGTCTCCATTTAGATGTGTTTAGTTTCATTTTGTGTTAGCAGGTTGTGTGAAGTAAGAGTGTTCCGCTGTAATTTTTTTCAGATTCGTATATTAAACATTGATCATCTGCAAATAGCAGTTTGTTGAGTGATCTGTGATCTTCATTTGATGCTTCTCCAGGGGTGAATTTGCTTCTTTGGTCTGCTTCTTTAGTTCATGTATGTTAGGAACAGAAGTGGTGATAGTACGCAGATTACACTCTGGCAGTTTTTGTATAAAGCTCTTATGTTGTCTAGTAATTGTCAATGTACATCATAGTTCTCCAATATTAGCCACAGTTTGTCTTTGTCAACTCTGTCAAATGCCTTTTCTTGGTCGATGAAGACGATGTTTAGTTGGTCTTATTCAAGTGTTTTCGCTCAGCTGTCGTAGCGTTAAAAAAATACACACCTGTGCATCCCATAACTTTCCCGAAACAAAAGTATTAAAAATACGACATGCAATGTAATTTGTAAGAAGCAAATAAGCAGCTTTCGGGGTGAGTTGTATGGTGGATGAAAGAGACTCAAAAACCATGCACGCCCGTGTACTGTCGAGGACGCATAGACGACCAGAGAGTAACAACGACGCTGTTACCTGCTATACAAGCGCCGTAGAGATAAAGAAATAGTGGTAGTACCCTTGTTGCTGGATTATTCTTCCATGATGCAAAGAGCGGATATTTTGCCATGCTTGTTCATACCCGCAGGCATCAGTGCTGAGAAGAACCATCCACTACATGATGCTATTTAAAAGATCAAAGGAAACAGATTAAAGAGATGGAAATCATGATATGACATGGCAGATGAGGTTATTACACGGATATCCACATTAAGGGATACAGAACACGAAGATGGGTGGGACAATAAAACTATCAAGTCTACAACTTCTATTGAAGTGGTAATCACAGTTTCCAGGAAATGTGACAATGACACTCCAGTGCATATAGATTCACAGGTCCACACTCTAATCAGTGCATATAGATTCACAGGTCCACACTCTAATCAGTGCATATAGATTCACAGGTCCACACTCTAATCAGTGCATATAGATTCACAGGTCCACACTTTAATCAGTACATATAGATTCACAGGTCCACACTCTAATCAGTGCATATAGATTCACAGGTCCACACTCTAATCAGTGCATATAGATTCACAGGTCCACACTCTAATCAGTGCATATAGATTCACAAGTCCAGACTCTAATCAGTGAGAATTCCTCAGATGTGGATATTATTATCTACACTGATGGGTCTGTGCCTCGGCACGTGCGCAGTTGCTTGTGCATTCACCGCTGAGTGCAGAGGGCAGGGTAATGGGAAAGAACCTGGTGTTTCTATACAACCACTAGTAGTATGACGATGGCAGTGACGAAGGATGGGGTCCAAGAGTGCTACATGTTTTTGTTTTTTTAATGATTCTATGAGTATTCTTTGGAAGATTCAGTCGGGGTATTTATGTCGTCAGCAATTTAAGTCGGTGACGAAATCTTTGATGAAGAGAGTTTCTTTCATTTTTTGCCTTGCCATATCGGCGTTCAGGGAAATGAAGTACCAAATAGACTTGCCTTCGTGGCCACAGTGGCAAGTAGCAATTCAATGGACCATACTGATATTCTGAATGCAATTATGGAGTTGGACCAGTTGGAAGATATGAGACGTATTTCTTCTTATTATCTATGGCTAAAATGCAGGACTTGGGCAAGAAACAAGCGGCATATATGAATCAAAAGAAGAGTTATCACCCAACACAGAACAGGGAATATCAGTTACCACATGATATAGGAAAAACTGATTATGAGATCGGAACATATATGGAATTGTCCGGAGTACTACTACATGCATCCTGATAAATACCTGCAGTTAGAATGGGCCTTGTAACGAGATCTGTGATGAGGTCTGTCACTGCGGATTGTGTGTACGGGTCATACAGTTCATATTGGTTGATCCCAAGATAGAAGTTCTCCCAGGCCTTCAAATCAATTGTTAATGCATCTGTTTCAGAGCTATTGAAGCGAAAACAATAGACATTTCAGATTTGATTGTCTTGTTACATATTTTTTTATTTTATTTCGATCAACAAGAATTACCAGATATTAAGCTCTTGTTTCATATACCAGAGATTAAGTTCTTGTTTCATACACCAGACATTAAGCTCTTGTTTCATATGAGCAATGAGTTTTCATTCAGAGTTGTTTTTCATATCCCGAGAACGCTAATCCTGAAGTATACAGTGCTTCGAGATGAGCTCCATAAAATGTATATATGTCTTAGTCTATGTGTATATAGAGGGCACTTAACACTACAGATTTACGTGGAACAATACATGAAATCGACGTTTCGGCTAAAAACGTTCTTTATCAAGATGGGACCCAAAAAAAAAAAAAAAAAACCACTGACTCTGTTCTGTTTCATGTCGAACTGATATTTAATCCCACTTTTTATAATTTTTTGGGTTTTAATATTAACTTGAGGAGCACGGTAGCCTAGTAGATAGCAAGCTTGTTTACTATCAACAGGTTACAACCTGCCAGGTTCGAAACAACGCCTGGACAAAATGAAACAAATCAGTGTAGTTATTTCTCACCTGACACATCTCCTCCGGTGGACTCAGGTGTAAATGGGGACCTGACGTATGAGTTAAGGGAGGTAAAAAAGTAAAGAAGGGAACTGACCAGCCCACCTAATAGTTGCTGTGGTTTAGTATATGAAGAGCTATCTCTATCCCCGACGGCATGTTGCTGCCATGGGACCTACCTTCACCTTATAGTACTCATAATACTTTGTTACGTTTAACTGCAGCTTATCTCTCACTCAAGTTTGTATATACATACACATCAAATCAAGTTTGCATATACACACGCATTAAATCAAGTTTGTATATACATACACATCAAATCAAGTTTGTATATACACACATCAAGTCAAGTTTGCATATACACACACATCAAATCAAGTTTGCATATACACACACATCAAATCAAGTTTGTATATACATACGCATCAAATCAAGCTTGTATAAACACACACATTCAATCAAGTTTGTATACACACACATCAAATCAAGCTTGCATATACACACACACACATCACGTCAAGTTTTATATACACACACATCAAATCACGTAAATTCCCGCTGTCATATTTGGGAATATTTTATATCTATTAGTTCCTGATCTCGCCGTAGCTGAATTACCATAACCGCGATATCCAATATTTGTTATGTTTGTAAAACTCAGGTATATACTCAAATTGAACTAAACCTGATCGTATATCAACATAACAGGTGTATTTTACTTAACCAACAAAAAATAGAATAGTATCAATGATGGTCACTTTCGACCACACAGTCCATTTGACTGCATCATTTCAATATCGCCTCTCATTAATAAGTAGTTTGAACGCCTTTAAAAACAAAACCCTGAAATCTATACATTGTAATCTCTCTATAGACCATACATTTATAACAAATATTGTCTATACAATAACACTTTAAAAAAAAAAATCCCAAATATATTTACTCTTTATTGTCTGTAAAATACAAAGCGAATTTCTGTTATTACTTATATATATCTTCGGTCTTGACCGAGTCGTTATAACGGGATTTGAGTATTAGCTCCACTGTATGCAGTTTAACGCACAAGTGATTATCTATTAGATGTTGAGCACATAGAAGCCATGTGTATAACATCGCCTTCATCTTATCTTTCTGGACCCGCCTGCTTTGATCTTTCCCTTTCCCATGATATGCTTCATACCACGTAACTACCATCGTCACACCGTATGTGATTTCTTATGTTAAATATCTTACTTATTCGTTTGATGAAGGCTTTATAGTCGAAATGTCGTCCGTTGTTGTATCGTTGTTAGTGTGTTTTGTTCATGTTTACATTTGTCCTATGTTATCCCAGAACTCGTATTTAAAGTATCTGGTTGTTCTCAACATCGGAGTTGTATCTCTATATTTCCTAGCTACAATATACTGATTGTGTCATTCCTCGATCTCCCCAGAGCGTTACACATGGAACCCATGTCCTGGTGGTTGAATTAACTACAGGCCTTTTAAAAAAATAAACTAAATAGGCATAAATTAACGAAACAATTGAAAATATAATCGGAATCACCAGATAACATAAAAACGGCATATCAGGACATTACTAAAACGTGGTCTGGATATTATTAATAGTATATATGTTTGAAAGTTAATATTATAGGCGTCTATATCAGGACATTAAGACAGCGTAATCTTATATTCTAAATCATAAGTTTCAAATCTAGGCGATACCGTCTCCCCCACCCCCGTGGACATATGTTGATTGTGGGCTCAGAAGCAATTGGGAGGAAAAGGGGGGGGGGGGCCTAAGGCGGTTAAGTGATCGATGGCTCCTGATAGACGAAATTAATAATATATATTTTTTTAAATTATTATTTTTCGTTATTATTATAATTATAATAATTATTATTATTATTTTCGGCGACACATCTGGTCTTCGAACGACAGCTGTAGCTCTTGCTTAACGGCAAGAGTGAATAAGATCAACCATCATTTACGTGGTAGAATAGACAATTTAACGAAAGTTGAACCGGATACTAATAAACTTTATAAATGCACCAGGTTCATCCTTCACATTAATTGTTAATTTTGTTTGTGTTTTTACGTTATAAGTTTGAAATGAACAATTTTGTAATATATTTGATGGTATTTTAACTACTACAATAATATACTTAATAATTCAATGCTATCTCTTAATATGTATTCCAAATGTTTATATTTAAACCATTGTATGAAACTGCATAATGCTATTTGAGCATACACTTTACAATCTTTGCAGCTAGGCTATGTTTCTCATATAATCGGTATATCAATCAATAACAGTGTTCACATGAAACACGTATTGTTTATTTTTCAATATTTGACGTCATTTACGTTGAAAATAGCAAATAAATACGCGGGAAACTGCTATTATTGGGTGGGGGGGGGGGGAAGAAATGCGTTGTTACACTTATGTCTTTTAAAGTGGGCGGTTGTCAGTACACGTTTGAAAACCTCTGTTCTAAATAGATCGATAAACAATGTACACAGCGATATTATTGCGCGTGTAGTAGTTTCTAAAAATGTAAGGATTGTCGTAGTTGAAACTATTATTGACATAGAGGATAAATCAATGTAATCGCTTGCAGCAGATATTATCCATTGATTACATCCGGGTCACTGTTTATTTTTTTAATTGAAAACTCCAGGACTTACTAGCGATTAGCTCTTACTTCCTATGCGCAGTGGGTGGTTCTATGAAAGCTTTCTTTCATACCCAGGAGACTTCAGCTTTCGGCTTAGAACAATGCCTATTGAAGGAGCCTTCTACTAAGACGGTGTCTATAATTGTATAGATGATATGCTAAAAAACTTCCACAAAAAAAAGAACCTCAATATTAACAGAATGTCAGCTACTAAGGTTTTCTGTTGCATGGGCGGTTTGTCTAGTGGACCATTGGTGAGACCCACAGACGCAACCACATGCGTTTCCTGGACTTTAAAAACAAAATGTCCACCAAAAACATAATTTCGGTCAAATTTTGTATTGTCTTTATAAACTTTTGTAAGAACCTGCGATATGAAGATGACAGTCCTTTAAAACAGATAAAAGAGAACTTCTCAAAGTAGCATCAGAGAGCGGGAAAACAATGGCTACATAGACTTTTCAATGTAATATTGAAGAATACGAAACACAAGAAACACCTGCATACACTGGGATGGCTGCTGGAGCGAAGGGCGGAACACTTATGAGAATATCCCGCGTGCTGTGAAGCCAGTTTCTAATCAAGAATCAAGGAAATACAAAATAGAAAACAAAAATATAAATAATTATTTTAAAAGAAAACTCTTAGGTAGGATCATATCTGACATTAGTATCCGCTTGTTTCGTTGTCTTTTTCTCTAATATTTACTTGCCGAATGATACACAGCTTTACTGCAGTTCTTTCTTTCATGTTTCCAGTTCTTGGTTATCAAAAATGATTTTGGTCACCTTTGTGACTCTGTCTTTTGTAATGATTGTCATCACCATCATCAGGTGCAATTCCGGCTTGCGTATGCAGTAATGGCTCTCCACAGCTCTCTATCTTCAGAATTATGTATCAAGATCATTGTTGTTTCCCTGCCGTTCCAGGTTGTCAAACTGTCTAATATTTTCTCACGTTGTCACCCTCTGTCTCTGTTGCCTTCAAACTTGCCTGTTGTTACTATGTTCTCTCAACCTCCCTGTCTAATGAAGTGGCCAAAAACTTAAGAATGTCTTTTTCTTACATTATTGATAAAGGTCGGTTTCGCATTTGATCCTTTCAACACGTCCACATTAGTTATGATTGCAATTTTATTAAAATTTTATTATATATGTTTTTGAAACATATCCTGTTTAGAACATTTCTATTCAACAATGGCTGAATGTTTAGGGACCATTAGCTGTTTTCTACACCATTGAAAGTTATTCTTAATAAATATTTATTTGCTGAATGTTCCAAGTGTTTACGATTCAGATGGAAAATCTATGGCAAGGGGTAAACTGAAAATCAAAGATAAAGCATTTAAGAGGCTGTACCTTTCCACTAGCAACGTATGGTTGTAAGACGTGGACAATGATATCTGCAGTGGAAAAGAAAATATCGATATTTGAAATGCAATGTTATAGAAAGGTCCTAAATATATTTTGGGGACAGAAAGGCGAAACAACGCTTGACACCCGCAAAGATCTGAAAATGGAAGAATACAAGCTCTTAAAAAACTATCAAAATAAGCAAGCAAACATATTTCGGATATATAAAGTGACACAATGGTTTAGAAAGATTAGTCATGGAGGAAAAGTTTCCAGAAAAGATAATAAGAGGCAGACCAAGACTATGAAGGACACATGACACCGATGACCTACTGAATATGACATTGGAAGAACCTGGATAACTTGCACAGAACTGAGAGGCTTACAGAGTGGCAGTGAGGACATCATTCTGTAAAGGATGCGCTACATAAATAGAAAGATAGACTGGGTTCAGAGAACATAGTCACATATGCACAATATGTAAAAAAAATGAGGAAAGGCTATGTATTAATGTTTCTATCGGCTTAGTATCCATTTCCGTATCGATAATGTATTTTTATTTTTGGAAGAAAAGGGAGTTCATGTTGATAAAAACTGAATACATTAATAATCTAAATTTGTATTAATATTGAATATTTCATTTGAGAAAACCAACTAAAGCAAATCTATATAAGAATAATATACCCTGTAAAAATGAACTAAATACTTTTTTATTTGCACAATTTATTTGCCAGAAAATAGTTTGTATTTTTTTTTACAAATTTAAATACATACAGAATATCATACAAATGATGAATCATCATCAACATTTCATGGTTCCATCGAAAAAAGACAACAACATCTGGACTTAATGGAAAACAATGTCAAATTTGAGAACACAAAAATGACCAAGATATAATGAGTCAAATTTTTGTGTGGTTAAAAAAAAACACGCCGAAACAGTTCAATACATCCAAATTTTATCGCCAGTACAGTGTAGATTTTATCTGGCTTTGAAACCACTTGGAAGTTCAAAAGTTGTTTTCCTGAGACAAGCTCTTTAACCTCAAGCTAACGTACAACTTTTCGTGAATTAAAATAACAAATAACAATAATGTAGGTCACTGACAATTTATCAAAAATATCACTATCTATTGTCATTTCTCTACTCTCGATGTATGACGTCACATGATTGAAGGATGATCGGTTTTCGGGCTATGGCATGACATTCTAGGGCTATGGCATGACATGACCCCGTTCGTTACGTTTTTGATTGTTGCCCACTGTTGATTTTCGATTGGTCACAATTTAAATACATGGAATAGCATGCCAAAAATAGATAAATTGATTCCGAGTATATAAATATCGACCAACCCTAATCCAAACAAGGGCTTCAGTCCAGTCAAGTGACAATTCTAGATAACAGGTCTTACTGGAGGCGGTCGTGGATGTGGTATTTGTGGTCGCTTGATGTGCAGTAATATTCTGACCTCTCAAAATGTTGGTAACTCCCTCAATCCACCTTCCTTTTGGTCTTTATCTTTATCTTACTGTTTGCATTTTCATTCTGTATGCTCCTGCCGCTGCTCAGTAGGGGCTCATTCGCATTAGGGGCTCATTCTCATTAGGGGCTCATTCTCAGTAGGGGCTCATTCTCATTAAGTAGCCGAACTATTTCAATCTCAGTAGGGGCTAATTCTCATTAGGGGCTCATTCTCAGTAGGGGCTCATTCTCATTAGGGGCTCATTCTCAGTAGGGGCTCATTCTCATTAAGTAGCTGAACTATTTCAATCTCAGTAGGGGCTAATTCTCAGTAGGGGCTCATTCTCATTAAGTAGCCGAACTATTTCAATCTCAGTAGGGGTTCATTCTCATTAAGTAGCCGAACTATTTCAATCTCAGTAGGGGCTCATTCTCATTAAGTAGCCGAACTATTTCAATCTCAGTAGGGGCTCATTCTCATTAAGTAGCCGAACTATTTCAATCTCAGTAGGGGCTAATTCTCATTAAGTAGCCGAACTATTTCAATTCTCAGTAGGGGCTCATTCTCATTAAGTAGCCGAACTATTTCAATCTCAGTAGGGGCTCATTCTCATTAAGTAGCCGAACTATTTCAATCTCAGTGGGGGCTAATTCTCAGTAGGGGCTAATTCTTATTAAGTAGCCGAACTATTTCAATCGCAGTAGGGGCTAATTCTTATTAAGTAGCCGAACTATTTCAATCTCAGTAGGGGTTCATTCTCATTAAGTAGCCGAACTATTTCAATCTCAGTAGGGGCTCATTCTCATTAAGTAGCCGAACTATTTCAATTCTCAGTAGGGGCTCATTCTCATTAAGTAGCCGAACTATTTCAATTCTCAGTAGGGGTTCATTCTCATTAAGTAGCCGAACTATTTCAATCTCAGTAGGGGTTCATTCTCATTAAGTAGCCGAACTATTTCAATCTCAGTAGGGGCTCATTCTCATTAAGTAGCCGAACTATTTCAATTCTCAGTAGGGGCTCATTCTCATTAAGTAGCCGAACTATTTCAATCCCTGTTATTGAATATATTTGAAATATGTTGCTGTTATTTCAATAGTTCTTGTAATATCTTCATTTCTTACACGATCTCTTCCTTTTTCTGTTTTATCATTTCTTAGAAATCTTATTTCACACGTAATAATCCATATTTCTTGTTCCTGTGTCAGTGTCCATGTCTGACATTGATAACACAATGTTGGTACGAAGACTGAATGTATGATTTGCCTTTTATTTTTCATCAGGATAGATTTGTGTTTCAAAATTAGGATAAGTTCATAATTAACATATCCTTTGATAAGTATCTCTATGAATTCTTGTCTTGGGTTCTCTGTCAATTCACACTGTTTGTAAAAAACCACTCCCAAGATATTTAAATTCCCGCATTTCAAACAATGTAATATTTTAAATATATATATATTTTCAAACATTCCTTCACAATGTTTTCCAATACATATTACTGTTTATATATATATATATATACATATATATATATATATATATATATATATATATATATAAATATATATATATATATATATATATATATATAGATTGTTCGTTTTGTTATCGGATTAATGTCCTTCTTTTATGAAGGCAAAATTTTGAATAACACAAGAAGATGGTAATAAAGTTTTGCTAGTCATTGGTTTCACATATAATAACACATACAAATCGGCGTTTTGACCAAAAGATCTTTATCAATAACACAACAGACACAATAAGATACGACAAGTAAGAAGCTTTACTGTCCACATTCGAACAATCTAGTTCTCTTTGTTGAAGGACGAATTTAAAAAAAAAAAACAAGGACATAGCATGAATATGGTAAAAACCGGTTGTCTATAGTAAGATGTTTATTTTGCTTCTCTAGAATCACGAGCTATAAAACTCTCGTTTCCTACATACACTTGATTTTTGGAAGTGATAATTTGATTTTCAGAGCTATCTTTCATACACAGAAGACTTAACATCACTTTTGAGAAGAAATCACCTACTTTGAAGTGGTTTGTATTTTATTGAATAGCCATACAATGAAAGGAACGATGACAACAGTTTCATATTGTTGTTGCACATCTCTCTGCTTTGTGCTAAGACTGGAATCTCAAATTCTGGCAAATAATCACCTGTCATATATATATATATGGGTATATAGAAGGCCTGTGCCACAATTTTATGTGTAATTTTATAATTGCAATCACATTAACGTTGCAACCATTTTGAGAGATATTGTTGGTTACCATATTATTATTGTTGCATAACATAACGAATGACTAAATGGGTTAAATATTGCTGGCATCTTTACAACGCATCTCATGATTGCACAGTTTCAATATTCTTGACAATGTTTGACAATATAGTAAGATTGTAGTCTCGTCTTCAACGATAGAACCAACTGCACTAACGTAAGCCAAGATATATTTTTTTCTTATAATGGCAAATGGTTTTCTTACATATCTACATTTTTTTCTTACCCGAATTTGGTCAGTTGCAGTTGTTGTAATCTATCATGCGTCCTTGCAGAACGAAGCCGTTTCAGAAACTCTATGTATGTTTCCGAATCTTTGATAATGAACTGTGAACCCAGACCAGCTTGTTTAGAAATATAGACATCAACTAACGAGTCAGCGTCTAGAAGATTATATACCCGCCTGTTTACTTCAATTTTTCTAGGAATACTGCGCTAGATTAAATAAACAAATATGGAGAAAAGAGCTTCGTTAGTTGTTCACAAAATATCTTAAAACATTAGACACAGACGATTAAGCACATACACGAGACAGTGATTATCTGAATCAACTGTGGTACAATCTGACCATCGCCATAGAAGTTCCATCTCTATAAGTAGATGGCGATGTGTATGTATGATGATAGTTCCCATGGCGCATTGATTATTTTCCTAAACCTACCAGCCAATCGAATCCTTCTACCTTCTCTTCGAGCAATTCTAAACTCCCATAATCTCTTAATAACATTGTAAGCCAGATAAATAGAACACCTTATATGGAACAAAACAACAGCTCACAAACACAAGTATATATCACACAATGGCATTGTGTCAAAGGGCATCAGCAACCAACCTCAATAACATTATCATCCCCCATGGTGTCCTCTCCCAACAGACACATACATATGAAATCTGCAATGTCCCCTATGTCTATTGTCATTTGTACTTACACATCTGCTTCTGACGCCAGTTTGTCAGCTCTCTAGTTACCATCAACTTCAGAATAAACAAGGTAAATTATCCACATAAGTCACTGGATAAACACCAACAAACTCTATCCACTCATGACACAGCCATCCATTCTTAATTTCTCGGATCATGGATCAAGACTCCGAGACAATAACAGCCCTTATCGTCACAGTTTCTGAGTTTCATTTTAGGGCCCCCTTAACTGCCTCAATCTCCATCCTCATATTCCAAGTTGTTGTACTTTTATTCAAATGATGTTATTCTCTTGGACAATGTTCTATTTAGTGTCCATGCCTCGATCCATATGTCGCCACTGGAAATACACGTCTTCGTAATAAACACAATTTGGTTATTATGTTAGTGCTCTGCCATAGTTTCTTTAGCTGTTTTAATTTTATCAGAGACATTGCTTTTCTTCTCTTAATCTCAACTACACAGTTACCCACATTGTTTATATTAGTTCCTAAATAATCAAAATATGTCACTTACTCTAGGTTGCAGTTCTCTATATTAACTTTAGGTCTTGATTTCGTTTTGTCGGTGGCCATAATTTTTGTTTTTTTCATGTTTAAAAACAAGTTTTGTTGTTCGCTGAATTTCTGAGTTGACTTAATTAAATCCAGTAGGTCTTGTTCATTTGTTGTTAATAACAATATGTCGTCTGCATATCTACTTTCTAGAACCCTCGGTAACCCTCCTATATTTATGGGTCTGAGTTGAGGCTTCATTATGTTATGCTTCACGTTTCTCATTATGTTTTCCACATAGATGTTAAACAAGTATCTTACCAATTGTCTTGATGTGATATAGACTAACGGCAATATGTGTATATAAAACTATATCATATCAGTATAATAACACTGCAAGTCATCATCATCATGTTCTTATAGCCGATGTCTTGTGTCGTTGGTTATCATGTCTTTTCACAGCATTGTGTTATGTTAATCATTTCTTCTTACAGTCCATGCAGTGTGATTTGGTTTTTCTAGTCTTCCCTGAGCTTTCTTTTTCATGAGCTGTTAATAATTTTCAATACCGATGTTCTGCCAGAGTGACAATCGGGGCCTTTACTTCTATAATGCCGATGTTCTGCCCGAGTGGCAATCGGGGCCTGTACTTCTATAAGGCCGATGTTCTGCCCGAGTGGCAATCGTGGACTGTATTTCTATAATATCGATGTTCTGCCACAGTGGCAATCGGTGCTTGTACTTCTATAATACCGATGTTCTGCTCATGTAACATCTGGGACCTGTACTTCGAGTTCAGCGTGAAAGAGATTATGACCAGTGTCTTCTTTCCAGACATGTCATAGGAAACATGTGGAATGTATTGTCTCAATTTCTTACTTTTCTTTCTTCTATCGAATCGTCCCATGGATGACGAAGTGTTGCAGACTAGCGGATATGACATGTTCTGTATTTTTGTGACAGACTCCTTTGGTGGCAAGGAATGCTGAAGTGCCTCTGCAAATTGGTCGAGATCTGATGGAAAAATTATGAATTAGTTAGTCAAGAGGTATATGCTGAATTGGCAAGATGTGATGATCCTGGGATACTGCCATGTTGGAATATCTCCCTTCGGGGACTAAACATGCATCAATACATCCTCTAACACAACCATGCCTTAGAGACAACAAAACCATGCCTTAGAGACAACAAAACCATGCCTTAGAGACAACAAAACCATGCCTTAGAGACAACAAAACCATGCCTTAGAGACAACAAAACTAAGTCAGTTTTTTTGTGGCTGATGGTCGGCCATGTGGCGAAGTTCCACTTTTAAAAGTCATGAGCTGACTTAGGGTTAGGGCTAAGGGGGGATTGGGGGAGTATTAACACCCCAGGTCTCTCCATTTTTTACAGACCTGAACATGCACAATAAAACTGAGATTTGTAAAATTCTACATCGTACTTAATATTAATGTGGGACTCAAAAAGTACACAGAAAAGTTAACAAGAAAAATGGCTACATCTCAGATGACGCTCTTAAACTAATTGAAGAAATAAGACAAATGAAAACAATTAATTACACTGCAAATCACAGCAAATATAAAGAAATCTCCAAGAAAGTAAAGAAGAATATAAGAAAGGACAAAAACAAATATATAAGCCAGAATTGGTCTGTGACATTTGCATTGGAAGACCAGAATTCGTCTGTGACATTTGTATTCGAAGACCAGAATTCGTCTGTGACATTTGTATTCGAAGACCAGAATTCGTCTGTGAAATATATATCCGAATACATGTAACACTCTCTCCGCGTCTGCTTTAATAAAAAGAAATCGAAGAACAAGCGTCTATTGTGAACAGCAAACAAAACAATACTGAAGATGAAAACATTACATGCGAACGAAAGAAAGAAAAGAAAAACAAATAGCAATCTTACCTTGAGGAATGTCTGAAAAGATGCATTACCAGGAATCCATATTTTATCTTTAAATTCAAAGCTGGGATTGACAAACAACATTAATATTAAAAATAGTGAAACTGAGTAACCAAGCAAAATATAGACTTGTCTATATTTCAATCGTCTAACGTAAGCCATGCCTTAGACGATTCAACTTCAATTGTTGAAAGCAAAGAATTGTATGAACACAGATGCACAGATTTATGCAAAGCTTCTGTATGTTTTAAGTGCACTACACATTTTCTCTAAACAAATACGCACACATGTTGACACGTACATACACACACGCAGAAGGAATATAACATGCTGATCAATAGGGACGTAGTACAGGCATACACAGAGACAAAAATATGTACTCGGACGACTGGGGGTATATATAGGGATACACAGAATGAGAGAGAGAAAGAAAGAGAGAGAGAGAGAGAGGAGAGAGGGGGTATAGTTGGACACAGACAGAATTACATAAAATTACAAACGGAAAAATATACATTTAGGAAGAGTGGGGCGTATATAAATTACATCATTTAGAAAGAGTGGGGATATGTATAAATTGCATCATTTAGAAAGAGTGGGGATATGTATAAATTACATCATTTAGAAAGAGTGGGGCTGTGTATAAATTATATCACCACGGTCTTGTCAATTTTGTCCCACTCACTATTCGCCCTCTCTCTTAATCAACAATTGTCAAGAAGTATGGGACCTTGCCTTGTTTAACTACGTCAAATTTTTGTCCAGCCCTCTCTCATAAAGTACTTTTCAGCAGAAACGGTGCACAGAAAATTGCATGATTTGTTTCGCATATATTATAACTTTTCAAAATTCAAACAATTTCACTAGTGTGTAAAAACAATATTGTTGATATCAACTTTTGTCAAACAAATTTTGTCAACACACACCCTTTCCCTCTACTCAACAACTGTCACATTTCTCAGACCTCCCCCTCCCCTTCTTAAGTGTTGACGTAAGCTTTGACGGCCCCTGCGAAAAATAACTATATGTAAACATATGCATATATGATGAAGGAGAACGTTTAGAAAAAAACATAAATTGAGAAAATGACGTCATGTGTTAGGGAGGTACAGGGAAAGTGTCCGCCGGTCAAATCGTGTGTCCAGTTCTGTGTCAGGGATGCACAGTGAAAATATCTAATATTCATGTCATGTGTCCAACTTTGTATCAGGGAGGTACAGGAAACTTGTCGATATTCGTGTCCGGCTCTGTGTTAGGAAGGTACAGGGAACGTATTGATCAGTCAAATCATATGTCCAACTCTGTGCAAGGGAGGTACAGGGAAAGTATTGATCAGTCAAATCATATGTCCAACTCTGTGTAAGGGAGGTACAGGGAACGTATTGATCAGTCAAATCATATGTCCAACTCTGTGCAAGGGAGGTACAGGGAAAGTATTGATCAGTCAAATCATATGTCCAACTCTGTGCAAGGGAGGTACAGGGAAAGTATTGATCAGTCAAAGTAAAGACAAGTGTACATCCGGACAGTTCAAAAAGCAATGACAATCTAAGTAAGCTGAAGTCCATAAATTGACGAGAATTGGAGAGGCAGTTTGACAAAAAGTTGATGTCGACAATATTGTTTTTTAATAAACCAATTACAGTGCACGAGAATTTGAAATTTTCTTCTTAAATGTGACAGATAACAGGTATTTATTTCGTACTTAATCTACAATTTAAAAATAATAATACATTTGGGGGGGGGGGGGTAAAATGTTTTTGGAACATAATTTTTGTTATGAGCTTGAAAATTATTTACAAAAAGGAGGGGGGGGGGTAATTGGGAAAAAAAACTGAGAACAACGCTTCTGTAAATAATTCTGAAGGCTGACAACAATTTAACCAGGTCCGTTCTAGTGGCACCAAAGCGCCTTGCAACTCAAGTAAACATGATTTCCTAATTATTTTCATTTATTTCTCCTTATTCCTACTTGAATCTACATGTAGAAGTTTCTGGACAGACCCTAATTAAAATGTCCACAGTCAAAATATTTTACATCTTAGCTAGGATATGCTAGCAAGATCATACAGGTAAACAGGCAAATACATACACGCAAACAGGCAAATACATACACGCAAACAGGCAAATACATACACGCAAACAGGCACATCATCACCATTTTCCTCTTGTGTCAAACTTGGCATATGATGATGTTCGTCCGTCGTGATCGACGATGACCAAAAACTCAACCATAATAATAATAACAATAAATAATAAAAATAATAAAAGTTAATAGTGCGTTTTTAAATGACTAGCAAGTCCAATGCGCGCACAAAATGTTCTTTTACAGAATTGACAAGTCTTGCAGTATCTAAAGATAAGTAAATAAATGGGTTGAGAAATGACTAGCGCTGAAGTTGGTTTATAGTGTGGAAGGTTTTCGCTAATCGTCAACCACACTCTCTCTCCTGAGTTTTATCTTGGTCCAGTGGCAAGACAAAGTCGAGACAACTGGGAGAAAATCAGGTGCAGTGGATGGCCAGAGCGTACTATGTGTCTAACTGTGCCCTATGCTGTCCACACAGCTCTGCTGTTAGCGCCTATGTACCCGTTGAGTTACCTGCCAACTTCTTCCGAGTATTTCGCCGCAAACATACTTTTTAAGCCTAGGTAGACAAAGCCTTTAACTTGGCATATAGGGCAGATGGCATAGGCTCTTCATGCTTGTCGATCAACAGCCAGTTGTTCCAGATCGTTTATTTTTATACCAGCTGTTGGGATTTCTTTTTCGATAGTTCTTTTCATTGTTGTCGTTGGTCTCTTGCCATACGGTGACCATGTAAAGACTTGACGTGTTATTCTGTCTTCATTCATTCTGAGTGCGAGACCGATGTATGCACAACGTCTTTTTCTAAAACGTAAAAGGCAAATACATAGGGGAAAATACAAGCAAACAGGCAAATACATAGGGGAAAATACAAGCAAACAGGCAAATACATAGGGGAAAATACAAGCAAACAGGTAAATACATACATCAATCAATAATCAATAAACCCATAACCCTTCAGGGTCGTAGGAGTACCACATTGGATGCTTCAGCACACAGAGTCCTCCAGCGAATTCTATCCTCAGCGATGCGGATGAGTGTGGAAATATCTAGCCCTGTCTATTCCTTGATGTTGTCTGTCCATGTCTTTATTTGTCCTCCTCTGCTTCTTCCACCCTCGACAGTTCCCTGCAGTATTGTTTTTGACAAGGAATCGTGCCTGCATACATGTCCGAACCATGCTAGTTTTCGTCGTTTCACTATTGAAAGCAATGGCTCCTGGACACCTGCACACATCTCTACTTTATTTCTTACGTACACATTGGTCTTATGTTCCCTATAGGAAATTCGTAGAATTCTTCTGTAGCATTTATACTCGAAAGCCTGTAATCTTCTCTCCATGTCCGCAGTGAGTGTCCAACTCTCACAACCATACAACACAACAGAAAGCACCAGCGACCTATACAGTTTGATTTTCACTACAACACTGATGATGCTTTTCCAAATCACAGTTAGCCTTGACAAGGACGCTAAAGCCATCTCCAGCCTTATTTTTAGTTCTGCTTTGCATTTACCATCGCTGCATATACTGGATCCGAGGTATTTGAAGGTATTCACCTCTTCAAGCTTGTGTCCATTCATCATGATATTAGTCTGGTTTTTCAGTGTCTCTGCTGTTTACCAAGATTTTGCTCTTATCTGAATTGATTTCCATTCCGTACTTTGATGTTAATTCTTGTAATGATTGTTCTGACCCAGCTATAAGATCAATATCATCAGCGAAACGCAAGTTGCAAATAGGGCAACCTCCGATCGATATAGACGTGTTGTAGTCATGTAATGTCTCTTGTATAATGTGCTCTAAGTATATGTTAAAAAGTACTGGGGACATTATGCATCCCTGTCGAACTCCCACAGTTGTTTTGAAGAACTCTCCAATTGTATTGTGTGACAAGACATCACTATTTGCATTTTCGTACAGAGCTTCAATAATGTCTATAATTGTGGTGTCAAAATTAAATTTCCTCAGTATGTGCCACAGACCATCATGCCAAACACGATCAAAGGCCTTTGTAAAGTCAATGAAGTTGTGGTATAGATCACGTTGGTGCTGAATATATTTTTGGATTAGTGTTCGGATGTTAAATATTTGTTCAACAGTGCTTCTGTTTGCTCTGAAGCCAGCTTGTTCTTCTGCAATTATTTCTTCCGACTTGTGTTTTATTCTGTTAAGTAGTATTTTTAGCATCACTTTGCTGTGGTGTGTTATAAGACTAATTGTTCTGTAATTTGTACACACTTCTGTGCAGTGTGCAGTGGAAAATATGTCAGTTCGGGATAATATCTTGAAGGTTACTCGTTAATGGATTAAAAGATAACAACATAGTGAAGGTATTATCAAGTTTAGAAGTCTTAATGTGGATGTGTACGAAGTAAGGTTGAGACCTAGTGAAGTGGTAGCGATGCGCTCAGCGCGAAGTTCAAATGTGATGTAGTGTCAACATCAGCAACGTGCAATGGAGATGGAGAGTGAAGACACATCCATATAACCACATCAGAAGGACAGCTGGAGAGGAGATGGGCACCACTAGCTAAACCTTTTGCCCACTGAAATACTACAATGGAATACATACATGTAAACAGACAAATGCTGAAAGATACACAAATTGACACACACACACATACATACACAAGTGGACGCATACATGCACCCGCAAACATACACATACATAAATAGACCTACATATAACTAATGTTACTATCGCCAAGATGTCAACCTACGTGCGCATCAAGCGATGAGACTAAACAGATTTCATTATCTACAAGATGTGTCTGCTAATAAACCTTAGTTTAGTTGTAAAAATGAACGTAAATAGATAAAAATATTACAACTATTTATCAGCTTTGATTTTTCTCTTTTCTATGAAATTTTTTATAACCGTTTTTTAATCTCTTTCTTCCACTGGTTTTTCTCTTTTCTATGAAATTTTTTATAACCATTTTTTAATCTCTTTCTCCCACTGGTTTTTCTCTTTTCTATGAAATTTTTTATAACCATTTTTTAATCTCTTTCTCCCACTGGTTTTTCTCTTTTCTATGAAATTTTTTATAACCATTTTTTAATCTCTTTCTCCCACTGGTTTTTCTCTTTTCTATGAAATTTTTTATAACCATTTTTTAATCTCTTTCTCCCACTGGTTTTTCTCTTTTCTATGAAATTTTTTATAACCATTTTTTAATCTCTTTCTCCCACTGGTTTTTCTCTTTTCTATGAAATTTTTTATAACCATTTTTTAATCTCTTTCTCCCACTGGTTTTTCTCTTTTCTATGAAATTTTTTATAACTATTTTTTAATCTCTTTCTCCCACTGGTTTTTCTCTTTTCTATGAAATTTTTTATAACCATTTTTTAATCTCTTTCTCCCACTGGTTTTTCTCTTTTCTATGAAATTTTTTATAACCATTTTTTAATCTCTTTCTCCCACTGGTTTTTCTCTTTTCTATGAAATGTTTTATAACTATTTTTTAATCTCTTTCTCCCACTGGTTTTTCTCTTTTCTATGAAATTTTTTATAACCATTTTTAATCTCTTTCTCCCACTTGTTTTTCTCTTTTCTATGAAATTTTTTATAACCATTTTTAATCTCTTTCTCCCACTGGTTTTTCTCTTTTCTATGAAATTTTTTATAACCATTTTTTAATCTCTTTCTCCCACTGGTTTTTCTCTTTTCTATGAAATTTTTTATAACCATTTTTTAATCTCTTTCTCCCACTGGTTTTTCTCTTTTCTATGAAATTTTTTATAACCATTTTTTAATCTCTTTCTCCCACTGGTTTTTCTCTTTTCTATGAAATTTTTTATAACCATTTTTTAATCTCTTTCTCCCACTGGTTTTTCTCTTTTCTATGAAATTTTTTATAACCATTTTTTAATCTCTTTCTCCCACTGGTTTTTCTCTTTTCTATGAAATGTTTTATAACTATTTTTTAATCTCTTTCTCCCACTGGTTTTTCTCTTTTCTATGAAATTTTTTATAACCATTTTTAATCTCTTTCTCCCACTTGTTTTTCTCTTTTCTATGAAATTTTTTATAACCATTTTTAATCTCTTTCTCCCACTGGTTTTTCTCTTATCTATGAAATTTTTTATAACCATTTTTTAATCTCTTTCTCCCACTGGTTTTTCTCTTTTCTATGAAATTTTTTATAACCATTTTTTAATCTCTTTCTCCCACTGGTTTTTCTCTTTTCTATGAAATTTTTTATAACCATTTTTTAATCTCTTTCTCCCACTGGTTTTTCTCTTTTCTATGAAATTTTTTATAACCATTTTTTAATCTCTTTCTCCCACTGGTTTTTCTCTTTTCTATGAAATTTTTCATAACTATTTGTTAATCTGTTTCTCCCACTGGTTTTACCCTTTTCTGTGAAATTTTTCATAACCATTTGTTAATCTCTTCCTCCTTCTATGCTTTCCCACTAAGTGTTTTTTTTATGTAAAGTATATTTCCAGAGTTTATGTTGTCCTTCGTCCTGATGTTTAGTTAAAGTGTCATAAGTCGCTATGTCATGTTAGAATGTTTTGTTTATAAATAATGCTCCATCCTGAAGTACAGTGTGTCAGAACGAAAGACGCGGATATCACTTCACAGCTGTAAACTACAATACAATACATTTCCTGCTCTGGACTACGTCCTAATAATCTGCAGGAGTTAAAAGACGAATGCAAGAATAAGAAGAAGATAAATATTGGTAACACTTGTACCAATTTTCGTTCATTTAAAAATATGCACTATGTTACCCCAGCCTTTGACTTTCTAGTGTCGAATTGTTTGTTTCCCAAAAACGGAGTTTTATCTCTCAGTTAAGTTGCTCGAAGTTTTATCTCTCAGTTAAAGTTGCTCAAAGTTTTATCTCTCAGTTAAAGTTGCTCAAAGTTTTCTCTCTCAATTAAAGTTACTCAAAGTTTTCTCTCTCAGTTAAAGATGCTCTTAGTTTTCTCTCTCAGTTAAAGTTGCTCATCATTTTATCTCTCAGTTAAAGTTGCTCAAAGTTTTATCTCTCAGTTAAAGTTGCTCAAAGTTTTCTCTCTCAGTTAAAGTTTCTCAAAGTTTTCTCTCTCAGTTAAAGATGCTCTTAGTTTTCTCTCTCAGTTAAAGTTGCTCATCATTTTATCTCTCAGTTAAAGTTGTTCAAAGTTTTATCTCTCAGTTAAAGTTGCTCAAAGTTTTCTCTCTCAATTAAAGTTGCTCAAAGTTTTCTCTCTCAGTTAAAGTTGCTCATCATTTTATCTCTCAGTTAAAGTTGCTCAAAGTTTTATCTCTCAGTTAAAGTTGCTCAAAGTTTTCTCTCTCAATTAAAGTTGCTCAAAGTTTTCTCTCTCAGTTAAAGATGCTCTTAGTTTTCTCTCTCAGTTAAAGTTGCTCTTCGTTTTATCTCTCAGTTAAGTTGCACAAATTTTTATCTCTCAGTTAAAGTTGTTCATCATTTTATCTCTCAGTTAAAGTTGTTCAAAGTTTTATCTCTCAGTTAATTTGACCAAATTTTTATCTCTAAGTTAAAGTTGCTCAACAAGATTGCTAACACTGAGATTTTATACAGGACATACATTGTCAAAAGAAATTCTACACCGTAATGCCCTTACAGCTGGTGCTTTTAATAAACTACGCAACATCTGGACATAAAAAACACTAAGAAACAGCACAATACTCAGGCTAACTCCAACATCATCCCTATTCTACCATATGGATGCGACAGCTGGAAAGCCACAAAAGACACAGATAAGAGACTAGACTCCTTTGAAAACGAATGCCTACATACCATTGTGAACGTTAAGTGTGGTTACTTTAAATCTAACACTACTACACGAGAGGAAAGCAACAAACCCATATATATTCCTTCATTAGACAACGGCGATGACTTACATCGGTCAAGCTCTCAGAATGAACAGCCTAAGAATTCCAATTCAGTCACTAAATTGGGTGCCACCGGGAGTAAGAAGAAGAGGGAGATATAGAGAAATTATGCGACGAAACATTAATAGAGAAGTCATATCAATGAACCTAAAAAACACCAAGAACTGAAAGACCTTACAACACAAAGACAGAAATGGAAAGCTATGGTTTCTTCCCTACGCGCCGCCTATGGCCCTGGAGGAACATAACATAACATAACAGACTTCTGACTGTCGAAAGTTCTACTTTGTGGTATGTTCTTTACTATCATTTAGAAAAATATATCTTGTGGGTCATATCTTTTCAAGTTTAGTGATATCTGCAAGCGGGATGTGTATAACGGACAATGATATGAAATCGTAGGAACAGGAGTGTCCTGCGTTATAACTAGTCTGAGAGCTAACCCATTTAACGTCACGGGGTAAAGCCAATCTTACTATTTCTGTGATTCTCATTGGCTGAAGAAACAGAGCGCACATAAATGATCAATGAAAAGCATGATAATAGTCGGAATTGCCTAAAGCAATGACGGTGCACACAGTTCTGTTATAACAAAGTTATGTTATAACAAAGTTATGTTATAACAAAGTTATGTTATAACAAAGTTCTGTTATAGCAAAGGTCACAGGACAGATTACCATGGATCATGACGCATTGGAGGGAAAAATCATAATTGTAATAAATACAAAGATGAATATGGTGAGTGTCCATAATTTACGTCAAAATTGATGATGGAGAGGTCAGTGAAATGGAGGAGAGAGGAGTTTGAAAAAAGTTGGCGTCTACAAAAATGTTTTGTTAATGCACCGATAAAATGTTTTAATTAAAAACAATATGTTTTCGAAAAACAGAAAAAACTTTAATGTAGTTTTTGAATAAATTATTTTAACATGAAGAGGTTCAATTTTGTTGTTGGTCATGATTAAGCAGATACGTGAGAGAGGGGTGTTCTTGAATTCTTGACAGCTCCACGATATCAGAACGTGGTGAGATTTTGTTAATTTATATATTATTATATTGATATTCATTAATATATTATTAAAAATATCCTGCACATAATTGTTGAGGGAGATTAAAGAAGAGGAGGTTAGAGGAAATCATGGATTGATAATATTAAAGCCTGGACAGTATTAAGATTGTACACACTCAAACAAAGAACTGATAACAGAGATGCATGACGAAATTTGTGTGTTGATGTTTCCAGAGTGACACCCCTACAACACTGAAGTGCTATGGGTGTGATGATGATGATCTTCATATACTAAAGAATTCTAAAATACCGTTGAGATTTTAGCATAAAACATGATGATGATGATGATGATGATGGTGATGATGGTGATGATGGTGATGATGGTGATGATGGTGATGATGGTGATGATGGTGATGATGATGATGATGATGATGATGATGATGGTGATGGTGATGATGATGGTGATGATGGTGATGATGGTGATGATGGTGATGATGATGATGATGATGATGATGATGGTGATGGTGATGATGATGGTGATGATGGTGATGATGGTGATGATGGTGATGATGATGATGATGATGATGATGATGGTGATGGTGATGATGATGGTGATGATGGTGATGATGGTGATGATGATGATGGTGATGATGGTGATGATGATGATGATGATGATGATGATGATGATGATGATGATGATGATGATGGTGATGATGGTGATGATGGTGATGATGATGATGATGATGATGATGATGATGGTGATGATGATGATGATGGTGATGATGGTGATGATGGTGATGATGATGATGATGGTGATGATGATGATGATGATGATGATGGTGATGATGGTGATGATGATGATGATGGTGATGATGGTGATGATGGTGATGATGATGATGATGGTGATGATGGTGATGATGATGATGATGGTGATGATGGTGATGATGGTGATGATGGTGATGATGGTGATGATGGTGATGGTGGTGATGATGGTGATGATGGTGATGATGGTGATGATGGTGATGGTGGTGATGATGGTGATGATGGTGATGATGGTGATGGTGGTGATGATGGTGATGATGGTGATGATGGTGATGATGGTGATGATGGTGATGGTGGTGATGATGGTGATGATGGTGATGATGGTGATGATGGTGATGATGGTGATGGTGGTGATGATGGTGATGATGGTGATGATGGTGATGGTGGTGATGATGGTGATGATGGTGATGATGGTGATGATGATGATGATGGTGATGATGGTGATGATGGTGATGATGGTGATGGTGGTGATGATGGTGATGATGGTGATGATGGTGATGATGATGGTGATGATGGTGATGATGGTGAAATCCGTTTCGCTGTGAGCAGGTTGCTCATGATAGCTCATAACCTTTCTGACAGCAGCATATGTTCTTCTCAGTTGTGTAACTGGGGCAAAACCGTCTCAAAGGTATGGTTGTGTAACTGGGGCAATACATCGTCTCAAACGTATGTTTGTGTAACTAAGGCAACACACCGTCTCAAAGATATGGTTGTGTAATTGAGGCAACACACCGTCTTAAAGGTATGGTTGTGTAACTAAGGCAACACAGGGTCTCAAAGGTATGGTTGTGTAATTGAGGAAACACACCGTCTCAAAGGAATGGTTGTGTAATTGGGGCAACACACCGTCTCAGAAATATGGTTGTGTAACTGAGGCAACTCACCGTTTCAAAGGTATGATTGTGTAAGGGGGTTTATGTGTGCATGTTTAGTGCCCAACAGAAGGAATTCCAGTGTCATTATTCCAGAATGACCAAATTGTGCAAGAAGCACAGCACACACTTCTGGGTCAGCTATCTCATCATTTATCTGTCAGATTTGTTGACCCATCCACAGTGATAACATATCTAGCATTCCCCACACCACTTAGGGAGTCTGCAACAAAAGGAAAAATGTGTAATGTAGGCTGAACTGCAGTTTTTCTTCATCGATGGAGATTATTGGATAGATGACAGAAGTGAGTAATTGAGACAAGATTTGACAATAATTTTGCACGAATGGCAGGTTTTCAGACTATTTTCCAACTTTCCATAGCCGACTCCTACAACATGCCTGAACAGAAGACATTGTCCCTATTCTGTGCACCAAGATCTACAAGCTCAGACCGTAGTTGCCACGCGGGCGAGTATTAAACATATCCTATAGATTTTGTATGTACATAATCCAAATGGAAAAGGAAAAAGCACAGAATATAAAACAGGACAGAAAACCTTACGTGGATATAAAATAAAGAAAATAAAAACATAAAAAATAAAATCAGATTGTAACCAGCTGTTTGAATAGTGTTTGCTGTACAACTTGAGGAATTATAAATCTTAATAAATCTAAAAATAATGCCCGCATTCTAGTGCACTTAAAGAAAGTAAGAATGTCACAGCTTGCGATCCACTTACTAGCACAGTCAATAATAGGTTTGCACAAGAAGTTGAAATATTCGAGTAATTGTGTTGTTATTGTTTTCTTCTTCCCTTTGTATTCTTCCACCTTCTGTCGGAATCAGACGCTGATACCGATTTCTTCAATGAACTGTGAGTGTTCATCTATCACAAGTGATGATGACTATGTGTTACATCCACTTTTGAAAATTCATGTAGAATTGTGTCCATGCCTAATAGTTCGTAGATGGCTAATGAGCCATATTGGAGCTGCAAATGTCCTTGAATAGTTTAGACATGGAATGACCACTGTAGAAGGATTTTGTTTTATCCCGGACTTTCTAGCTGCTCTCCGCTGTTGAGCTGCTGCACTTCTCGTCTTTTCACAAGATGGTTCGCCATTTGTGACCGTAGAGCACCACGAACATCTATTTCGTGCAAGTTCTTCCTATAATTCAAAGGTTTTCAGTGAGGTCTTTAACGAGTACTTGTAACACTTCTTTTGGTTACCTTGAGATCATGTACCCTTCTCCAGCTCACCATAGAGAAGTATCTTTGGCATGCTATGGACTGGAATACGTACTAAATGACCTGCCCATAGAATCTGCGTCTGCATCAGGATAGTGTGAGTGCTAAGGATACCTGTCAATGACAGTGGTATCTGGAATCTTGTCTTGCCATTGGATGTTCATAGCATTTCTGAGACAGGTTTTCTCACATACAGAGTTTGTGTTTCACTTTGCATAGCAGCACTGGAAGTACCACTGCTCTGTAAACTTTCAGCTTAGTCTGTAGATTAATGCCATTTCTATGCTACAAATTTGCGTACATTCTGCCGAAAGTGCTGATTGCCTTGGCTATTCTTGTATACACTTCGCCCGTCTGTTGCCGGGGCCCGAAATGGGAGCAAAGAATAGCAACACTATTTACCTTCCATGCATGCCGTAAAAGGCGACTAAGGAGGTTATGGGATGGTGTTGGCTGTCCCATCCCATATATGGTCAGTGACCCGAAGCCATGCTGAAGTTGGATGTGTCAGGTCGACAGGCGCAGATATCGCAACAATGCTGTAAACTATGACACAACGCATTCCGTTCTCTGGACTACATCCTGCTAATCTGCAGGAGTTTGAGAACGAACACAGAAGAAGAAGAAAAAGTATACACTTCACCATCGTTGTTATCATTTTGTATTAAAGTACTACCTAGATATGATAATATATTCACAACTTTCAGTGGTATGCCATTTACCTATACCCAGGGCGCGAGATAGCTTTTGTCAGTTGCTGGTTGTAACATGACTTCTGTTTTCTCCATGTTAATAGTAAGTCCAAAGTAGGTACAAGTTTTGGAGAATATTTCTATAATATTTTGTAGATCAGCCTCAGAGTTATAATTTAAGGCACAGTCATCAGCAAATAAGAGATCCCTGATTGTGAATGATTTGACTTTGGCTTTTGCTCGGAGCCATCGAATAATGAACAATTTTCCATGTATGATGTCTACTTCCAAGTCTAGATCTTTGAAAGCATCATCCAACATAGCAGAGAACATGATGCTAAATAGGATAGCTTTTACACGCCCCTGTTTGAAAGAACTGTATCAACCCGGAGATGGGTTGAAGAGCTTGTACCTCAGAGTTGTTTCAGATGGCCATAGTTCTCGTCATTTGGTGTGGGTACAGTGGGCAGTTCTGTCAAATATGTTTTGTGATTCATGCATATTGTCCGCGGCGGCACATGTCGGTGACGTAAACCTAAAACTTCCTATATAACTATATGTTGTTTGGGTATGTTGTTAGCGGTTCTCAAACTTGCTATATATGTTGTTTGGGTATGTTGTTAGCGGTTCTCAAACTTGCTATATATGTTGTTTGGGTATGTTGTTAGCGGTTCTCAAACTTGCTATATATGTTGTTTGGGTATGTTGTTAGCGGTTCTCAAACTTGCTATATATGTTGTTTGGGTATGTTGTTAGCGGTTCTCAAACTTGCTATATATGTTGTTTGGGTATGTTGTTAGCGGTTCTCAAACTTGCTATATATGTTGTTTGGGTATGTTGTTAGCGGTTCTCAAACTTGCTATATATGTTGTTTGGGTATGTTGTTAGCGGTTCTCAAACTTGCTATATATGTTGTTTGGGTATGTTGTTAGCGGTTCTCAAACTTGCTATATATGTTGTTTGAGTCTGTTGTGACAGGTTCTCAAACTTGCTATACATGTGTTTGGGTCTGTTGTGACCGGTTCTCAAACTTGCAATATATGTCGTTTGAGTCTGTTGTGACCGGTTCTCAAACTTTATAAATACGTGTTTGGGTCTGTTGTGACCGGTTCTCAAACTTGCTATATATGTGTTGTTTGGGTCTGTTGCGACCTTTTCTCAAACTTGCTATATATGCGTTGTTTGGGTCTGTTGTGACTGGTTCTCAAATTTGCTATGCATGTGTTTGGGTCTGTTGTGACCGGTTCTCAAACTTGCTATATATGTGTTGTTTGGGTCTGTTGCGACCTTTTCTCAAACTTGCTGTATATGCGTTGTTTGGGTTCTGTTGTGACCTGTTCTCAAACTTGCTATTTATGCGTTGTTTGGGTCTGTTGCGACCTTTTCTCAAACTTACTATATATGCGTTGATTTGGGTTCTGTTGCCACCTGTTCTAAAACTTGCTATATATGTGTTGTTTGGGTCTGTTGCCACCTGTTCTCAAACTTCCTATATATGTGTTGTTTGGATCTGTTGTGACCTGTTCTCAATCTAAAAAGTGATTGGTTTTTTTCTTTCAAGCTTGTGAATATCATCGTCTTTTGGATTGCATGTATTCGTTGAGTTCTTCTCCATGTCTCAGGAGCTGTTGATGATAGACTTATTTCTGGAAAAAATATCGAAAAAGAACTACTAGCAAGAAAAGAAAAGATGTTCCATCTTCTGCGTTGGTTCTCAAACTTCTACAGATTAGCATGATCTAGTCCATAGAATGACAAAAATTGTCATGGTGTACAGCTCAGATGCAATAAGTGGGCTTTTTTGCTTAAGACATCCGACTTCATCCATCGTTGTCTCGAAACCTACATATTCGCCTATAACGATAAGCATTAAAGGAAAACAATGTTTCTATTCTGTGCTGCCCATTCTGCCCCAGACAACAGACAGACAGTTTCTTGCAGTGTCTTCCAGTTTTGGGTTGCTATTCTTATATCTCATTTCCCTGGATTTCTGAATGTTCTGGAATCCATTGGAGAACGACTTCTTCTCTTGTATTTAAGATCTAAGCGATTTTATGGAGTTCATGTGGAATGTGGTTTGGTTCTTTATTGCTTACAAAGAAGATGTGGCATCGGCCAGACTCCCTATCCTGGCAATTCTATTCTAGCTTCATCGAGGTAGATTGATCTGAGACTATCTGCAGCAAAACCTTAGTACAGAAAGTAAACACGCATTCATTCGTTACGTTTCTCATTAGTATCGTGATTTCATTGGTCACTAGTTATACTCATAAAGTCGCATAACAAAGTAGCCAAGGATGACCAACGAAACGCACGAAAATAATAAAAAATAAGCCTTTCAGATTACGTTTACTTTGTGTGCACAGCTCTTTACTGTATCCCGATCATGGTTCATCCCAACAGCAAAATGGTTAATCCTGTGAAAGTTCACGCACTGTCTTGAAATTTGTAGAATGAATGGCTATTGATTTCTCGAGCATTCCAAATGATAATTCTACTACTGCTCGCACCAAGGTTTCTCACTGTATCCTGTGCTGAGCTATTTGTGTGAACTATTGTCAAAGAGTATTTCGGGAAAAAAATATGAAGTTGTTGGTTTCGGTACCCAAGAACTACGATTGATAAAGCCCTTGAGTCACACTATGTGCAATTTGGGGGTATTCCTTCAGAAGTGTCTCTTCTCCCACGACATGCAATGCTTGGAGAAGAAACCTTCTACATAGAGGGGTTTTATATGCGGAACTAGAAGAGATGTAAGCCTCTTGTCTAGAGGAGGTTTATCCCATGTAGAGTGGGTTTATGTATGGCATTAGACTACATGTAAACCTCCTGTCTAGAGGAAATTTATGTGTGGAACTAATAAATATGTAAGCCTTATGTCTGGTGTCATGTGACGTATTCCTTCCAGAACGTTGTCTTCCCAATGAACTCTCTGAACCTCTCTCTGTCTTGGGCGATGTCGCTTGCATTTTCTAGCGATGTATTCATATTATCTTTAATGTCGTCAGTCCATCGTCTTCTTGGTCTGCCCCTTCTCCTCTTCCCAGGTACTCTTCCCTCCATTATTTGTCTTTCTAAACAGTTATGTCTCTTTATATGACCAAACAGGCGTAGTTTTCTTTTTGTTATTGTGTTTAGTAACCAACACTCTGGAATATTCAGTGTGTTTATAATATCTGAGTTTCTGATTTTATCCTTCCATGATATTCTAAGTATCTTTCTGTAGCATTTCAGCTCGAAGGCGTTGATCTTCTTTGCCGCTGTTTTACTTAAAGTCCATGTTTCACAGCCGTATGTTGCAACCGGAAAAATAAAAGGTATGTCTTATGTCTAGAAGAGGTTTATGTGTACAGCTAGAAGACATGTAATCCTAAAAGCCTTATGTCTAGAAGAGGTTTATGTGTACAGCTAGAAGACATGTAATCCTAAAAGCCTTATGTCTAGAAGAGGTTTATGTGTACAGGGAGAAGACATGTAATCCTAAAAGCCTTATGTCTAGAAGAGGTTTATGTGTACAGGGAGAAGACATGTAATCCTAAAAGCCTTCTGTCTAGAAGAGGTTTATGTGTACAGCTAGAAGACATGTAATCCTTCCATCCATAGGACTCTTATGTATGTAACTAGAAGACATATAAACATCCCATCTATAGGAAGTTTATATCTGCAACAGGAAGACATGTAAACATCCCATCTATAGGAAGTTTACATCTGCAACAAGAAGACATATAAATATCCAATCTATAGCAAGTTTATATCTGCAACAGGAAGACATGTAAACCTCCCATCTATATCATGTTTATATCAGCAACAGGAAGACATATAAACCTCCCATCTATAGGAAGTTTATATCTGCAACAAGAAGACATATAAACCTCCCATCTATAGGAAGTTTATATCTGCAACAGGAAGACATATAAACCTCCCATCTATAGGAAGTTTATATCTGCAACAAGAAGACATATAAACCTCCCATCTATAGGAAGTTTATATCTGCAACAGGAAGACATATAAACCTCCCATCTATAGGAAGTTTATATCTGCAACAAGAAGACATATAAACCTCCCATCTATAGGAAGTTTATATCTGCAACAAGAAGACATATAAACCTCCCATCTATAGGAAGTTTATATCTGCAACAGGAAGACATATAAACCTCCCATCTATAGGAAGTTTATATCTGCAACAAGTAGACATATAAACCTCCCATCTATAGGAAGTTTATATCTGCAACAGGAAGACATATAAACCTCCCATCTATAGGAAGTTTATATCTGCAACAAGAAGACATATAAACCTCCCATCTATAGGAAGTTTATATCTGCAACAAGAAGACATATAAACCTCCCATCTATAGGAAGTTTATATCTGCAACAAGAAGACATATAAACCTCCCATCTATAGGAAGTTTATATCTGCAACAAGAAGACATGTAAACCTCCCAACTATAGGAAGTTTATATCTGCAACAAGAAGACATATAAACCTCCCATCTATAGGAAGTTTATATCTGCAACAGGAAGACATGTAAACCTCCCAACTATAGGAAGTTTATATCTGCAACAAGAAGACATATAAACCTCCCAACTATAGGAAGTTTATATCTGCAACAAGTAGACATATAAACCTACATCTAGAGGACATATATGTATGTAAAAAGAAGACGTGTAAACATCCAATCTAGATGGGGGTTTATGTGTCCTATAGGAGATTAAGGTGTGAAATTACATGACATGTTGTACCATTTTGTATGAAGACATAAAATCGCAATGAAAGCCTAAAAATACATAGAAAACCGCCTTATTCTTGTCGCGGTACTCTGCAACCCCATGGTATCAATATGCCCCATTAATTTATCTTGTCTTTTTCTTGATCACTGTTCTGGTATAACGCCCTCTGGCTGCCATATTTCAAATCACTGTAGGTCTAATATTTCTTACCTACCTCCCCTTTTCCCGCTTGCTAATCATACTTCCCATGCCCATCGCTACATTTACAATACATAATTTACATGTATCAACATGTAGCTTATATTCATGCTTTACTTTACTTCCATCAATTTCTCCTATGGCAACATAGATGCCTACATACTTTCCTCCAAAATAATTGTGTGTCTATTCTATTCCAGTCTGTGTGTTTGTCCTTATCTTGACAAAGGCATAGTGGTCGAAAGGCTTGAACCTATGTATTTGTCCTACTGGTAAAAATGATATTTGACTATTTTTGTATTATTTTACAAATCTTCATTTACCACGCTGTAGACAGTTTTACTAGAGTGTGTATTTCTTGTTTACTTTTGAATACATGAAAACCTACAACTATTTGGTAATAGTTCGTCACTTTTGACCACAGTCAGTGAAACTGCACGGCTTAAGATAAAATTACGGCAAAAAAATTGTAGAATGCGAGTCATTCAATTGACTGTGCAGTTTGTGTTTCGTTGTATTTACGTTTCGACTCAATCATAGTAGCAGAAGATGAGTACTGCAATAACTTGTTACAAACGATATTATTTATTTTAAGATACAGTTAGAGAAATTAATGAGATCAGGGTATGTGAAAGTGATTCTGAGCTGTCGACTGAATCGAGATAGAAACACCGGCAAAATATTTAGATGTTACAATATGTTATTCACATTCTACCCCAACACAATCTTGGAGAATTTCCCTGAAAACCAGTTTTCATGCGAGTATCACAAGATACACCGTGCCGTCGATGGTGAGAAACACGGGTTAAGTGGCAAGAGAATTGAAACAAAACGTTATGCTACGAATTTACAAATACGCAGCATTTGATATGAAGTCGAATTCGTTGTGGAGTTATCATTTGATACCATTGGATTCCAGTGGCGTAGTATCAATAGACGCCAAAACGTTCTGCTTCCCCTTTAAGCAGCTGAAATATTCCACACAAATTAATATATATTAACTATAAACATTACAAAATTTATAATGGCTGTATTATTCTCTATTTGACAGCTATCAGCCCTTGAGTAACACACTAAGTATCAGCCTCTGAAGTTTGAAGTCAGAAGCCTCTGGCGTCCATAATAACGATATTTCGACTGAAAGTTTAACATGAATCTTTGGTGTCTCAAAACAAATTGCCCATTTATAGCCGAGTCGATTGAAGGAGTGGTTGTGTAAAGCGAGAAATCACAACCCGGATTTTTTCCAAACATGGTTTCAACCTGATGCGCCGTACCCATTGATAACACGGACGCTCATTATCAACTAGGCTACCGAACTCCTCACAACCAATGAATGAGCCTAGACATAAATAAATAAAATATAAACTCACTTTGAAGAAAAAACATATGACACATTTGCATTGAATTACAACTTTAACAGAACAAATACAATAAGATCACTAAACTGCTTGAATTGCAATCGCCCATATTTAGCATATCAGGCGATTTGTGTTCGAATCTGTGGCGGCGTGATACTCAGACTGTCTGTGACGGCCACTATGACAGCAAAGTTCGAAACCAACCTCAGACAATGCGGACCGTTCAGAAAGTAATGACAAACTACTAAATATAAATACTACTTAGAAAATCACTACATTCTCTAATTGGGTATATATATTCTATATATATTATATATATATATATATATATATATATATATATACATACTCTGTATAGAATATGTTAGAAATGTGTGGATATTATTTAGACAATTTATTCATAATGTGTGTATACAATATATACATTGAAGTATATCACAACTACATAATAACGAGCATAATTTACATTGCAGTTGCATGAGTGAAAACTCAAGGATGAGCTGTGCATGAGTGAAAACTCAAGGATGAGCTGTGCATGAGTGAAAACTCACGAATGAGCTGTGCATGAGTGAAAACTTACGGATGAGCTGTCCATGAATAAAAACTCACAGTTGGATGAGCTGTGCATGAGTGAAAACTCACGAATGAGCTGTGCATGAGTGAAAACTCAAGGATGAGCTGTGCATGAGTGAAAACTCACGAATGAGCTGTGCATGAGTGAAAACTTACGGATGAGCTGTCCATGAATAAAAACTCACAGTTGGATGAGCTGTGCATGAGTGAAAACTCACGGATGAGCTGCAAATGAGGGAAAACTCACAGTTGAATGAGCTGTTCATGAATGAAAACTCACAATTGGATGAGATGTGCATGAATGAAAACTCACAGTTGGATGAGCTGTGCATGAATGAAAACTCACAGTTGAATGAGCTGTTCATGAATGAAAACTCACAATTGGATGAGCTGTTCATGAATGAAAACTCACAATTGGATGAGATGTGCATGAATGAAAACTCACAGTTGGATGATCTGTGCATGAATGAAAACTCACAGTTGGATGATCTGTGCATGAATGAAAACTCACAGTTGGATGATCTGTGCATGAATGAAAACTCACGGATGAGCTGCAATTGAGGGTAAACTCACAGTTGAATGAGCTGTTCATGAATGAAAACTCACAATTGGATGAGATGTGCATGAATGAAAACTCACAGTTGGATGAGCTGTGCATGAATGAAAACTCATAGTTGGATGAGCTGTGCATGAGGGAAAACTCACAGCAATGTATAGAAGAAGAAAAAAAGAAACAATAGATCTGCCTAATAAGCGATTAAATGTATATGTATATCCAGAAGAAAACAAGGGGCAATGAATGACAAAAAAGCAACTGGATTATATAAATTGGTAATAAGAAAAGATGCAATGAAATTACACAATTATAAAGATTAAACACTTCAATATTAAATCTTTATAATTTTTGCAAGGGAGAGACAAAAAGACACCGAGAGCATGGGATAATGAAATTATTTTGAAAATTACACTGGAAGAGAGAACTTGCACAGAACTGAGAGGCTTACAGTATGATAGTAACGTCACCGTTCTGTAAGGGGCACGCCACATAGACGTTGTAATTACACAGTGAATGTATTTTGTATAAATTACTATGTTTCGTGACAGCAAGCTGCTACATGGATATACACAATTTATATGTTGCGTGACAGTAACGTGGTACATAAATATACACAATTAATATTCTTTTAAATTTACTATTCTCAAATATATCTTAAGCAATATATATATTGCTAACATTTACATAAATTTTCATTTACAAGGTATACACTTTGACTCACGAAGTCCGTGACACACGCTCCGTAAATCATTAGATGCACGCACTCATTTCTTCGATGCACGAAGTCACTCATGTATATGAAGTAATTTATACGACTCGCCCAGTCACTCATTTATACAACTCGCCCAGTCATTCAGTCATACGACTCGCCCAGTCATTTATTTATACGACTCGTCCAGTCATTCAGTCATACGACTCGCCCAGTCATTTATTTATACGACTCGTCCAGTTATTCAGTCATACGACTCGCCCAGTCATTTATTTATACGACTCGCCCAGTCACTCATTTATACGACTCGCCCAGTCACTCATTTATACGACTCTCTCAGTCATATACGTATGCATATTTATAACATGCATACTAACATTTATTTATATAGGTACACACCATTATTTATATAGAAAGGTGCACATTAATTTTTGGCATAGAAATGTGCGCACTATTATTTATATAGAAATGTGCACACCATTATTTATATAAAAAGTACACTCCATTTTTTTGTATAGAAAGGTGCACACTGTTATTTATTTATAAACTTCCACATTATAATTTATGTATAAAAATGCACAGAGCCACTTATTAAAAATAAAACAAATATTCATTTCCCTAAAACCTAACGGTAATATACTATACTTATTTGGTAGTCTGACACTGCTCATAAAGAAATATATGTTTCGAAATAGTATCATTGTTAAGGGAGTTTCAACATTGTACATTTAATTATGTATGGTATTCTGGCTAGGCAAAATCATCGATGATGACATCCTTCCAAGACCGGCCATTTCCGATGCAGTGGTTGACTGCATTGATCGCTTTCCCAAGTCGCCTGTCTAGCGCATCCAGATGAGGCTCAAGAAGAATTGGGGAAATAGGGTCGGATGCCAAGGACCTTCTCATAAGACTGCTGAGGCTGTCTGGACCCTGGTAAAGTTTGATTAGCTTGGCAAGGGTTGATAGTCGTATCAGACAGCACTGTTGTAATGGAGCTAAACATGACATGCAGTCATAATTGGCCTTTCCAAACCTGGAATCAAATAAAAATGCATTTTGTTTTATCAAAAAATGGATACTTCAAATCATCTTGGAATAAATTTTGAATGGCAGCCAGAAATACACAAATTGAATATTGTATACCGAATGTAATTTCCTTTGTCTCTGAATGTAGTTTTAGTATCAAATTAAGGGTTTCTACGGCTACTGCTACTACTACTACTACTACTACTACTACTAATGCTACTACTACTGCTACTACTACTACTACTGCTACTACTACTACTACTGCTACTACTACTACTGCTGCTGCTGATCCTGCTACTCTGCTGCTACCGCTACTCTTATTACTGCTTCTGCTGCTACTACTACTACTACTACTACTACTACTACTACTACTACTGCTACTACTACTGCTGCTACTGCTCCTGCTACTCTGCTGCTACCGCTACCCTTATTACTGCTTCTGCTGCTACTACTATTAATTACTACTACTACTACTACTACCACTACTATTACTACTACTCTTACTGCTACATTTTTCTACTACAACTACTATTACACTATTACTACTAACTGTGGTAGTGGTAGGCATTTCCGTCTTTCCAGACGATAGTATTATTGTTGTACTATAGAAAGAGAATCCAAAATCCATGGCGATGATGGATGGGACTCAATATATTTTTTATGAGCAACGAAGTAGTCTTTCAGAGTATGTACACGGAGTAATAGGATGACATAAACCATCATCGTGTGTTGGTGTATATCCTCTTAGACGTACAACTCTTGAAATAGTTGTTATCACAAAGTGGACATCGCTGGAAAATAATTGTCCTAAAGATGGCAACAGTCGCAAAAAAGATTGAGAACCACTGTCATAATCTATATAAAACCATGTTGCAGATGAACAGAATGATTCATTTACAGCAATCCATTCTTGTATCACTAGCGTGCTTCATTACATTGAAAATTAATATAATCTTGCTTTATACCGAACTTTCCCTAACAATGTCCGGCGAGGATGTGAAAGAGTCTTGGTCAATGCGGTTCATAACAAGGTTCTCAGAGAGGATGTGAAAGAGTCTTGGTCAATGCGGTTCATAACAAGGTGCCCAGAGAGGATGTGAAAGAATCTTGGTCAATGCGGTTCATAACAAGGTGCCCAGAGAGGATGTGAAAGAATCTTGGTCAATGCGGTTCATAACAAGGTGCCCAGAGAGGATGTGAAAGAATCTTGGTCAATGCGGTTCATAACAAGGTGCCAAGAGAGGATGTGAAAGAATCTTGGTCAATGCGGTTCATAACAAGGTGCCCAGAGAGGATGTGAAAGAATCTTGGTCAATGCGGTTCATAACAAGGTGCCCAGCGAGGATGTGAAAGAATCTTGGTCAATGCGGTTCATAACAAGGTTCTCAGAGAGGATGTGAAAGAGTCTTGGTCAATGCGGTTCATAACAAGGTGCCCAGAGAGGATGTGAAAGAATCTTGGTCAATGCGGTTCATAACAAGGTGCCCAGAGAGGATGTGAAAGAATCTTGGTCAATGCGGTTCATAACAAGGTGCCCAGAGAGGATGTGAAAGAATCTTGGTCAATGCGGTTCATAACAAGGTGCCCAGAGAGGATGTGAAAGAATCTTGGTCAATGCGGTTCATAACAAGGTGCCCAGAGAGGATGTGAAAGAATCTTGGTCAATGCGGTTCATAACAAGGTGCCCAGAGAGGATGTGAAAGAATCTTGGTCAATGCGGTTCATAACAAGGTGCCCAGAGAGGATGTGAAAGAGTCTTGGTCAATGCGGTTCATAACAAGGTGCCCAGCGAGGATGTGAAAGAATCTTGGTCAATGCGGTTCATAACAAGGTGCCCAGAGAGGATGTGAAAGAGTCGTGGTCAATCCGGTTCATAACAAGGTTCTCAGAGAGGATGTGAAAGAGTCTTGGTCAATCCGGTTCATAACAAGGTTCTCAGAGAGGATGTGAAAGAGTCTTGGTCAATGCGGTTCATAACAAGGTGCCCAGAGAGGATGTGAAAGAGTCGTGGTCAATGCGGTTCATAACAAGGTGCCCAGCGAGGATGTGAAAGAATCTTGGTCAATGCGGTTCATAACAAGGTGCCCAGAGAGGATGTGAAAGAGTCGTGGTCAATGCGGTTCATAACAAGGTGCCCAGCGAGGATGTGAAAGAATCTTGGTGCCTGCATATATAACAGGGTTCCCAGTAAGGATGTCAAAAAGCCTTTGTTAGTGCAATTCATTACATTTAGATTTATCGCAGAAGCTTTAATTACGTGGCTATGGACAGTAAATGCATACGAGCAGAATAAAAACAAGTCTTCAGACGTGATAATTTTGATTATTGCCGAGCTTTTCGTGTCACTGTCTAAACGTTGTGTCGCTTGCCACCGGCCACCAACGAAATGCGCGGAAATCACCGAAAACAAGTCGCGTGAATTCTTGTTTTGATTCTACTCTTAGACCTTTGCTGGCGATGCCTAGGTTTAAGTTAATGGCACACGTTCTCCCATTTTGCTCTCGTTTGTTTAGTCGAGCAGAATCCAATCAAGTTTGGTTGTACAGAATAAAATATTTCACGACTTACCCTCGCCCACTGTCAAAGATTGGACTAAAACTATCTTCGCCAAAACCTGCGATCATCTCGTATGAGTGTCGGTCCTGGTTACCTGATTGGGAGACAAAATAATGACATGTTTATGCTATGTCAATCATCATCTTCAAGTGCCGCCTCCAGAACGAAGGTTGGCTGCTACAGACCTCCAACATACCATGTCTCTTTGTTTTGGTGGTGCACTCTACAAGACTATAACATATACCCAGTGCAAGTCATTTTCACATTCACGATCTAAGCTGAAAGTTTACAGAGCAGTGGTACTTCCAGTGCTGCTATACGCTAGTGAAACATGGACTGTGTATAGATGTCATGTGAAAAAACTCAATCATTTTCATACAAATTGTCTCAGAAAAGTTATGAACATCAGATGGCAAGACAAGATTCCAGATACCACTGTCCTTGATAGAGCTGGTATCTCCAGCACTGACACGATCCTGATGCAGACACAGAGTCGTTGGGCAGGTCATTTGGTGCGTTTGCCAGACCATCGTCTGCCAAAGATACTTCTCTATGGTGCGCTAGAGAAGGGTATACGATCTGAAGGTGGCCATAGGAAGCGCTACAAGGACACGTTAAAGAACTCACTGAAAGCCTTTGAAATAGACCACGATACATGGGAAGAACTTGCACAAAATATATCTACATGGCGTTCTAAAATAAAAAAGAGCGCATCATCTTGTGAAAATAAAATAAATGCAGCAGCTCAACAGCAGAGAGCAGCTAGAAAGTCACGGATAGACCAAGATCCGTCTTCAGTCGTCATTCCATGTCCAAATTGTCCATGGACATTTACAGCTCGAATAGGGCTCATTAGCCATCTACGAACTCATAACCAAGGACATAACTAAAATTGAATTTTCAAAAGTGGATGTAACAAATGGTCATCATCACTTGTGATGGACGAACAACAACAACATATCCATCTTGTGATGTTACTCTCCCACTTGTATCTCTGCCTCTTGTTTACTTCCCTTCGACTTTACCCTCAAGTAAGGTCTTCAACAAGATGTCAATTCTTTTAATATGTCTGAAATATTTTATTTGCTTGATCTTTATTTCCTTTAATAATTATTTCTTCATACAAAGTGTTGTTAGAATCTCTTTGTTTGTTTTCTTCTTTTGTCATGATGTTCACCCTATTATTTTTCTGTATATCCACATCTCAAAGGCATCACTTCTGTAAATTCACTCATTTATAGTTTATTCTTCTGCGCTGGTTCTCACATTCCCACATGCTAGCGGTATGCAATCCAGAGAAAAATGCATTGTATTATGGTTTACACATTTTCTGATATAACTGCGCCTTTATACTCGATATATCATTATCAGCATAGCTTTTCGATTACGTTGACCGTCTAAGCAGGACAGTCACCAATAAAGACCTTCCAACAGAATAAATTAATACCACATTCATTACGTCGTTTAATTATTGTTGGGTTTTCGGTTGGTCACTATTCACATACTTGTAATCACATGCCAAAAATAGCCAAGGTGACTCCAAGTATACATATAGTGACCAACCGAATTCCAAACAATTCTAAAAAAACGTAACGAATGGTATCCTAATTAATTCTGTTGGAAGTTCTTCTATTCTGGCGCCGATCTGTCTAAAAGATGGGACAGCTGTCTCGAAACCCCAAGAACTTCGTACTCTTCTTTTACGTCATGTACCGTTACACCGAGCTCTCTATTGGTCAATTTTGTATATTTTGTGCACAAACAATTACAAGTTTGGAGAAGACTCTCGCAGTGATGCTCAGTGACGAAGTCTGTTACTGTCGAATGGTCACTTGTAGATAGATAGACAGACAGACAGACAGATAGACAGATAGATGGATATATATATATATATATATATATATATAGATAGATAGATAGATAAATAGATAGATAGATACTGTAATATTATTTTTGTTATATGTTTTTGTTCCTGTATCGTTTGTATGATTATCTACTCTTGTTCCTGTAACGTTAGTATGATTATCTGCTCTTGTTCCTGTAACGTTAGTTTCACTTTCTGTTCCTTTTAATTTAACATAAGGTTGATTATATGTTATTGTTCCTGTACCGTTTAGGTTATTGTTGTTGTTCCTTTAACGTTTAGTTTGATTTTCTGCTCTTATTCCTGTATCGTATAGTTTGATTATTCTTGTTCCTGTAACGTTAAATTTGTCTATTTGCTCTTGTTCCTGTAACGTTAAATTTGACTATCTGCTCTTTTTCCTGTAACGTTAAATTTGACTATCTGCTCGTGTTCATGTAACGTTAAATTTGACTGTCTGCTCTTGTTCATGTAACGTTACATTTGACTATCTGCTCTTGTTCCTGTAACGCTAAGTTTGATTATCTGCTCTCGCTCCTGCAACGCTAGTTTGATAATATTCTCATTTATCTTCGAAAGTGTGCTAATGATGTTTATTTGCCCTGGTTCCGAGTTTTTAGCATTTCTTCACGAACCAGCTTTAAATTGAAGAACCAATAAAGGGCTTTAATTACGTCTCCATTATTACGTCAATAATTTGTGACCCCTAACCCACCTACTCTTGCTTGTAAATAAACTGACAAATATTCAAGACTCCCCACCCCCACTTATATATTTGTTTGTTAGTTGGTTTGTCTGTCTAGAGTCACACACTCCCATTTCAACCGTGGAATGGTTTTCCTTTGGTTATATCTGGGCGTATATCGTGGTCCAATGGCCTGGGTTGTCCTGTTAGGGACTGGTGATTTGACCTGGGGTCTGGCGTGTCCTTATAAGGACAAAAAATATTAGGGGATTGGAATGTAGTCCTAAGAAGGACTTGTTTGTTGTACTTGGTGCGTTTGGTGTTAGGCTCGTGGGTCTTGTTTCTCCTCCTGGAAATAGATAGTTGTGGATCTTCTGTTGGCATCCTGTTTGGATGGTCTTGTAGACTCTGGAGAATTTTTTTTCTTTTTTTTGTGGACATTAAAAAAAAATGTAAATTAAAAACCGACTTCAATGTTTATAGACATATATAGTATTTTTCCTCCATCAAGCAATGGGTTAGTTTTAACACACACTCATAGTCCTATATTTATATATACATTCACCCATATACTTACATATCATAAGTACACATTCACCCATATACTTTACATATCATAAGTACACATTCACCCATATTCATTACATATCATTAATACCCATTCACACATATACTTTACATATACATATCATAAATATTCATCCACACTTGTGCTTTACATATCATATACTCATACATCCACATATTTTACATAACATAAATATCCATGTACTCAGATGTTTTACATACCCTTACATACTTATACAGTTGCGTACCTCGATAGTACGCATATGTTACGCAGTACAGTATACTGGTATTATTGGTGTTTCATACTTAATTCTCACGATAATACCAGTATTTTAGACCTCCCCCTCCCTTGTCTCAACTATACTTGAGGTTTCTTTTGTTTTATTCATTCTGTTGGTGATTTCTTCCCATTAGTGATTGTTATCTGATCGTGTAATTGTTTATGTTATGGTGTGGTATGAGAACTCCTCGCTCTTGCACTCTTGTTTTTATTAGATTATATATCTGAACTAGGTGGTTATATGTCATCTGTATTATGAGGGTTTAGGAGTTTTATTCGTGTCCTGTCTGTTGTAATATGGGTATCTTTATGCTGTCATGTCTGGTTCTGGTCTTGTGGGTATGGATGCAGTGATTTGAGTGTGGTGGTGGATTGAAACTCATTTTGGTTTAGCTCTGTTGTAAGGTTGTGTTTTGTTGATTAGAGTGTGTATGTTTATTGGTTTACTTGTCTGGTACTGTGTAATTCTGGTCGTGCACAATTTTTGGTTGTTTGTGAGGAATTGGGACTATTTTTGCGTGAAATATGTTGTGTTGAAACTCAATAGTACTGGCAAGGTGATGCTCAGTGTTTGGAGTGTGTATGTTTATTGGTTGATTGGTCTGACTGTTTGGCGGTGAAGCTATGGCTATGCACAATCATGTGGTTGTTAGTGCGGGGTGGGTTTGTGTGACTTGTGTTGTTGAAACTCAATTGCACTGCCATTTGGTTGCCCAACCATGTTGTTAATAAGTGGGCGGGGTTTGTTTTGTGAGGGTTGTCGTGTTGAAACTCATTTGCACAGCACTGTAGTTGTTAGTGGGGGGTTGGGAATGATTGTAATTTGTTGAAACTCTTGTTTGCACAATTGTGAAGCTGTCATGGAAGATGTTATTGTGTCTAGTTAAAACCTTTTGTGTGCAAGATTTTGTGGATGTTGGCTGTTGTGTATTTATGTTTGTGGGATTATTCTGTAATGTCATGTGTTTGTATGGTTCTTTATGTGTTCCGTGTCAGTGACTAATGTTTGAATAGGTATCTTTTGTCTTGTTTACGTAAGTCATCCATCTAGTTGGCAGATTTATTGTGGGAGTCCTTTGCCGTCTTGTTTGTTTTATTTGTCGCTATTGTACCCTCGTGAATAGCTCTCGTGTGTTGTATTCGTTTTACTAGGTATCTATAGTGTTTTTGTTTGTTTGTGTCAGATTATCCTGTATCGGTATTTCCAGATAGTAGTTTTTATTTATCAATTTCGTTTCTTATTATATTAGTTCTTTGGTTCGAGATATATATTGTTTGACTATTTTCTTTGAATCTACATCCACTTTGTTGCCTAGTGTGTTTACTAGGTTGCACTCTATATTGTTGCTTTTGAAAAAGTCTAGCATCGCCGTTCTTTGTTGTCGGTATGTGGCGCAGTCTAGGAGGTAGTGTTCTATAGAGTTTGCTTCGTAGCACTCCTCGCATATGGGTTCATTTATTTTGAACCATGCGCTTCCTAGTCTGAGCTTTAGGTATTTCCTATTGTTCGGAATTTTCAGCTTGTCGCGTATTTACGTTTTTCTTGTGAGTGCTTTAAGTAAGTAGAATGCATGTCTGCCCGTGGAGCTGTTTGACCATGTATGTGTCCATTCTTGGTTGATTTCTTTCCTAATGAAAGATTTGATTTCAGACTTTGAATGTTCTAGCTTTTCTGGTTGTGTTTTGCTCTTCCTACTTTAGCCTCTATATCGGTCAATTCATTCCCCGCTATACCCACATGGGCTGGAATCCACATTATTGTTAAGTGTTTTCCTTTATTATGCCATGATGTGTGTATGTGGAGAATTTCTTCCACCAGGTCGGACCGTTCACTTTCTTTCCTAAGTTGAAGCGCCTGAACTGAATATAGTGAATCCGTTAGGATTGTGGTATGCTCGGGTGGGTTCTCTCCTACCAGCTCTAGTGCTTTCAGTATGGTTGTAAGCTCAGCAGAGAATATTGAAATGTCGTTTGGGAGTCTGTACGCCATTTTTATTCTTCTCTCTGGGAATACAACTTCTGCCCGCGTAGTACCATCTTCTCCTTTTGAACCATCTGTGTATATTTTCGATGGTTGAGTGTGTTTTCATTAATATGGTTGATAGTCCTATTCTGGACTTTATAAGTTTCTAGTTTTTTTGGGAGTGTTTCCGCTAATCGTATATCGATTATTGATCGTACTAGTTCCCTTGTTGGGGTTGTCCGCCTTGTTGTTTTGCCTAGTTGTTACCAGGTCCCAGATATCTGGATGATGTAGTTTTTCCTGGTTTGTACGCCATCCAGTTGGGTATCTGGGTTTTGTAGGCTTGTATTTCCCCTCATTTACATCTTCATAGAAAGATTTGTAGGCTGGGCGTGTGCTGTCACTTCCAATCTTAGCCCAGTAGTTCAGTCTTACCTCCTTTCTTCTGAAAGAGAGCTGCCTAGGGGCAGAATACCTAGGGCAACTTGAAGTGCTTCTTCTGATGTGCCTGGCTATTGTGGTTAGGGCTTTATTTTGGATATTGTTCAGCTTTTTGGTATTTGACGGGGCGGACGATTCATATAAAATGCTTGCATACTCCATTTTGCCTCTTATAAAGGGTTTGTAGAATGTGAACAGTGTCTGCGTGTCCGCTCCCCAACCACTTCCTTTTATATATCTTAGCATGTTTAAGCCCCCTCTGCTGCGGTCAACTATTTTGTTAATATGTTTGTCCCATCGCAGGCTCCGATCTAGGGTCATGTCAAGGAATCGTGTGGTTTTCTCAAATTTGATGGGCTGGCCATTTATTTTAATATCTGGGTTTCTATCCCTGAGGTTGCTACCTCGGCTGAACAGCATTCCTATGGATTTGGATGCATTGATTTGGAAGCCCCACCTGGTCATCCAGTTGGCTACCAGGTTGAGCTGTCTCTGCATCGATTCCTTCAGATATTTAGTGTTTCTCCCGGTGGTCCAGATGGCTACGTCATCGGCAAACTGGGATATACTGTTCTTTACATCTACCACCTCATCCTCCAGGTCATTGACCATTATGGTGAAAAGAGTTGAGGATATAACAGAACCCTGTGGAATCCCGTTTTCTTGTTCGTAGACATGGGAAAGATCGTTGTTGATCTGAACACGGAAGAAGCGTCAATGTAGGAAATTGTTTATGTAGTTCATGGTTCTCCCATGGATTCCTGTTTTTTTGGATTTTCAGCATGGCTCCCTCTCGCCAGCATTCATCGTATGCTCTGGCGAAGTCGAGGAATACAGTCAGGGTTTTTCTGTTATTCATGAAGCCTTTCTTTACCTCATGTTCCATCTTTATTAGTTGGTCGACAGTGCTTCTACCCTTTCTGAATCCCGCTTGTGTCGGATTGTATATTTTATATTTTTCGAGGTGGAAAGTTAGCTTTGTATTTACTACTGTTTCTAGTATTTTCCCTAGGTGCGCTGTTAGTGATATGGGTCGGTAAGAACTAGTTACTTTTGGGTCTTTATCCGGTTTGAGGAGTGGTATTATAGTGGCTCTTTTGACGACGTGGGTATCTTCCCCTCCTCCCATATCTTGTTGAATAGAGTTGCAATCATTTGAATGTTGTTAGGGGGTACTTTCTTCAGTATAGTGTAGTTTAGTATGTCTGGTCCTGCTGCTGTGTTTGATTTGCTGGTTATTGCACTAGTAACTTCTTGTATTGTGCTGTCTGCGTTGAGATATGTAACTTCTGGATTTATATGTGTTGTTTCCATTTCTTGAATGAGTTTAGTTCTTCTGTTTAGTTCCTGGGGTGTTAAGTTGTTTTGCTGCTGATTGTGTAGAATTGTCTGGCTAACGCGTTTGCTTTTTCTTTGTTTTTTCTTGTGCGTTGTTCAGGGCTGGCATTGTGTTTCTTTTGCTGTTGTTTCCGTTTATTCTTTTTCCCCCCAGACATCTGATGATGTGTTCCTGAAACTACGGGTATGGAAGAAGGTTCTCCAGTGGTCTTGTTTAGCCTTATTGATTGTTCTATTTACTTCTTTGGAAGTATTTTTGTAGTTGATAATGTTTTCCTCTGTCTGGTTTTTCCGCATCTTTTTTAACGCTGTGTTTCGCTGTGCTATTTTCATTGCACATATTTCTGTCCACCAGGGGAATGTATTTTTTTATTTTTGATGCTTTCCTGTTTCAGGTGTTTGTTTATTTGTTAGTTCAGTTAGAATATCTCTGTTGCTTCAATTTTGCCTGTTGTGACTATGTTCTCCAAACCTCCCTGTCTCATGAAGTGGCCAAAAAAAGAATATTGCCTTTTTCTTATATTGTTGATTAAGGTCCGTTTCGCATTTGACTCTTTCAACACCTCTACATTAGTTTTTCTGGCAGTCCATGGTATTCTCAGCATTCTTCTGTAGAACAACATCTCGGCTGCCTCCAATCTCCCACTTTCTAGTTTGTTTATTATCCAAGACTCGCACCCATATGTTAGTATAGGGGTTATATAGCACTGCAGAACTCTCTTTCCCACCTCTAATGACAAGGTCTTATTACACAGTATATTTTTCATTTTTCTGAATGTTGTTTTTGCCTGTCCTATTCTGCTTCTTATTTCTGTTGAACTTCTTCCATCTGCTGTAATCATTGTACCTAAATATTTGAATTGTTGGACCTGTTTCTTATAATATGATCTCTTATAAGCAGAAACCTCTTTTATAAGTCAGACGCTGATTGGCATTGCATCAAATAAACCGATACAAATGAGAAATGTATTGGTGGACGATAACATAATAAGAAAACAAACTTTCCCTAGAGATTGTGTATTCCCAGTTGCAGTATATGTATGCGAATCAGGGACAAGTATCAATAAGATAAGAAACACAATTGCAGCATTTGAAAAAAAATATTATAGAGGATCACTCAGAATACTCTGAACCAAGAAGAACTGGATATTCTAAGAGAGTTTAAACATAAAAGAAAACTGGGTAAGTTACTAGGCTCTCTCTAGAAAGTTACACAAGTTTAGCCATATCAAACGACATGATAGTCTAGAAAAGATCATAATGAAGGTGGTGATGTCAGGGCAACGAAACAAGGTAAGCCAAAAAGAAGAATACTTCTTCTTCTTCTTTCGTTCACTTGAAACATGTCTATATCTGTAATTCTGTCTCCTTAATAAAACTCACTGTCTTTTGTAGTTCATACAGTGTCCCATAGAGCTTTGATTCCAGTGTTGTTTCCTCTGGCCAATATGTCTGCCTCAGCGTTTCATGCTCAGAACACTCTTGAAGTATATGTTTGGCACTCTGTGCTGCCTGTCCACATGTATACATGGCCGTGTTGCCAATCTTGAACTTTGTTGTATACATGCGACTGCGGAGTCGGTTGTGTCCTGTTCTGAGACGTAAAATTATAACTTGTTCTGATCTGTTCATAATGTGATAGTCATCTTGTGTTGGTGTTTGTGGCTTTCTTATTGACTTGATCATCTGTTTTTTCTGATGGTAGGTGATTGGTATATCTGGGTGGTCATCGGCAGCACCTTCCTTAGCCAGTTGGTCTGCTTTTTCATTTCCTGGTATTCCACAGTGAGAGGGTATCCACTGCATGGTTACCCTATAGTGGTACGACAATTCGCTAAATAGTTTTTTCAAGTCTGTTAGTTTTCCAGACTGGAGAGCTTGAAGCACTGAACTTGCATCTGTCAGGAATACCACAGGCTATAGGCCAGAGTTGGAGTTCAGCAGTTTTTTAGCTGCCACACTAATTGCCTGGATTTCTGCATCATAATTATTGCAGAATTTTCCTGTCGGTGTTCTGATTGTATCTCTAGGCTTGTGTGGATATTCTATATATACACATGCACCTCCATTCCTCACAGCATTCTGTGCTGACCCATCTGTGTATACTCTGACCCATATATCTTGTGGATATTCCTCATCCAGGAAACTGTGGGTGACTGTCCTTCGCTGTACACTGTTTTGCTCGTCCTCGCATAGTATTCCTTTCACATGGGTCTGAATGTATATTGACATTCCATGCCTTTCTCTCTACGGGGTTTGTTCTGGTACAGACCTTAAGGGGCTGTCAACTTCAGGTAGGTCTGTAAGTTGTCTACGGAGTCGTTTAGTTTGATGGATAAAGCTGCTTCTTTTCAGTTGCCCCATTGCTAGATTTTGGAATATTTCCTTCATTGGATGACTTGGCATACACTGAAACTTTTCTGCTTGAATTAGTACTTTTGTGTCTCTGCGTTCGCCAAGTGTTTGCATTCTTCCCATTTTCTGCATCTCTGCTGTTTTTAGGTGGAGCATCTGGTATTCTGCCCCTTCCATATATTCTTCCAGCTGACATGCGCTGATATTGTTTTTAACAAGAGTCAGAATTCCACCCTTTCGCCTGTCCTTTCTGTCAGACCGGTAGCATTGGTAGCCTCTGATTTTGAAGGCTATTTCGCTGCTGAGGTGTGTTTCTTGGATACATCATATAGTAACTTGTTCTTCACTGAGGACATTTTCAAGTTCCAATTTTTTGCTGTATCCATCTCTTTTACCTCAGCATTCCAGTGCATTATTTTTATTGGTCGTTTGTTTGTTTGGCCAGTAGCTCTATTCCCTTGCCTCCTGGCTCCTCGGGGCAATTGAGAAGGACTTCCAGTAACTGAGGTTGGGCCCTTTCGAGGTATAGGGCCCGGCACCGTCCCTGCCTGTACGTCCGCCACAGGGCAGGCACCATAACTATTAATAAATACAGACATGTTTCCATTGTGTTTTGTGCGTGGCATCCTGATTATCTGTGAGCCTTTTAGCTGGATGCCTCCGTCTTCAGCACTCTGCTTACTTGGGCAGGACTATGATCCTGCTCGAGTGGGAATGCCCGACCAGTCTTAGTTTCCAGTCCCTGATGGCTGAACTAAGCCCCATCACCACTACACAGTGCTGGCCTCGATGGGGTGGAAGACTATGACTCAAGTTGATATTGTGAATCACATCGGTTAAAGCCATATGTTTTTATATAACAACAATAATAATATGGACGTCTACAAAGATGCCAATACCTACCAGTAAGGAAGTCAAATATTGCTAAGTCTACGAGTTCCGAAAGCTTGTAAACTGAGGTTTTATTCTTGACTTCCATCTCACAGTAAGAAGCATTACCTTCCCAAACATCCTAGAATAAGAATTTATTATGAATATTTATGAAAATCAATCCCTGTTATGTATTAGCTAAATGGACGTGTATATATATATATATATATATATATATATATATATATATATATATATATATATATATATATATATATATATATATATATATATATATATATATATATATATATATTTGCTAGCTGATGTCATTTCTAATTAGGGTTAAGATTTTGACCTGTTTATTCCCATGTCGGTGACACATCAGACTAAGCACAATGAAACAGCAAACCCCATTAAATAGCATGGGAATACATAGTGATAATTTTATCTAGAGGAAGCACATCATTATTTCGTCTATGAAATTATGTATTTCTGCGTAGAAAACGCCTTCTCAAAGCATTGCCTACCACTGAGACTTGAAACCCTCTGGGCATGAAATAATGCCACGGAGATACCTACCAATGTCACAAGAGCTATACAAGAGCTATAATGGTCGTAAGTTCCGGGATCATAAAAAAACAAGCAGCATAATTCATCGAATTTCCTACTTATTATTTACAGCCATTATATGTATGAAATGTGACAGTAAGCCACTACACTCTGGTAGATCTAACACTGGTGGATCTTACACTCTGGTGCATCTATTGGATCGGGGATTGGAGTACATATGGGCTGATCTGGTGGTTTGAATAAAAATTACTCTCGTAGTTTCGTAGTTCACCTGTCCGCTAGGAAGGCCAAGTCTTCTCTAATTCTCTGGGAAGGCCAAGTCTTCTCTAATTCTCTGGGAAGGCCAAGGAATGATGCCATCGATACTGAGTAGTTGAAGTGGACTACGATCCCCTGGAGGTTTATTGTCAACCGCTTACTAGGCAGCTCAGGCGAGGACGTCGTTAGTAAGAAGAACTTTGTACATAATTTACATAATTAATTAGGACTTTATCCGTTACATTTTTGACTATTGTCGTGTTCTTCTTTGGTCACTGTATACTTGGAGTCGCATACCAAACATAGTCTAGGCTGACTAATGAAATTCCCAGAAATAATCCAAATCGACCTTGCATGTCATATTTACATTTTCTATACACAGGTCTTTATACTGGGGTCGGTCATAGCTGAGAGCATATGGGCAACCATGTGATATGACACAAGCTCTTAACTCTGCGTACCTGTACATTTACATTTTTATACTCTGTCGGATTTATTACGATAGTGATCAGGGCACCTACGGACTATGGGCTAATGGTAACCTGCAGTCATAATTCATATTTTATTGGCCCTTGTTTATTTTATACATATTATTTGTATAATAGTGCCTCTTGTGTGGTCGATGCTTGTGATTTCTCGAGGAAGTTATTCCTGTGTTAGTAATCTAACGGTCGATAGGCTCATGCCATTTGACACAATCACATACCCGTGTAACGTATACAAATACGTGTTTTGAAATGTTATTCTCAACGAAGAAACAATTAAGAAAGTTGATTTTTATTTGGGCAGTTTATTACGCTGGCCATTTAGAAAAGTGATGGTAAATAGTTTCGTGAAGATGAGTGCTGGCAACCTGGAGTGTGTTATGTATGTATTCTGCTAAGGTGATTGTACATCCTGTGTGCGAAGTCGGAAGATGGTACTCTGGTCTTTTCTCCCAAGGAGATTGATGATGTTTTTATGATTTGACTATATATTTGTAGATTTAATTCCCAGTTTTTATCATTGTCTGTTTAGCCTCGTCTCTTTGCACACAGTTATCATAAATTTAACTGTCTTCGTGGTCGCTAGCGTATAAGGATTTTCCTTTGTTGCTCTCTTCTTTGTAATCTGTCTGCCTTCCTTAGTATTGTCAGGTACGATTGAACTATTCAGTGCATAATAATATAGCCTTCAATGAAATGTATGTGAATTAGTGGCATAGTGATATATGTGAAGAAGTTCTGTCTTAAAATGTTCACTTCATTCTAGAGTCTAGAGCTTGACGACAGAACACTGAGTGTAAAGATTACAATGTCGTATGTGGTACAATATGTAGTACAATACAAGAATCAGTGGACAGGTTTCTACGGAACAAATAGCTAACATTATTAAACGGAACGAAATTCCGATAAAGACGCATCTACTGACTCATCCAATACTCTACACGTTGCGCGATGAGAGTCCCTGGTCACTCGACATGCACGCTGCACACTGAGTGGAAGGTGAATGGGCAGTTCATTGTGCGCAAATCGCTAGATCGCTATTTTAAGTTACGAGTTTTTAAGTTTCCGAGATAGTGCAATAGCATATGAAATTAAAAAGTTGGTATGTTGTCACGTGATTTGTCCACTGATTGTTGTATTGTACTTTTTATGTTTTGTAATTAGGGTACATTTTCAGAATGTGATTTGTGTAACTGCTTACATGTATAGAATGTTATGTTTTTCAATTATGGTACATTTTCAGGATATGAGTTTTGTAACTGAGTACATTTATAGAATGTTGTGTTTTTTTTAAAATTTTTGATAACATGTATCGATTAGTTTATTTTGTAATCTTCACTGAATTTATAAATTGCAAGAATCGTGTATTTAATTAACAAAAACCTTTTACATTACAATAACCAATAATATTATTGTATTTAACACCTTTTCAGACATTTATATTATAATTTTCATGTAACTTTCGACATAATTTATAATGGTGTATTTGGTGACGTTTGAGAACATGTATAATAGTGTATATTTTTAACTTTCGAGAGCATTCATAATTATGTATTTGTAACTTTCCCGTAGTCGTAACCTTCGATAATAGTTACCATGTTGTTCCGACAGGCCGACGGTGTGCTTGAACTAGTTGCGGACACAGCTTGGGTGGGCGGAACAACAAAGAAACCTGTCGCAAGGGCCAGCGTTGTGCCCTGATGACGACGTCTGTTTCGACAGCATTAGACTCGAAACACCATCGAGTCAAGTGGCTGTTGGAACAGAGGGTGGAGCACTTATGGGAATGTCCCACGTACTGTGAGGCCAGTTTCTAATCAAGAATCAAGAAGAACTTTCGACAACATTCGTAATTGTGTATTTGTAACTTTCGAGAAGATTTCTAATGGAGTTTTTTTGTAACTTTCATAGAGTCATCGTCATCAAGTAGCTTATCTTGGACATACTGTATCAGTCATCACATCGTTTAGAAAATTCCGCTGATCTTGAGTCAATCTTCCTGCTTCGGTGAGTTATGTTAAGGTGTTCCTTGATATCTTGTATTCACCTTCTTTGTGACCTTACCCATTTTCGTTGTCTGGCATCACCTTTTTCATTATGGTATTTTCTAAGCTAAGTTGGTTAATATGACTAAATATGGTAATTTCCTAGAGATCAAGCAACTTTGTTATTTAACTAGTTTTCTTTTACTTTCAATTCTCTCAGAATGTTCATAGTGAATTTTTTTCCATGGAATTCTGAGAATTCATCTGTAACATCTTGTTTCAAATGCTGCTATTTTGTTTCTCGCCTTGTTGGCGATTGTCCAAGATTCACGTGCTTATTTTGCAACTGGGAAAGTAAGGAAAGTTAGCTTGCTATTTTATTGCAGCCCAGCAATATGTTTTTCATTTGTATCAAATTATTTGATGCAATCGCCAACCTGCGTCGGATTTTTCATATCAATCCCCATTGCTGCTTATAAAAGAAAGAAGGTATTCTAAACTGGTACATTGCTTTAGTTCTTTGCTGTTGAGATAGATAAAAAATACTATTGGTTTTATTTTGGTCTTTTTTTCGTTCATAAATATATTTTCAAAGAATATGGAATATAAATTCAATACACTTATAGAGAACACCCTATTTTGTGAGTTAAATGAATACCGCCATATTTGATCTCTATAATTATTTTGCCGTATGCAATACCTTTTTTGTAAATGTGTATGTTCTTTTAAATGGATGAGTAGTGGCCATTAATAACGTTGGAGTTGCAAGAGCGACAGAACCTTCTATCAAGTTTCCCTGTGCGCAGAATGGATATTTAATTCCACAATACTGTACACACTTTGCCACGAAGCACAAGTTGCCGCCTGCAAACAGATAAGTTATTTAAATGTATTATTATACTTTCTACTTTAGTAATATTGAAAGGTACATGGCAAAGGTTGGTACTTGTCTGTTTCGTGACTCGAATTGATATTTAGTTGAGATCGAATGGCAATGATCTAAGACTAGTTTACAAAGTGAGTGTTGCCAAATTTTTCTGTCAAAAACGTACTTGTATAGTGCTACAGTGCTATTATTATATGTACCCATAAATTTATTGAAGTCTTGATGAATCACAACCTCTGCTATTTTTGCGCGTCTGAAACAAAAATGGACCAGTATCACAGTTGAAAGATATATTTTGTATTCTCATGATTTAATATGTGGGAAAAAAATAGTTGGAAATTATGAAACACCGAGAAAATGTATACATCTGAATGTCAACTGTTAAACTACCGTAAACCAGTGTTAGGCCATTCTCCCTCGATCTCAATGTAAAATTAATTTTGGTCAGTTAACAGACATGTAGCCAAAAATAAAATACACAGCTAAATATTAATACATTAAATAACTGTTTTCTTTGCTTGGAATACTTATAACTAAATCCAATTATATTAATGAATTTAACCTTATAATTTAATCCAAAATTAAACACACAGCTAAATATTAATACAGTAAATAATTCCTTTCTCCGCTTGTGCTATTATCTGAAGTTTCGAAGCCAGCGTTTCCATTTCACGAACCTTTACATTCTATGACAAGCATAATTATAATTTCATAAGTATAATTAGCTGATTGGAACGGTGGAGGCCTGCTTTTTTCCTCAAGACGCGCAGCTACTATAGTTGTAAGTGTTGCAATACCTCGCAGTGGTATATCATCCACTCAAAATAATCATGTATAAGATAGATTGCACTAAAATACTCATCCAAGGCAGATATACTTCTCTTAATGCTCTGTCCAACGAAGCGAGTCTTCATGTAGCTATGTGGCATTATTTTTTTTTAAAAGCACCACGGCATGTATGCCATCTCAGGGTTTACTTGAGAGCTTGACCCTGTAGATCAGTGAGGCATGGATTGTAATATCTCCCGAGTATCTTGTGAAGTATAGACGGTATCTTGTGAAGTATAGACGGTATCTTGTGAAGTATAGACGGTATCTTGTGAAGTATAGACGGTATCTTGTGAAGTATAGACAGTATCCTGTGAAGTATAGACGGTAAACTAAAAGAAAAGCTAAAAGTGAGTTACTGAAATGCGGGTTTGAGAATAATGATGCAAATTACTTGGGCATCCAAAAAAACTAATGTTAATGTTCTCGGAGATACTGAAGACAAATGATAGTAAAAATGAGAAGCAGAGGACATGTGATGAGAAAAGAATAACTTGAACATTTAGTAACCACTGGAAAGATCACGTGGAGAAGAGACAGATGAAGACAAAGAGAGACGTTGCTGGATGGGTTGTCACTGTAGCATGTGAGAATGTAACCAACGGTACTTAGTAACACCACAAGAGACAGAGATGGGGAGAAACATCTTCACCTATGACACTCGACATGACACTTTTGATTGATATTGGACCATTCATTGTCTGAACTGAACTAGTTCTGCAAGTAATAATTGTATCATCATATGTTGATGTACCCCTCGATCAGATGGATAATAAATATTCACCGCATAAAAACTGAAATCCAACAGGTGAAACTTGAAACAGGGCAATAAAGATTTGCAAATGACTGGACACTCACATAATAATACATACAAATTGACGTTTCGATCAAAATGCCTTTATCAAGAACACATTCACAACAACAAACATGACGAGTAGGTACAACACTATAGAATGTTGGTTTCCGTATTCTTGCTGTGTAGATGTAGAACAAGACAGTTGATAGAGATGAACCATATTAGTATTCCCGGGCATACGACTACCAGTTTTTTGCCCATGTTCCCAAAATGCAGTGATACCATCCGCTCATTAGTAAGGCCGTGGTCCAGTTAGCTATCCATGGATTGACAGTACATCATTGCAATGTTTCCATAGACGTTAGAGCGCACACGGTGTTATACACAACAGTGAATAAAAAAGAAGTATGTGTCCTCCCTTCAGGTGGCATAATGTACCATTATCTTCTAGTAACTTTCGTCTTGGCTATTTTCTTCACCTTAAAGAGATGCAACACGAATAAATTTGAAATGGAAGACAAGGTTTCTGATTACAGAAAAATGCCGCTCAAGAATATTGAGAAGACACCACTTTAATAAACCCACAATTCATTAAAGAGTTTTTCATAGAGATAAGTGGTAAAGTTGTTTTCGACACCGTTAAGGCCTATTGGGAAGACGGTGTTAGGCTCCATGATGTGCTCAGATCCGAATCCTTTACTTTCTTAGAAGACCTGGTACCCTTTTCTTTAGGCTGATTTTTATCTAGAAGCCGTTACTGAATTTAAAACATATCAGTTATGGCTGCATGTTACCATCAGCTCACGCCAGACAAGATGATAGCTGCCTGATTCCCATCTCAATAAATCCATCAGCGCACACCGGACAAGATGATAGCTGCCTGATTCCCATCTCAATAAACCCACCAGAGTGACAGTGTATCTTGGCTGAATAGATTTAAAGCATATTTACAGTTGAACTTAAATTTAGCTTGGAACATCGAGCGGAGGAACCAGTGCACTATTCTATGTGATATCCCCGCCACATATAGAAGTAGTCAGAACGTCTCGTACAGAGTTTGAAATCAGCCCGAGAAAGTTGAATAATGAACTAACCACTGAATTACCACGGCTACATATAGAAATAGGGGGATAGGTTTGTATAGCGCTTGAAATAAGCTGCAGGAATTTGAGAAGGTCAACCGTTCAGACACATAATAAGAATATACGAGAGCAGAAATAAACGTAAATAATATTGAGTTTCATAAAGGATCCTTTGCAAACTCATGTAGTATTTGTGAGAAACTGTCAAATGACAAATACAATGATTTATTCTGAGTTTTTCCCTTCTGTTGCTAAATGGAAAAAATCGGCACCATGTAGAAACTCTTTTACATGACGATGGCTTCATCACAACTTGACTGAAATATCCTTTACATGACGACGGCTTCATCACAACTTGACTGAAATATCCTTTACATGACGTCGTCGGCTTCATTACAACTTGACTGAAATATTCTTTGCATAACGTCGGCTTCATCACAACTTGACTCAAATATTCCTGACCCCCGGCTATTTTGTCCAGATCCTCTATTGGTACGCCTGATTGATTGAGAAATGGAGTACGTCACTCTTGTTTTTCTTCTTCGTCCTCGTTCTCCAGTTGAAGTTAGACGCTGATACGAATTTCATCAATGAACTGGACTGTGGTCACCATCCCCGAGACAGGGCTATTGAGCTTACCCTCAGTTGTTATTTCATTAATGAACTTTACTGTGATCACCAGCTCCGAGGGCGCAGAAGAATGATGGTCAACCAGCATAGGACCGGTACTATCAGCAGTAGTGTAATGGCGGATACACTCAAGGAGAGATCGGAGCAACTATGGACGTGTCCAGCTTGCAGTGATGATGATCCGACGACTAACTAACTAACCAGCCCCGAGATAGAGCTGTTGAACTTGTCCTTCAAACCTGTTCCAGACAGCTATAGATTTGTTCTTGTGGTGGAATACAGTGGCAGGTCTGTAAAATATGTTCTGTACTTTCTGGAGACTGTTCACAGTGGCAAAAATCCATGTCGCCAACTCCAAACGTTCCGTACATGTGTTGTTTGTCTGTTATTTGAGTCTGTTGTGGTCTGTTCTCAAACTAAACAATTCTTCTTGATTTCTTTCTTCCTACTCTGGTTCTCTATGTCAATCTTTTGAGTCATAATTTGGCTTGAGATTTGTGTTTCTTTTAACATCTGTGTGTGTTTGAACACAACTTTAAGTCACTTTAACCACAACAGGACCCACCTGCCGTGCCGGAAAACCTATATATTCTCTACTGTTATGATGAGTTGTAAATACATTACGTCGTAACTGGAATAAACCTTCAGGAAATAAAATAATTAAAGATAACAAATCCATTGTGAACATACTAGGCGACGTGTAGAAGAACTCAACAAAGCTCGTATTATATAAAAACGTCTTTAGATCATCTGTGATGTTGAATACTCGACCAATAGTTGGTACAGCTCTGTTAAACCCCAACACTCTGAAATTAATAATGAAAGTAAAAATGGTTTGTACATTTCTGTTAAACCCCAACAATCTGAAATTAATAATGAAAGTAAAAATGGTTTGTACATTTCTGTTAAACCCCAACACTCTGAAATTAATAATGAAAGTAAAAATGGTTTGTACATTTCTGTTAAACTCAACTCTCTTCTGAAATTGATAATGAAAGTAAAATTGGTTGGTACAACTCTGTTTAACCCAACACTCTGAAATTGGTAATGACAGTAAAAACGGTTGACACAGTTCTGTTTAACCCTAAGGAGCTGTCAATAAATGTGTCTTCTGTGTCAGTTTTAGGAGGCGGGAATATGTTCCATTACTGCAGATGGTCTAAGACATCTGCCGGAAGAGTTATAAACCAGTTGACTCTGATGTATGTACTACGCTTCTGGCAGGACAAAATGATCCTGGGTTACTGCAGTACAGAAATGCCTTCCATCATGGAATAAACATGTATTCAAAACACAACCATGCGTGTTTGTTAAACGAACAATTAAAATCTCTTGCCGAGGACCGATTCTTTCAGCCTAAGACCGGAGTCTGTGTTGGTTTATCAGATCGTACACAACCACGATTTAAGAGAACACACATTATACCCGCTCTAGTGTTACATCGGTTATACCAAGTGAGAGAAGATCTGTGCTTTTGTCAGGCAATGTGCTGTCGATAGCTATCTGCTCATAGATAACAGAATTACGACATCATCAGAAATGATTTTGCCACGCACAGCTATAGTCTTTTTCTGCGATCAATTGGTATTTGTAGATCCCTCCTCTCCGAAGTCGAAAATCTACTTTATCAACTTTAGTAAAACATACATTTTAAATATTTCAGAGGTCAACTTAAAAATAAGTAAGAACACGACGTGGCTACTGCTCTGTAACATCAGAATTTTAAGCTACATGTATAATTGTATAATTTTCCCACCTTACATTAATAGGAGAAAATGTAAACAAATGTGTGTTTAAAATATTGTCTAATATACCTGTCCAGGCGAATGATGGATGAGCCTATTCACACTTGCTGTTAAGCGTAGGGATGGGAGTTCAGTTGTCGTTCCAAGTCCAGATGAGTCGCCGTGGTTGCATTAAGTTCATGTCTGTTCAATGCTATCTTGATGTTTTCAATTCACCGTTTTCGTGATCTACCTTTGGCCTTTACACGGATAGTATTTTGTTATATGCTCTTATTGTTATTTGGTTTGGGTTCTTTCTCATAAGGTGACCGAACCATTTTACTTGCTGTCTTTCAATATGCTCAATACATATTATACCAACTTTTAATAATTTATTCATTTCTTATTTTATCTAGTTTAGTCATAATTGCAGCTTTTTATAAAAATAGACCTTTTACAATATCATTTACAAAAGGTATTTACCTGTCCAGGTGAAATGCCGCTATCTCTGATGTAGGCCTCTCAAAGTCTTGATGATAGAAACTATTTGGAAACGTTTCAGCATCTCTAGATGTTCTTTGGAGACAAGAAAAGTGTACAGTGTTATATTGACACAGACAAAGTGTACAGTGTTATATTGACACCAACAAAGTGTACAGTGTTATATTGACACCAACAAAGTGTACAGTGTTATATTGACACCAACAAAGTGTACAGTGTTATATTGACACCAACAAAGTGTACAGTGTTATATTGACACCAACAAAGTGTACAGTGTTATATTGACATCAACATGACCGTCAACCATGAAGATGAATATACTTGAACCTTATACAGAAGTATGCATGGTATGATGTGATAGTTTCTAGATTATGACCGCTGTGACCTACCATGCATGTCGTCAGAGACTACCAAATAAGTATTTTGGAAATGAGGTTGACCATCTCACCCCATAGAGTATAGAGGGTACAAGCTATTCAAATAAATATCGAAGTCGGATGTGTCCGAAAAAAAACCGCACATATTGCAGCGAAGCTATAAACCATGACACAACACAATCCGTTCTCGAACTACGTCCTGCCAATGTGCAGAAGTTTATAAGACGATGACAATGGCATTTGTGTATGTTTTTTGCATCAATATTAAATCATTGTTTTTTTTTATACCGTCAATAATTTCATAGCCTCAGTCTTTCATATTAATTCGGAGTTCATTCTCAAACTCCCGCTGGATCTCTCTTGTAGCAGGAAAATAGACTTACTAGATTGCCTGCAGGATGTAGTCCAGAGAATGAAAATGCATTGAGTCGCCGTTTATTTGCGCCAATGTCCTGACACATCCGTATACAGCTTATCGTTCACATTCTTCTTCTTCTTATGTATTCGTTCTCAAACTCATGCAGATTAGCAGGATGTAGTCCGGAGAACGGAATGCGTTGTGCCATGGTTTACAGCATTGCTGCGATATATGCGCCTTTCGGCCTGGCACATCCGACTTCAGCATGGCTTTGGTTCACTTATCCTATATGGGATGGGAAAGCCAACTCCATCCCATAACGTCGTTAGTCGCCTTTTACGACATGCGTGGAAGGTAAACAGTGTTGGTATTCTTTGGTCCCCTTTCGGGCCCCGGCAACACACGAGCGATCGTTCACATTAATTTCTTGTGTAAGAATTGTCTGTTCCAGGGGTGCAATTTTGTGATTTATAATTTGTCTATGTGAATGGTTATTCGCTGCCAGAGTCGATGTCGAACTTCTTGCTACACTGAAAAAAATAAGCTGACAATGGAAAGGACCGGGTTTGAATCATATTTTCAGGCCACCTTCCTATAGAGTGAGTTTATTTGAAGTATTTAATCCTGGGTCATTTACCTTGTCCCGTGTGTTTGATCCAGGCGACACTTGTGTTAGTCTAATGATCACCATAATCATACTTCAGACACGTCTATATGTGCTCCGATCTCATATTCAGTAATATCCATCAGGATGTGCTACGTCAGCATGTGTTATTTCAGCATACGCAACTTCAGCATGTGTTATTTCATAATGTGAGCATGTGTTACTTCAGGATGTGCTACTTCAGCATGTGTTACTTCAGCATACGCTACTTCAGCACTTGTTATTTCAGCATGTGAGCATCTGTTATTTCAGCATATGCTACTTCAACATGTGTTTATTCAGCATAGACTACTTCAGCATATGCTACTTCAACATGTGTTTTTTCAGCATAGACTACTTCAGCATATGCTACTTCAACATGTGCTTATTCAGCATATGCTACTTCAACATGTGTTTATTCAGCATAGGCTACTTCAGCATAGACTACTTCAGCATGTGCTACTTCAGCATGTGTTATTTCAGCATATGCTACTTCAGCATGTGTTATTTCAGTATGTGAGCATATGCTACTTCAGCATGTGTTATTTCAGCATAGGCTACTTCAGCACTTGAATTTTCAGCATGTGAGCATGTGTTACTTCAGGATGTGCTACTTCAGCATGTGTTATTTCAGCATATGCTACTTCAGCATGTGTTATTTCAGAATGTGAGCATCTGTTATTTCAGCATATGCTACTTCAACATGTGTTTATTCAGCATAGACTACTTCAGCATATGCTACTTCAGCATATGCTACTTCAACATGTGCTAACTAAATTCCCCGGTTCTGTGGTGTCTGATAACTCTTCTTGAGATTCCTATACATATTTCTGTTCCTACAACTCAACACGTCACTGTCAGGCACTATATTCTGACTATGAGCACGGAAGAAGAAACACGCCCTATATCTTCAAACTGACCTAACTCCTTGTCTGCATTCATAATATCAACACAGTAAATTGAAATACCACTCGCCACTTGACTGGGCTTGCAAATTTGTCATATTTTACATTTCTTTTAACACCCGATGGTCCAGACAAAAAAAAAAAATGAAATTGACAATAAATTCAGCACAGACTTCGCCATCAACTCCATCCACTGTTGATATATAAACCGGAGTGTCGGTAATACAATTTGATGGAAACAATATAAATAATAATAGTCTTTTCTTCTTAGTTTCCAAACTGGAAATACATTTCCCTATTCAGGTAAGTACATTCTGCTTTATTTTCTTATTCATTCGTTTTATTTGATCATACTTGTTCTTCTGCTTTCTTTCTGCTCTTTCTTCCTTTCTTGCTGTACTTGTTTTCTTTATTCTTTATCTTCTTCTTATCCTCTTTTCTGTATTATTAACATGTGATCCCCTCTTCCTAACATACATTGCGTCTCTTTGCGTTATTTTCATTAGCATTTTTTTCTGAAGATTTTTTAAAATAGAAACGGCATCTGTTTTTGTGGTTCTATTTAATCTGTCTGGTTCTTAAATATTGACAAGAGTTCTTACCTATTTCCATTTTTTTCCCTTTATTCGAGGAAACTGTCTCTACAAAATCAATCGCGTGTTAAACCTATTAGGACATACCATCATACTATCCGAGCGAAATTTTTCGAAGAATCGAACCCAGGCAGCATATAGTTTTACAGAACAATAACCACGATCTTATCATCAACATACACTGATATGTTAAATCACATAGTCTATTCACATAGAGTATTGATATTTTCTCAGTAATGGAACAATTAGACATTTTTATAGGTTCTTTTACTGTGTTCGGTTATTGATGCCTTTAACGGGCTAACAGTAATCCCATTTGGTGATGTCTTTAGCGGGCTAAAAGTAATCCCATTTGGTGATGTCTTTAGAGGGCTAAATGTAATCCCATTTGGTGATATCTTATCGGGCTAAAAGCGTCCCATTTGGTGATGTCTTTAGCGGGCTAAAAGTAATCCCATTTGGTGATGTCTTTAGCGGGCTAAAAGTAATCCCATTTGGTGATGTCTTATCGGTCTAAAAGTAACCCGATTTGGTGATGTCTTTAGCGGGTTAAAAGTAATTCCATTTGGTGATGTCTTATCGGGCTAAAAGTAATCTCATTTGGTGCATTCTGATTTTTCTTTATTAGTAACTCCTCGATGCATCTTAATTACAATAATCATTTACAGCAGATGAATCACATAAATATTCTTTTTGCTGAGTTTGACAGTTTTAAACTAAGTTAAAATATTCAGTTTAAAATGGTATACAACTATTTAAATAAGACTAAATATTGAAAAAATAATCATCAAGCAGTTGACAAACCTTATTGGCTTGAAATATGCAGTTGAACCATCAGACAACTTCAATTGAAGCTTCATTTGACTACCCGCAATTGGCATGACTGTTGGTAGATATAAGAATATTCTAGTGTGTATGGTGAAACTATACTGTTTCGTCATTTCAGTATTGCAGGCAGCCATTAAACAACAAAACAAAAAAATAATTTAATAGTATCTCTCAGGAATTAAGCTTATATGCGATCAAGTCACATCAACAAAACATTTATATTTGGAGTCTTTCTCCTTTGTCCTTCATATTATTGTATCATATTAATTCCAAACGACTACGCCCCTATGAGTGGAGTTTGTTTCAAGGTAGTGCGAACATCAGTCATCATTCCACAACTCTTAGGGTCCACACAGAAATATTTCACTGAGGCTCAAAAGGCACAAAAAGAGTAGATGATTAATTTAATTGTACTCGAGTTACCCCATATTTATTCCATCCCTTTCACCGAAGTAGTACGTTGCTTGCTGAGAATGCCACTTATCACTTAAAGCACGTACTCCGTAGTTTCACGCAATAATTCCAATGGATCTCCGAAAAAATACACTTTATAAACAAGATGACGCGAATCGGATTCGAACCCGCGACATCTTGAGCATAAATCTAGCAGCTTAACCACTACTGAGGATTTACACAACCTTAGTGCCTCACTAACGACCCATTGTCCTTCAGAAGGTTCACCAAATAGATAAAGATCCAGTGACGTATAACAACTCAACAAACAGGAAATGTGTGACTGGGGTAACACAGGACAAATATCAAAATTAACAAAAATACGTATATATGTTACAAACAAAATTCCATAAAACATTATAAAAACGAGACACAGTGACAGACGTTTCGACTAGAAAGCCTTCATCAAGACAAACAAAGGACAACAGTAAACAAATCTTACATAGAGACACACATGGTGGTGATAAGAAGGAAAAAATAGGGAATAGGGACAGTATTGAGGAGACAACGGAGGAAGCAAACATAGGACAGCATGACAGGGGAAACGAGAGTGTGAGAGGAAGATGAAAGTGGTAGGTGCACAGAAACAGTGGATATAGTTAATATATAATGCAAAATAAAATAAAAATGAAAATTACTTAGCTCGATAGTAGTTGGCGGTGAAAAGGGAGTGAGGACTAGAGAAACCAAGTTAAATATCAAATTGTGACCTGTTACCACACGTTCAAGGACGCAGAGGCGAGGAAGACCATCCGAGGGTTATAAGAGACACCACTTTCTAGGACATCTCTGTCTCCATTGGTCCAGTTTCTCTCTCCATCTCTGTCTACTATAAACAAACCGACTTTCATTGCTTCCTTCTTTATTCTTCCTCTCACCCTCATTCATACAGTGATTTCCTTTCCTTCTCTCAACTTCTACGCCTTGATTCTTGATTAGATACTGGTTTCACAGCATGCGGGACATTCCCATAAGTCCTCCGCCCTTCTCTCCAGCAGCATCCCAGTGCATATAGACTCAGAATTCCGGTCAGGTGTTGATTGGATGATTTTTGAGACTTTCCAAAAATGTTACTTTTCTTTCTCTAGATACTCCCATTTCTGACATTCTCTGTATGTGTACGTTCTCAACCTCATTGACATCATCTTCATCTTGAAATGAATTTATTACTGCCTTCATTAAGTCTGCTTTATCTCTTCTCAGCAATGTGCTGTCTATCACCGCATTGCCTGCCAATAAATCGACTCTCTCGTTTCCTCTGACCCCAGCATGACCAGTTCAGTATATCCCTGTAATGCTCTGGACAACTGAGTTGTTCAATAAGTCCCACCATTCTTTTCTTAGCATTGTACGCTATGTGCGTGGTAATTGATTGTACGCTATGTGCGTGGTAATTGATTGTAGAGATGAGTGGGTACTGTAGTTGGGTGCATCTGCGTGTATTATTTTCTGAAATTCAACTTCTATTAGCCCTACATTCATGGTATGAAATATCAATTTCTATGTATTACCGCCTTTCCCTTGCTATGAGATCAACATTTTCATTATTTTTAGAATGGTGGTGAAAATACAATGAACATATAAGAATACTAAATGTGGATATCCTTAAAGATGGGGAAGCTCGGTAGTCTAGTTGATAGTGCGCTTGCTTACTATCACCGGGTTACAACGTGCCATGTTCGAAACCAAGTTCGGATTTTTACAAACACCTAGGTAGTGTTTTCTCTCGTGACATGACATCACATACAGTCGACTCAACTGTAAATGGGTACCTGGTGATAAATTAGGGAAGGTAAAAAGACAAAGAAGGGAACTAGTCACCCCACCTAAAAGTTGATGCAGCTAAGAGTTTGCTTCATCCCCGAAGATTAGTTACTAAGGCAACCAGGTTGCTTTCATGGGACCTACCGTTACCTCGGGGTTAATTTGTTGAAAATTAGAGGCAAATAGTCAAAACCTGAACATTTAGTAACAACAACACATATTAAGTGGGGAATATACAGGAAAACAAAGTGAGAAATTGCTGGATGGTTGTCATAATTGTGTGCTAATAGCAGCAGCAGCAGCAGCAGCAGTAGCAGTAGTAGTAGTAGTAGTAGTAGTAGTAGTAGTAGTAGTAGTAGTATCAATTACTACTTTTATATTAGTAGTAGTAGTATCAATATCAGCAACATCTGTAGTTTTAGTAATTGTAGCAGTAGTAGTAGTAGTAGTAGTAGTAGTAGTAGAAGTAGTAGCAGTAATAGTAATGTTAGCAACAGCAGCATCAGTAGTATTAGTAGTCGTAGTAGTTGTAGCAGCAATATTTATCAGTGGTAGTTGTTGTTCTTGTAGTAGTCATAATTGTAGTAATAGTAATACATTAGTTGTAATAGTAATAGTACTTGTTGCTATTGTTGAGTGTAGTAGCAGTTATTGTTGTAGCAGTAGTAGTAGTAATTGTAGTAATAATTATTAGAATGCTGTCAATGTTAATAATACAACCTGCTGAAACGACTGGTAGAGTATTAAGGTCCTTCAGCAAATCTTGTATCAATAACTCATCATTAGGATCGTACAGGAAGTGTTCATTGACTCCAAGATAAAATTTTTCTGCAGTAGAATTCTTTCTGGAATTTAAACAGTAACTAGACAACATTACAGAGTTTCAGCGTTTGGTTACGGTAATTTAATTAATTTCCAACTTTTGTTTTGAAGTACACCTTTTTCAACCGCGGAAGTGAGTCAAATTTGGTTATATCAGGGCGTTTAATAATAAAAGTGGAGGTCAGGAGTTATATAAAAATGTTACCATGATCAATTGTAATAATATGATTAACTTCAGTATGTGGTTATTTATTGAAAAATGTACGGTTGTGAAATTTGGAAAACAGAAAATGTATATTGAGATGAAACGAAAAGTTTTAATATATATACATATATATATATATATATATATATATATATATATATATATATATATATATATATATATATATATATATATATATATATATATATATATATATATATATATATATATATATATATATATATATATATATATATATATATATATATATATATATATATACGAGAGAAAACTCTTGATTGTTGGATATTGATGATTTACATTGATTGTGTGTTGAAGAGGCAACCTGCTCGGTACAAGACTATGAGGTTTTTTGACATAATTGAATTATAATTTTTCGGGGTGAAGGCGGCAGTCGCTTAAAACTATGAAGCTGCGTTCTAAGAGTGGTATTCTAGGAAGGTGGTTTGATGGTCTATTGCGATCTAAGAGTGGTATTCTATGAAGGTGGCTTGATGTTCTGCTGCGTTCTAAGAGTGGTATTAAAATGAAGGTGGCTTGATGTTCTGCTGCGTTCTAAGAGTGGTATTCTAGGAAAGTGGCTTGATGTTCTGCTGCGTTCTAAGAGTGGTATTCTAGGAAGGTGGCTTGATGTTGTGTTGCGATCTAAGAGTGGTATTCTAGGAATGTGGCTTGATGTTCTGTTGCGATCTAAGAGTGGTATTCTATGAAGGTGGCTTGATGTTCTGCGGCGTTCTAAGAGTGGTATTCTAGGAAGGTGGCTTGATGTTCTGTTGCGTTCTAAGAGTGGTATTCTAGGAAGGTGGCTTGGTGTTCTTTTGCGTTCTAAGAATTTGTATTCTATGAAGGTGACTTGATGTTCTGTTGCGTTCAATGAGTGGTATTCTATGAAGGTGGCTTGATGTTCTGTTGAGAAGGATAGAGTATATGTGGGAAAAATAAAGTGCAATGGACTTTATCATTGATGGCCTTCATGAACCTTGGGGATTCAAATCAAACAAATAAGATGAAATCCAGCAATAATATAGTCTATAACATGAGGGGGGGGGGGCAATTTCGAATTCTGTCAGACGTGTACTTTGCCATTTCCTTGTGTAAGTTCGACTCAGTCATGACGACTTGTTTAAAGAGAAGTCCATGAAGACGTACAATTAGTCCATTGAGTACAATGAGAAGGCAGCACAGTGCTTGAAAGCTGCGCCAAGTGCAAGTGCTGGTACACTCGAGAATACGAAATATATACGCCATAAGAAAAGCCGAATTCAAGTGTGACCACAAAAAAAATAGACAATTTTTTCGGAAAATAAGGGTATACCCAAGTTTTTTCTTAGAAAATAAAAACACTGTATCTACTTATATAAAATATCTTGATCTCATGATGCAACAATCTACTAACTGCAAATACCTGTACTAATGTAGGTAATATGTGATTTTAGCACGTGTCAACATTAATTTTAGATAATTCAGATTTCGACAGTTATCATTTGAAGTTAGAAAGACGGTTCTTAGACGTTATATAGAACCAGTTCTGATGTATGGAAGTCAATCTAGGTTAATTATACACTTTTATAATGCTAAAGTAGGAAGACTAACTATTTACTCCAGAGAATTAAGCAAGCATACATTATTTGTATTACTAGACAAACCACCTATACAACAGAAAACCTTAGTAGATGACATGCTGTTATATTGAGGCTTTCTTATGGAAGGTCTGTATCATGTCATCTATACAATTATGACCCCCATCTTTGTAGAAGGCTCCTTCAATAGGCATTGCACTAAGCCGAAAGCTGAAGTCTCCTGGGTACAAAAGAACGCTCAGAAAACTACATCACTGCACATAGGAAGTAAGAGCTAATTGTTCACAATTCCTGGGGTTCTCAAACAAACAAATGAACAACAAACATTACTGTAATTCAAATTTATCATTAAAAATTTCCATAGCCAATTGATGAATTTCTTTGTGATATGTGAAATCAAAATGTCAAAATCAGTAAGAAATAGTGTCATGAGATGTATTCTTTCCAGAATGTAGTCTTCAGTATTAATCTCTTGAATTCCCCGCGGTCTCTGGCATGTTGTCCCGCTTCATCTAGGGAGATGTTCATGCATTCATGAATATCTCTTGTCCAGCGACGTCCTGGTCGATCTTTGTCTCCACTGTCTTAATGATTTCATTATGGGTGTGATGCATACGAAATGGTGTATTCAAATTCTGTTATAAATATTTTTTGCACATTTGTAAAATAGTGCAGCAGAAACATATGAATGAAAGCAGACTGTCACTACAAGTATTTAAATGAGTACCAGATGACAGAAGAAAAAGAGGAAGACAAAAGAGATATTTCGTAGAACAACAATCAAAGAGGGAATAAATGTAGGTCTCAACAACGTGCACTAATTACACACAGTAGCATCACATGGCTCTAACAACATACAAGAGTTACACACAGTAGCATCATATGGCTCTAACAGCATACAAGAATTACACACAGTAGCATCACATGGCTCTAACAACATACACGAGTTACACACAGTAGCATCATATGACTCTAACAACATACAAGAATTACACACAGTAGCATCACATGGCTCCAACAACATACAAGAGTTACACACAGTAGCATCACATGGCAAAACAACATACAAGAATTACACACAGTAGCATCACATGGCTCCAACAACATACAAGAGTTACACACAGTAGCATCACATGGCTCCAACAACATACAAGAGTTACACACAGTAGCATCACATGGCAAAACAACATACAAGAATTACACACAGTAGCATCACATGGCTCTAACAACATACAAGAATTACACACAGTAGCATCACATGGCTCAACAACATACAAGAATTACACACAGTAGCATCACATGGCTCCAACAACATACAAGAGTTACACACAGTAGCATCACATGGCTCTAACAGCATACAAGAATTACACACAGTAGCATCACATGGCTCCAACAACATACAAGAGTTACACACAGTAGCATCACATGGCTCCAACAACATACAAGAATTACACACAGTAGCATCACATGGCTCCAACAACATACAAGAGTTACACACAGTAGCATCACATGGCTCCAACAACATACAAGAGTTACACACAGTAGCATCACATGGCTCCAACAACATACAAGAATTACACACAGTAGCATCACATGGCTCCAACAACATACACGAGTTACACACAGTAGCATCACATGGCTCCAACAACATACAAGAATTACACACAGTAGCATCACATGGCTCAACAACATACAAGAATTACACACAGTAGCATCACATGGCTCCAACAACATACAAGAGTTACACACAGTAGCATCACATGGCTCCAACAACATACAAGAGTTACACACAGTAGCATCACATGGCTCCAACAACATACAAGAATTACACACAGTAGCATCACATGGCTCCAACAACATACAAGAATTACACACAGTAGCATCACATGGCTCCAACAACATACAAGAATTACACACAGTAGCATCACATGGCTCTAACAACATACAAGAATTACACACAGTAGCATCACATGGCTCTAACAACATACAAGAATTACACACAGTAGCATCACATGGCTCTAACAACATACAAGAATTACACACAGTAGCATCACATGGCTCCAACAACATACAAGAATTACACACAGTAGCATCACATGGCTCCAACAACATACAAGAGTTACACACAGTAGCATCACATGGCTCCAACAACATACAAGAGTTACACACAGTAGCATCACATGGCTCCAACAACATACAAGAATTACACACAGTAGCATCACATGGCTCCAACAACATACAAGAGTTACACACAGTAGCATCACATGGCTCCAACAACATACAAGAGTTACACACAGTAGCATCACATGGCTCCAACAACATACAAGAATTACACACAGTAGCATCACATGGCTCCAACAACATACACGAGTTACACACAGTAGCATCACATGGCTCCAACAACATACAAGAATTACACACAGTAGCATCACATGGCTCAACAACATACAAGAATTACACACAGTAGCATCACATGGCTCCAACAACATACAAGAGTTACACACAGTAGCATCACATGGCTCTAACAACATACAAGAATTACACACAGTAGCATCACATGGCACAACAACATACAAGAGTTACACACAGTAGCATCACATGGCTCCAACAACATACAAGAATTACACACAGTAGCATCACATGGATCTAACAACATACACGAGTTACACACAGTAGCATCACATGGCTCAACAACATACACGAGTTACACACAGTAGCATCACATGGCTCCAACAACATACAAGAGTTACACACTGTAGTATCACATGGCTCCAACAACATACAAGAATTACACACAGTAGCATCACATGGCTCCAACAACATACAAGAATTACACACAGTAGCATCACATGGCTCTAACAACATACAAGAATTACACACAGTATCATCACATGGCTCCAACAACATACAAGAATTACACACAGTAGCATCACATGGCTCCAACAACATACAAGAGTTACACACAGTAGCATCACATGGCTCCAACAACATACAAGAATTACACACAGTAGCATCACATGGCTCCAACAACATACAAGAATTACACACAGTAGCATCACATGGCTCTAACAACATACAAGAATTACACACAGTATCATCACATGGCTCCAACAACATACAAGAATTACACACAGTAGCATCACATGGCTCCAACAACATACAAGAGTTACACACAGTAGCATCACATGGCTCAACAACATACAAGAATTACACACAGTAGCATCACATGGCTCCAACAACATACAAGAATTACACACAGTAGCATCACATGGCTCCAACAACATACAAGAATTACACACAGTAGCATCACATGGCTCCAACAACATACAAGAATTACACACAGTAGCATCACATGGCTCCAACAACATACAAGAATTACACACAGTAGCATCACATGGCTCAACAACATACAAGAATTACACACAGTAGCATCACATGGCTCCAACAACATACAAGAGTTACACACAGTAGCATCACATGGCTCCAACAACATACAAGAGTTACACACAGTAGCATCACATGGCTCCAACAACATACAAGAATTACACACAGTAGCATCACATGGCTCCAACAACATACAAGAATTACACACAGTAGCATCACATGGCTCCAACAACATACAAGAATTACACACAGTAGCATCACATGGCTCTAACAACATACAAGAATTACACACAGTAGCATCACATGGCTCTAACAACATACAAGAATTACACACAGTAGCATCACATGGCTCTAACAACATACAAGAATTACACACAGTAGCATCACATGGCTCCAACAACATACAAGAATTACACACAGTAGCATCACATGGCTCCAACAACATACAAGAGTTACACACAGTAGCATCACATGGCTCCAACAACATACAAGAGTTACACACAGTAGCATCACATGGCTCCAACAACATACAAGAATTACACACAGTAGCATCACATGGCTCCAACAACATACAAGAGTTACACACAGTAGCATCACATGGCTCCAACAACATACAAGAGTTACACACAGTAGCATCACATGGCTCCAACAACATACAAGAATTACACACAGTAGCATCACATGGCTCCAACAACATACACGAGTTACACACAGTAGCATCACATGGCTCCAACAACATACAAGAATTACACACAGTAGCATCACATGGCTCCAACAACATACAAGAATTACACACAGTAGCATCACATGGCTCCAACAACATACAAGAGTTACACACAGTAGCATCACATGGCTCTAACAACATACAAGAATTACACACAGTAGCATCACATGGCTCCAACAACATACAAGAATTACACACAGTAGCATCACATGGCTCCAACAACATACAAGAATTACACACAGTAGCATCACATGGCTCCAACAACATACACGAGTTACACACAGTAGCATCACATGGCTCCAACAACATACAAGAATTACACACAGTAGCATCACATGGCTCCAACAACATACAAGAATTACACACAGTAGCATCACATGGCACAACAACATACAAGAGTTACACACAGTAGCATCACATGGCTCCAACAACATACAAGAGTTACACACAGTAGCATCACATGGCTCCAACAACATACAAGAGTTACACACAGTAGCATCACATGGCTCCAACAACATACACGAATTACACACAGTAGCATCACATGGCTCCAACAACATACAAGAATTACACACAGTAACATCACATGGCTCTAACAACATACAAGAGTTACACACAGTAGCATCACATGGCTCCAACAACATACAAGAGTTACACACAGTAACATCACATGGCTCTAACAACATACAAGAGTTATACACAGTAGCATCACATGGCTCTAACAACATACAAGAGTTATACACAGTAGCATTACATTGTTCGAACTGGAGAGCTGTAGTGTCTGCCTTAACACCGTTTTCGGTTGTGAAGAAACATTAGTAGAAATATGGTTTTATAGAAGAATGTTAGCGATACAGTGTATTAGGTGTTAGAAAGGTTGATTATCGTCCTCGCACACCGGACATATCTATAGGTGCACAGATCTCCGCTTCAACAGAACTCTCAGGGCATACCGACTGATCGGGTCGGTTCAATGTTGGTTCACTGCTCATTTTGAAATCTTTGTTAGGTGTTCTCAACGGGCCACGACTATTCTCACTCCCAATTCGCGCATTCTCGATATTGACGCATGCCCATTTATCTCAAAATCATCTGATTCACCTTAAGAGCAATAAGCACCTGCTCAGTCCATAGGCTGACTATCTGCTATGGTGGCGAGGATAGCTATTTGAACATCCACTTCGTTTTCCTTCACACCCGCACGTCCAGGAGCAGAGATAAGCGTGATTTTTCGTAGTATGACCCACCTCTCTATTGATTCCACCCATTCAGTACGTACATCTACTGTTTTGACTTTCTGAATAATATTCATTCAGTGTTCGTGTGAATAGCATTGTATCATGATGTGACAACTATAAGTGAAAACCAACTCACTTCTTAACCCATTCAAGTCATCATCATCATCATCATCAGATGCCATGCCGGATGGCGTAGGCGGTCATGGCTCTCCACAGCTCTCTGTCCACAGTATTATGTATCAAGGTCGTTGTTGTTTCCTTGCCGTGCCAGGTTGTCAAACTGTCTAATATTTTCTCACTTTGTCGCCCTCTTTACTCTGTTGTCTTCAATTTTGCCTGTTGTGACTATGTTCTCTAAACCTGCCTGTCTCATGAAGTGGCCAAAAAAAGAATATTGCCGTTTTCTTATATTGTTGATTAAGGTCCGTTTCGCATTTGACTCTTTCAACACCCCTACATTAGTTTTTCTGGCACTCCATGGTATTCTCAGCCTTCTTCTGTGGAACCACATCTCTGTTGCCTCTAATTTCCCACTTTCCAGTTTGTTTATTGTCCAAGATTCATTCAAGTACACACTGCTAACAAATTCTAATAGAGAACAGAGTATTAAGATCATCTTCATATCAGCACTATTCTAACAATGCCAGACGTGGCAACTGACATCTACACATAAGAGAAAGATTGAAACTTACGAAATGAAACGTCAAAGGAAGGCATGTCTATGGAGTCACCAGACTCGATACAATGCAAAGTGAAAAAATCAGAAAGATAATAGATACACATCATGCATAGAATACATTAAGATACAACAGATAAAATGGTTTGGACATCTTATGAGGATGAACGATCAACTTCCCATAAGAGCTTATGAAAGGATGAAATAAGGATACAGAACCTAGGGCATGACTAGGAAAACATGGATAGACAATTTCAAGACCATCCTGAATACACATGGTTACACCTCAACCAGAGCAACACACCTGGCTCTGGAACGTAGACTACACCTCCTTCACAAACCAATACGGTCAACGAAAGTGTGGAAGCTACGACAAAACTACCTGGGATAAACAATAGACAATTGTTTTAGTCACTTGTTATGTACACATAAGAATAGGCTTGCGATTCCAACCGGTTTAGTGCATGATTTGCGGCAACTACAGGCTCTTTTAGACTGCTTCTTGTTACGTTAAATCCTACACTTGCTTAGTGTACTGTCTTTCCTTGTGATCTTACAGTAAAGGAGCATTCGCTTTGCTGGTGGTGAATGACTGACCAGTCCGTGTAAATAACAATATCTGTGTCATAGACATGTTTGCAGATGAGTGCCTATATCTTAGCATTTAAGCTCACAGAGTTATGTCCCCTGCGCTCTCTATTGAGAGTAATGACGGTCTTGATTGCCTCTTGAAAGACCATAGAAATAGGTATCCAATCGTCACCATTAGTTATGCCTTTTGGGGCGCAGTTCTGTTTAACGGTATCCTCGACACGACCCATCCACGATATGCCTCTCTTGACCCAGCTTACCTCCACACGAGGGAACTCACTGTGTAGTGATGATCTGTGTAAAACGTACTAAAAACTTACAATTCTGTGAGATATGCTCGGAAAATCAAAGAAGAACCTCAAGGTCCAACCAATGATGATCTGCATCGCTTCATTTTGAATTATCTCCAGTCTCTCAATCTGTACATGATTGGCGGTGATGGTGGCACATGTACATTAAATGAAGGAGGATAAGTGGCTCATGTAGGATAATGAACATGATTGTTTAGTATCTGAAAGTCTTTTGTTGGTCTTTGCGATTCAATGATCAACATGTTCCCGAAAGCACAGACTACGATCAAATCGCACGCCCAGGTATTGTAAGGATGCGGCCCTGATTAATAAAAAGTACAGATTACGAAAGCGTAATGCCTATATCTTAATAGAAGTTATTTCAAAAAAAGAAAGGAAAAAAATCTACTGACTCGCATAAGAAAGAGGCAATCTTTCACCTCATGAGGTGAAGAAATATGAAGCAAATTGTAACAATAAACAAGGTTTAGGTTTAGGAATAATGCTTATCCTCTTCGCATACTGGACAATCCGATTTAGTAAATATCTCAGGCTACAGCTGCTGATTGTTTTATAGTAGGCTATAACAGCTGATTGTTATATAAGGCTATAACTGCTGATTGTTATATTAGGCTACAGCATCTGATTGTTTTATAGTAGGCTATACCAGCTGTTTAGATATTATATATTAATATTTAAACAAATTACATACAAGTTAAAAATGAGAATTATAAAATGCTACGTCTATTACATATTAATGTATGGCTCAGAAACATGGACACTAAATAAACAATTAGAAGACAAAATTGATGCCTTTGAGATGTGGGTATATAGAAGAATAGGGAGAACATCATGGAAAGAGAAGAAAACAAATAAAGAGGTGCTAAAGACACTTAATATGAAGAAAGAACTACTAAGAGAAATAAAGATCAAGCAAATAAAATACTTTGGACACATTAAAAGACATGACACCCTATTGAAGACCTTACTTGAGGGTATAGTCAAAGGGAAGCGAGCAAGAGGTAGGCAGAGATACAAGTGGGAGAGTAACATTACACGATGGACAGGTTACAGTTCTAGCAGAGTGCAACACCAAGACAAGAGACAGGAGATGTTGGAGATACGTTGCAGCCAACCTTCGTTGCGGAAACGGCACTTGATGATGATGATGATACCAGCTGATTGTTATATTAGGCTACAGCATCTAATTGTTTTATAGTAGGATATAACTGCTGATTGTTATATTAGGATATAACTGCTGATTGTTATCTCAAGCTACAACTGCTGGTTGTTATCTCAGGCTACAGCTGCTGATTGTTATCTCAGGCTACAGCAGCTGATTGTTATAGTAGACTGTAACAGCTGATTGTTATATTAGGTTACAGCTGCTGATTATTATATTAGGCTATAACTGCTGATTGTTATATTAGGCTACAGCAGCTGATTGGTATATTAGGCTATAACTGGTGATTGTTATATTAGGCTACAGCAGCTGATTGTTTTATAGTAGGCTATAACAGCTAATTGTTATATTAGGCTATAACTGCTGATTGTTATATTAGGCTATAACTGCTGATTGTTATATTAGGCTATAACTGCTGATTGTTATATTAGGCTATAACTGCTGATTGTTATATTAGGCTATTACTGCTGATTGTTATATTAGGCTATAACTGCTGATTGTTATATTAGGCTACAGCAGCTGATTGTTATATTAGGCTATAACTGCTGATTGTTTTATTAGGCTATAACAGCTGATTGTTTCGATCCTTTGTTGGCTGATTCTTCTTCTTTACATTTTCGTCAGGTGTTCTCTTTGTCCTACTACAATTGCTGCTCCACATTCACTCCTTCTCGATACTGACTCATGCTCATTGACCTCATCTAATCTGATCTCATGCACATTGACCGCATCTAATCTGATCTCATGCAGATTGACCGCATCTAATCTGATCTCATGCAGATTGACCGCATCTAATCTGATCTCATGCAGATTGACCTCATCTAATCTGATCTCATGCACATTGACCGCATCTAATCTGATCTCATGCAGATTGACCGCATCTAATCTGATCTCATGCACATTGACCGCATCTAATCTGATCTCATGCACATTGACCTCATCTAATCTGATCTCATGCACATTGACCTCATCTAATCTGATCTCATGCACATTGACCGCATCTAATCTGATCTCATGCAGATTGACCGCATCTAATCTGATCTCATGCACATTGACCGCATCTAATCTGATCTCATGCACATTGACCGCATCTAATCTGATCTCATGCACATTGACCTCATCTAATCTGATCTCATGCACATTGACCGCATCTAATCTGATCTCATGCAGATTGACCGCATCTAATCTGATCTCATGCACATTGACCGCATCTAATCTGATCTCATGCACATTGACCTCATCTAATCTGATCTCATGCACATTGACTTCATCTAATCTGATCTCATGCACATTGACCGCATCTAATCTGATCTCATGCACATTGACCGCATCTAATCTGATCTCATGCACATTGACCTCATCTAATCTGATCTCATGCACATTGACTTCATCTAATCTGATCTCATGCACATTGACCTCATCTAATCTGATCTCATGCACATTGACCGCATCTAATCTGATCTCATGCAGATTGACCGCATCTAATCTGATCTCATGCACATTGACCGCATCTAATCTGATCTCATGCACATTGACCTCATCTAATCTGATCTCATGCACATTGACCGCATCTAATCTGATCTCATGCAGATTGACCGCATCTAATCTGATCTCATGCACATTGACCGCATCTAATCTGATCTCATGCACATTGACCTCATCTAATCTGATCTCATGCACATTGACCTCATCTAATCTGATCTCATGCACATTGACCGCATCTAATCTGATCTCATGCACATTGACCTCATCTAATCTGATCTCATGCACATTGACTTCATCTAATCTGATCTCATGCACATTGATCTCATCTAATCTGATCTCATGCACATTGACCGCATCTAATCTGATCTCATGCACATTGACCTCATCTAATCTGATCTCATGCACATTGACCGCATCTAATCTGATCTCATGCAGATTGACCGCATCTAATCTGATCTCATGCACATTGACCGCATCTAATCTGATCTCATGCAGATTGACCGCATCTAATCTGATCTCATGCACATTGACTTCATCTAATCTGATCTCATGCACATTGACCGCATCTAATCTGATCTCATGCACATTGACCGCATCTAATCTGATCTCATGCACATTGACTTCATCTAATCTGATCTCATGCACATTGACCTCATCTAATCTGATCTCATGCACATTGACCGCATCTAATCTGATCTCATGCAGATTGACCGCATCTAATCTGATCTCATGCACATTGACCGCATCTAATCTGATCTCATGCACATTGACCTCATCTAATCTGATCTCATGCACATTGACTTCATCTAATTTGATCTCATGCACATTGACCTCATCTAATCTGATCTCATGCACATTGACCGCATCTAATCTGATCTCATGCAGATTGACCGCATCTAATCTGATCTCATGCACATTGACCGCATCTAATCTGATCTCATGCACATTGACCTCATCTAATCTGATCTCATGCACATTGACTTCATCTAATCTGATCTCATGCACATTGATCTCATCTAATCTGATCTCATGCACATTGACCGCATCTAATCTGATCTCATACAGATTGACCGCATCTAATCTGATCTCATGCACATTGACCTCATCTAATCTGATCTCATGCACATTGACCGCATCTAATCTGATCTCATGCAGATTGACCGCATCTAATCTGATCTCATGCACATTGACCGCATCTAATCTGATCTCATGCAGATTGACCGCATCTAATCTGATCTCATGCACATTGACTTCATCTAATCTGATCTCATGCACATTGACCGCATCTAATCTGATCTCATGTACATTGACCGCATCTAATCTGATCTCATGCACATTGACTTCATCTAATCTGATCTCATGCACATTGACCGCATCTAATCTGATCTCATGTACATTGACCGCATCTAATCTGATCTCATGCACATTGACCTCATCTAATCTGATCTCATGCACATTGACCGCATCTAATCTGATCTCATGCACATTGACTTCATCTAATCTGATCTCATGCACATTGACCTCATCTAATCTGATCTCATGCACATTGACCTCATCTAATCTGATCTCATGCACATTGACTTCATCTAATCTGATCTCATGCACATTGACCTCATCTAATTTGATCTCATGCACATTGACTTCATCTAATCTGATCTCATGCACATTGACCGCATCTAATCTGATCTCATGCACATTGACTTCATCTAATCTGATCTCATGCACATTGACCTCATCTAATCTGATCTCATGCACATTGACCTCATCTAATCTGATCTCATGCACATTGACCGCATCTAATCTGATCTCATGCACATTGACTTCATCTAATCTAATCTCATGCACATTGACCGCATCTAATCTGATCTCATGCACATTGACCTCATCTAATCTGATCTCATGCACATTGACCTCATCTAATCTGATCTCATGCACATTGACCTCATCTAATCTGATCTCATGCACATTGACTTCATGTAATCTGATCTCATGCACATTGACCGCATCTAATCTGATCTCATGCACATTGACCTCATCTAATCTGATCTCATGCACATTGATCTCATCTAATCTGATCTCATGCACATTGACCGCATCTAATCTGATCTCATGCAGATTGACGGCATCTAATCTGATCTCATGCACATTGACCGCATCTAATCTGATCTCATGCAGATTGACCGCATCTAATCTGATCTCATGCACATTGACCGCATCTAATCTGATCTCATGCACATTGACCTCATCTAATCTGATCTCATGCAAATTGACCTCATCTAATCTGATCTCATGCACATTGACCGCATCTAATCTGATCTCATGCAGATTGACCGCATCTAATCTGATCTCATGCACATTGACCTCATCTAATCTGATCTCATGCACATTGACTTCATCTAATCTGATCTCATGCACATTGATCTCATCTAATCTGATCTCATGCACATTGACCGCATCTAATCTGATCTCATGCAGATTGACCGCATCTAATCTGATCTCATGCACATTGACCTCATCTAATCTGATCTCATGCACATTGACCGCATCTAATCTGATCTCATGCAGATTGACCGCATCTAATCTGATCTCATGCACATTGACCGCATCTAATCTGATCTCATGCAGATTGACCGCATCTAATCTGATCTCATGCACATTGACTTCATCTAATCTGATCTCATGCACATTGACCGCATCTAATCTGATCTCATGTACATTGACCGCATCTAATCTGATCTCATGCACATTGACTTCATCTAATCTGATCTCATGCACATTGACCGCATCTAATCTGATCTCATGTACATTGACCGCATCTAATCTGATCTCATGCACATTGACCGCATCTAATCTGATCTCATGCACATTGACCGCATCTAATCTGATCTCATGCACATTGACTTCATCTAATCTGATCTCATGCACATTGACCTCATCTAATCTGATCTCATGCACATTGACCTCATCTAATCTGATCTCATGCACATTGACTTCATCTAATCTGATCTCATGCACATTGACCTCATCTAATCTGATCTCATGCACATTGACTTCATCTAATCTGATCTCATGCACATTGACCGCATCTAATCTGATCTCATGCACATTGACTTCATCTAATCTGATCTCATGCACATTGACCTCATCTAATCTGATGTCATGCACATTGACCTCATCTAATCTGATCTCATGCACATTGACCGCATCTAATCTGATCTCATGCACATTGACTTCATCTAATCTAATCTCATGCACATTGACCGCATCTAATCTGATCTCATGCACATTGACCTCATCTAATCTGATCTCATGCACATTGACCTCATCTAATCTGATCTCATGCACATTGACCTCATCTAATCTGATCTCATGCACATTGACTTCATCTAATCTGATCTCATGCACATTGACCGCATCTAATCTGATCTCATGCACATTGACCTCATCTAATCTGATCTCATGCACATTGACTTCATCTAATCTGATCTCATGCACAATGACCGCATCTAATCTGATCTCATGCACATTGACCTCATCTAATCTGATCTCATGCACATTGACCTCATCTAATCTGATCTCATGCACATTGACCTCATCTAATCTGATCTCATGCACATTGACTTCATATAATCTGATCTCATGCACATTGACCTCATCTAATCTGATGTCATGCACATTGACCGCATCTAATCTGATCTCATGCACATTGACCTCATCTAATCTGATCTCATGCACATTGACCGCATCTAATCTGATCTCATGCACATTGACCGCATCTAATCTGATCTCATGCACATTGACCTCATCTAATCTGATCTCATGCACATTGACCGCATCTAATCTGATCTCATGCACATTGACCTCATCTAATCTGATCTCATGCACATTGACCTCATCTAATCTGATCTCATGCACATTGACCTCATCTAATCTGATCTCATGCACATTGACCTCATCTAATCTGATCTCATGCACATTGACCGCATCTAATCTGATCTCATGCACATTGACTTCATCTAATCTGATCTCATGCACATTGACCGCATCTAATCTGATCTCATGCACATTGACCGCATCTAATCTGATCTCATGCACATTGACCTCATCTAATCTGATCTCATGCACATTGACCTCATCTAATCTTATCTCATGCACAATGACCGCATCTAATCTGATCTCATGCACATTGACTTCATCTAATCTGATCTCATGCACATTGACCTCATCTAATCTGATCTCATGCACATTGACCTCATCTAATCTGATCTCATGCACATTGACTTCATCTAATCTGATCTCATGCACATTGACCTCATCTAATCTGATCTCATGCACATTGACCTCATCTAATCTGATCTCATGCACATTGACCGCATCTAATCTGATCTCATGCACATTGACCGCATCTAATCTGATCTCATGCACATTGACCTCATCTAATCTGATCTCATGCACAATGACCGCATCTAATCTGATCTCATGCACATTGACTTCATGTAATCTGATCTCATGCACATTGACCTCATCTAATCTGATCTCATGCACATTGACCTCATCTAATCTGATCTCATGCACATTGACCTCATCTAATCTGATCTCATGCACATTGACCTCATCTAATCTGATCTCATGCACATTGACCGCATCTAATCTGATCTCATGCACATTGACTTCATCTAATCTGATCTCATGCACATTGACCACATCTAATCTGATCTCATGCAGATTGACCGCATCTAATCTGATCTCATGCACATTGACTTCATCTAATCTGATCTCATGCACATTTACCGCATCTAATCTGATCTCATGCACATTGACCGCATCTAATCTGATCTCATGCACATTGACCTCATCTAATCTGATCTCATGCACATTGACCTCATCTAATCTGATCTCATGCACATTGACCGCATCTAATCTGATCTCATGCACATTGACCGCATCTAATCTGATCTCATGCAGATTGACCGCATCTAACCGCGCATACTCTGATAGAACATAGCAAGTTGAATAGAGGTTAAGAGAAGACCAAGAAAGAAAATTCTGGACATTTGTCACTATTACATGGGAGAACACCGGTATGATTAGCAGCACACGAAACTGAAGGAGGTGGACAGACCTGATAACTAGCACCACACGGCATGGACTATAAAGATAATAAGATGATTTTAACAGATTTCTATGTGTAATAAATAACAAAATTCATAGAACTGAATCAAACTTACACAGGTTGAATAGCGTCTGTCCTCAACATGGCTCCTTTCTTCCTTATCGAATTCATTTGTTTGAGAAAATATTCATATTTTCCCCCAAAACTGAGAACAGGTACATTGAATTTGTAGTATCGTGCCTGAAATTCCTGCACGAAATTATCTATCTCCTGAATACTGTAGTTTCTACGACTGCCTCCAATTGCACTCGAACTGACATTCTGCAACAGAAGAATACGCCAGAGTGGTTGAGCTGAAACAATCATAGCTTCTTATTGCAGTTGTTCGATAAAAAATATTCATTAATGTAACATGTACTTTTAAGAACCAGCTCTTATATATTGATGTTTTATTGTATTATTGTATTGTATTAGGGCTGATGAGATTGAAGAGAGCGCTAGCCTAGGTGATAATGAGCTTGCTTCTATCACTGGATTACAGCGTGCCAGGTTCAAAACCACGTCCGGACAAAAATAATCCTGGTTGTGATTTCTCACTTGATACGACCACTCCTCCAGTCGATTTAGCTGTAAATGAGTTCCTGACGCATGAGTTAGGGGAGGTAAAGACAGCAAGTAAGGGAAATGGCCACCCCACCTAATAGTTGCTGCGGCTTAGTACATGACGAGTTATCATCATCTCTGATGGCAGATTGCCATGGAAGATACCTTTACCTTTATTGTATTATTAGGAAGCTGACATGCTATTGTTTAATGAAAAAGTATTAGAAAATCGAAATCAGGTTATAGCTGCTGCAAAGCTATACTATGAGTAAAGATTCGTCATGTTTTATGGTCTGTTCTTGATAAAGACATTTTGGTCGAAACATCGAGTTGTGCGTGTTTTGTGTGTGCTCTGTTTCAGTGATTAAATAAACTTTATTTCCTTGCTTCCAATTTTCCTTTGGAAGATAGCTAATACGGTTTGAACCTGATCCGTTCAGATGACACAAATTCACTTCACAGCTTGAATCGGCACGTTTTCCGTATTACTAAAACAACAATGTTATTATAGCAATGATATTCAACATGCGTATTCAAGTCACTATAAAAATATGGACCAGTGGATCAAGAACAGACAACAATACACGATATGTACATTTTTTTGATGAAAATAAGCACACAAACAAAGCACGAACCATTAGGCCTTCGTTTTATTAGGTGAAAACATAAATAACACACAACCTGAAACATGGTTGCTTCAGATGCATCGTGGGTAAATAAACATTAATATTACGAAACTTCAAGTAATTGTTGATCGAATCAGAAGTTAGCGGACGAGATTTGAATCTTGTTCAATCACCCACTGATCCCTAGATGCAAGTACTCGTAAACACTGCGAAATAGAACTCGTCACGATAACAGTTTATTGCAAATAAACATTATTGGGAATATCCTTACAGAGTACACTTTTTCTAACTTAAATGATGGAAATTGTCTTAAAGTCGTTGCAAGTAATTTGATACATTTTCACCAGAATAGTTCACAAACTTATAGAATGCCAATAATACCGTAAAATAATTTCACCTGTTACCATGACGTTTCACATCCTGCAATATATCCTTACATGAATATATCTATGGATCAGCTGTAATGTCTGCATAGAAAACGGTGTAACATGATTTAGACCAAATCCATCTCCAGGATGGTCCTGCTCTGTGATGCCACACAGCCTCAGTTGTTTTGGCTTATTCAACTTCTTCAATTATTTTCACTAGCTGGAACACAACGTATACTTAAAAAGTTACCAATGAACGGTTTACAAAGCAGGACTATTCATTGAGAAGCACTTTCCTTCTAAATACACGTGAACCATTGAGTAGGTTTCTTCTAAAATCATAACATGCCGTTGGGAACTGAAGTATTCTGGGTATGAAAGAATCTCTGAAAAAACTTCTCATTGCACATATAATAATACCAAAAATAAAAATCCATGACCAGTCACGATCGTAGGGGTGCATGTATATAATTGATGCAGAAAGAATTAGGAAAAGAGTTGGTATAATATCATGTATTGAACATATTGAGAGACAGCAAGTAAAATGGTTTGGTCACCTTATGAGAATGGAGCCAAACCAAATACAAATGCGAACGGATAACAAAAGAATATCCAGCCCTAAAGACAAAGGTAGACTAAGAAAACGGTGGATAGAAAATATCAGGATAGCCTTGAATAAGCATGAACTTAATGCAGGCAAGGCCCAAGGCGACACATCTGGCCTTGGAACGACAGCTTAAGCTCCCACCCCTACGCTTAACAGCAAGTGTGAATACGATAAACCATATTTCACTTGGGGGCACATAATAGACAATAGATGCAGAATTGTGTGTGAATTGTTTCCATCTCAATACATGTATCTTCCTCACGTCATTGTTAGTTTGTATATAAATTATTTCCATCTCAATACATGCATCTTTCTCGTGTCATTGTTAGTTTGTCTGTGAATTGTTTCCATGTCAATACATGTATCTTCCCCACGTCATTGTTAGTTTGTTTGTGAATTGTTTCCATGTCAATACATGTATCTTCCCCACGCAACTGAATGTACTTTTAGCCATTCCCTATTTTACTTTCATAATCCCTGATAATAAATAGTAAACTTATAAATCACTTACCTTATCAAACTTTGTAAACGACGGAAACAGGTTATTCTTATTTAACACTTCCAATGTAATAATATGTTGTGCTCCTTTCAGGAATAGGTTAGTGCAAATCATAAACACAGACAAGACTAAACAGACTATAACCATGCGTCGCCATTTCCTTATTAAACGCATGGTTATTCTTTATCTGTGAGTTTTTTTATTCTGGGCAATCCAAGTTAATCTGTCTTAATCAATATATCGATCAAACACTAGATATATAGATGAAACATTAATTAATGTGTATGTTATGAATCTAACTATTATTTAATTATTTTAGCTCTGACATTTCGTTTCCAATAAAGACGTTTCAATTGAAATAAGTAAGATCCCATTCGTTACATTTTTAATTACTGTTAGGAATTCGGTTGGTCACTATTTACATACTTGGAATCACATGTCCAAAAATAGCAAAGGAAATTCCAAGTATATAAATAGCGATCAACCAAAAGCCAAATAAGGTTCCCTGTCCGTGACAATTATAGATGATAGGTCTTACTGGAGACGGTCGTGGTTCAGATATAATTAAATTGGTCTAAAGTCGTTGTGTAACGTGGGAAAGGGGAGGTTGTAGCAAAACAACTAAGACGAGTGGTAAAAAATGACGGCCAGGGGGGGGGGGGAAATAGATTAGTTCATGATAGCGAACCGTTAAATGCAGACGTTTACTCTTAGCAGTAAATCTAAAGATTCAACTATTTGATTTCTTGTTGATGTACATAACTGATGCCCTTGATGTTGTGAACTAGTTGTATCACAAACTAAACTTCGAGACGAATACGCTGGGTGAGATACGTCACTTGTTCCGGATCATGTTTAAAGTACATCAAAGAGTTGTCAGTGATTACTTGTACTCAAGATCGATCAGTGTTCAAAGTAGAATCGTCGTTTACCCAACTGTCACAGTAAGTGCACGTGACCAGGTTAATCTTCCACAAGGACAGGCGGAGGGTGAATGCAGAGAAACGAGGAATTCACGAATCTTAAACTATTGAAACGAAACCTAATTCAATTTTTAATTTAAACAATTTGAGTAATTTAGACAAATGTTCATAAGTAGGTATTCTATTGAAGGATCACAGAAGACACACCAGAAAAGTGAGTAACAAATTAAGGAACTCTCGTGCTAGATAGATCGCGGTGACATCGAACAGTGAGTAACAATTACAAATTTACGATATATTCTTACAAGGATTATTCTCTAAGTTATGAACACTTTTTGCCAAGTAGATCATGGTAGTACAGAACAGTGATTAACAATTTAGATTAAGAACATTTGTGCTTATGAGATCACGGTGACACCAAGACGTGAGTAACATTTACATATTTCTGGGATAGGCAATAAAGATAATTGAGTAACGAACACTTTGTTAAATAGATCACAGTGGCACTTTGAAATTCAAAGAATTTAGTTACACAGGAATTGTGCGAAACTTAAGAAATTACCATCTGCAGAACGATTGTGCATTAATTGTAATTAAACAAAGAACAATTTATGAATGAAATAAGATTAGTTAAATTATTATGCAAGGTTGCCAATGTTATGTTGCATTAATAAAAAATTGTGTCCACAGACAGAAATATTATTTATATAGACAAATATGAATTGTCATTGTAATTTGTAATTAGGGCGTGTATGTATATATGTATTTTGTTCACAGCATAGAATAGTGAACTAAGTGGATGATTGTAGGGAACAATACTAGAGAAAATAGAATTGTAAATCTCATGTAATTAGTTTATAGGAAGTAGGAAGTCTCCATCGAAGATTAAAGTTGAAGAAAGAAAGAAATTACAAGTACCGTGGGTCGAGAAACAGTAACTAGGAAAATTGAGACAATGGGTGACGGGGACTGCGACATAACAGCGGCGCAGCAAATGGACAGAAATGAGATAGAAGTGTTGACACGAGATAGCGGAATGTTAAAAATGTATAGAAGAGTCAATGTGACACAATATAAGCTTGGGCATATTATTTGAGCAACACGTATATGTGTCAATAGGTACATCAACTATTTTGTATGGCTGAACTAGAGAACAAGTTGGTAAGTGTAGAGACAGAGAACCCACTACTAGAATACAGAAAACAGAGGGTGGTGTCAACACTGTACGGTTACAGATAGCGCGAAACTAGAACCAGAGCACGATTCTTCAGATAATGTGGACACAGAAGCAAGCCAGTTTGCTGGACAGTCATGTGGACTGTTCACTCATATGAGGTAGCAGGTGCAGGGACAGAACTAAGCAAGAAATCGCGCTAGGACAAACAGAGCAGCAGAGGAAAGTGTTGTGAGAGGACAATGCTGGATAGAAGAACTGAATCAACAACGTATCACTGAAACTGTGAGAGGCGATCATTTACATGGTAGATACAAGAAGAATATTAGGAATATTATTTGTTTCAGCTAGTTAGGAAAGTTTTCAGAGAAAGTCAGACAGGAAAGCTTGTGACTTCTCAGAGAACTAGACGTGGTTAAGCGAAAAGTAACGTAAACTCAGCAAGAATTTCATCACGTAAATGGACAGAAGGCATAGGACAGTGAAGATGATAAAACATTAATTAATTCCCTGGAAAAGGTCATGGAGAGTGTAAAACGATAAGTGACGACTCTGTAGCAGGAACTTGACAACGTTGCGGAACAAATGAACCAGGCTAATGATGCGAAATGCAAGTTAGCTGGGAAAGAAGGTACAAGGGAAGATGGTACAGGGAGTAAATATACGGGACAGAACAGATTTAGACTTACAAATAGTCCGCGAGATACTGGAAAAGAGACTCAGCAGATAGAGCAAATGTGGGAATTTTTCGCCGAAGCTCTGTTAGTGGCAACGAGCGACAATGATATAGTCGCGTAGACATGCTTGGGGGGTAGGACCGCAAGATGCAGTTCTTTCCCTCTATGGTACGCGACATGTGGCAGATGGGTGCAGCAGCATCGATGGTGGGAAGTGAGATTGTGAGCAGATGTCAGTATGAGTCTGACGAATGATTGTTCGCTACCCATGGTGGTGTGTCTCTTCATCGGCGAGGCCGTAAAACCATCACTCATACTCGGTATGCATGTAGTATAAGTAATGAATGAGAGCTAGTGGGCTGCATCATAGCCCTGACTTGAGTCCGCAGACCAGGTCGAGGGCAGAAGATTATCGCACATACAAACATACCTCCCCAGGAACAGTCTCGGGTGTGAGGGAGCAGAAAATAGAGTGAATAATTTATCATGCAGAACAGAAAAATGTTTTTGATTGGGATATGGAAGGAATAATATGTTTGCAGGAAGAAAGGGAAGGAGTCGATAGATCGGCTTGTTTGAAGTTCAATAGTGTGACAGACAGACCTTCTTTAACATTTCCCTCATGAGTGAATACATACGGTGTTTGTATGTAGTCATTGTAATTAGCAGGTATTTAGCAGAAATAGCGCAGGTAGCGATTGTTCGGACGGTCAGTGTTATGACAGAAGAATAACGAGGCGATTTATTTGTCTAGACAATTAGGAACCATCTCTTTGGAGTTCAGGTCGTAACGGTCGTATAGGCGTAAATATTTATCTAGATCGCCATAAAGCAATACGATCGAACAATGGGAGACCGAAAATAATCGACCATAGAAGAGATTGCATTGTGTAAAGTTATTTGGAACACAAGCTCGAGCTCCAATCACCATCTACGCTTAGCAGCAAGAGTGAATAATAAACCACCTTGGGAAAGACAATAGACAATATACGGTTGTGAGGCATGGACATTAAATAAAACAATAGCAAAGAGGATAGCTGCTTTCGAATCGAGATGCTACAGAAGATTTTTACGTATACCATGGATAGCAGCTAAAAAGACAAATCAAGAAGTGTTAAGATCAATAAACGTCGAAGAGGGCTGGCTCATCAACAAATCTTAGCAAGAAAGCTGTGTTTTTTATGTCATAGAAAGAGACATAACAGCATGGAAAGATTAATAGCGGAAGGCAGAGTTAACAACAGCAGGGGCAGAGAGCGTCAAAGACAACGATGGTGCAGTGATATATCAGATTGCTTAATTATGTCTCTAACTATGGCAGGTCAACTCCCCCAGAATCGCAAATTGTTCAGAGAATCCATAAGTTATATTGAGAGATGCAATGAGAATGTTATTTATAGTATTAAAAGCATCTCGTCGGTGTGTTACCTAATTATTAATGATGAGCAACGAATTGCAACACTGTTAATTGCCATACAAATGGTACGAGGCGACAAAGGAGAACTTGGTTGAAACTTGACTACCCCACCCCATAGAGGGACACAGTGAAACAGAAACCATGTTTTAGACGGATATATCAGGTCGGAAGTTTTAGATATCCTAGTCAAACTATAAATTATGAATGTGCCCATCATGTTCTCCACAAAACATCCAGTTACTCTGCAGAAGGCTGAGAACGAAAGCGAATACGCAGAAGAAACCTTTAGTTTTACTGCTATAGGGCTTTCATTAAACTGCGTCAACAATTTTGTGAATCTTTTTAACCTACGTTCCTGATCAATAGCTGCCAAGAATTCAGAGATTACATTCCAAAAATCGTTGCCCCTTCCTCCAAAAAATCCCCACCAAAATTAGCAGGACAAAAAGTAAGAACAAAAAAACTACACAATTTGCTTCACATCTGTGTAAAAATGTCCCAAATATAAACGACAAAATTAATGTACAAAAACATTATTATTGTCGTAAAACATTTTCACATCCCCCCCTTTCCTAGCTAACAACTGTCAAACTGTTCCATACACCCCCCCCCCCTTATGTGATGGACATGCTCTTAGATATCCATTCAGAATGTTAGCTATACTTTTTAAAACCTCTATGTATGTATGTATGGCTCAGAAATATTAATGTATATTAATGTATGGCTCAGAAACATGGACACTAAATAAACAATTAGAAGACAAAATTGATGCCTTTGAGATGTGGGTATATAGAAGAATAGGGAGAACATCATGGAAAGAGAAGAAAACAAATAAAGAGGTGCTAAAAACACTTAATATGAAGAAAGAACTACTAAGAGAAATAAAGATCAGGCAAATAAAATACTTTGGACACATTAAAAGACATGACACCCTATTGAAGACCTTACTTGAGGGTAAAGTCAAAGGGAAGCGAGCAAGAGGTAGGCAGAGATACAAGTGGGAGAGTAACATTACACGATGGACAGGTTACAGTCTAGCAGAGTGCACCACCAAGACAAGAGACAGGAGATGTTGGAGATACGTTGCAGCCAACCTTCGTTGCGGAGACGGCACTTGATGATGATGATGTATAAACATTCGTTACGACGCTGCACACTGGATCTTTACACTTGTATTACTTCCAAAAGATAAGACTCACAGTCCTTGTTTTATTTGAGCCACGCAATTACGATTGCGAGACCAGTATTCTAATCATCCATGAATCACCACACACATAACCACAAGATTTATTATCAATCTTATTATTACAAAAATAACCGTATAAAATGTCAGAATTAACTCAATAAAGCATAGCTATAGAACTATAACTACTTTCTTTTGATGTACAACTATAAACTTCTAAACAACTTGAAAACATCTCACATTATCCCCTATTTCTCATATGAGTATTAAAAGTACGTGTATATCATAAAAGTACTCATATGTCTAACAACACATAATTGATATCGTGTGTACTATGTAAGAACAGGTAAGACCTACACGAACAGAAGCCACGCACTTGGTCAATGTGCTTTTCTTATTGGTTCATGCATAACAAAATATCAATAAGATTTGGATTATAACGCTTACAAAGTCCGGAGTAGATCAATTCGGGCCATCTCAGTTTGATTTCTTACACAAGTGGTTCTCAACTTTTCCTTCGTCTATGGCCCCCTTTTAATAAAACTTTCCTCCATGGTTCTCTTTTAACACAAATTTTCCTCCATGGCCATCTTTTGACACAAATTTCCGTCCGTGGCCACCCTTTCACACAAATTTTCCTCCATGGCCATCTTTTGACACAAATTTCCGTCCGTGGCCATCTTATAACACAAATGTTCCTCCATGGCCATCTTTTGACACAAATTACCGTCCGTGGCCACCCTTTCACACAAATTTTCCTACGTGACCTCTTATTGTCACACATTTTCCTCCGTTGATAACTTTTGGCACAAATTTCTCCGTAGCCGAGTTTTTTTGGCATACATATTCCTGCGTGGCCCTGTTCAAGAAGATTAAACAGATTCTAACACCAGACAAATTGAAGAGGAAGAGGGGTCGGGAGGATCAAGAGAGAAGATGGTTGACAAACTAGCATTGTGGCATGGGAGAACATCGGTATCGGACATAATTGACAGCACACGAAATAGAAAGAAGTAGAAAGCCATGGTAACCATAGTCGCACGGAATGGACCACAATAAGAAGAAGATCTCCTTCTGACACATATTTTCATCCATATTCCCCTCTTTTTGGAGCCGACTACATAAATGTCCGGAGGTACACCTAGCAGACGGTAGGGTTGCACATAAATTCATATTTAAAAAATGGTTAAAGTCTCATGGCTGCAATTTTCACAGTAGATATCTGAATGAATGCACTATAATTATAAGCAAAAATTTTTTTTTTTTCAGTATAAAAGTAAATAGAAATTATGTGGTCTTGAAAAAAAAAGTTTAACATTTTCATTTTCAAAATGGTACGGTAAGTTCTGTACAAGTTTTGAGAAGATATTAAGTACAAATGAGTTATAATTAAAAATGTATGCATATAAATGGAATAGATATGACACATACTACGAATATTAGAATACATTTTCAAAATTTTCATACATGCTAGTTCAAAGTTCACTCATTTTTGGGTGCAAATTTTCAAAATTTGAATGGCTGTAAAAATTGTAAATATACATAGTTAGCAAAGTTCTTAGTTTGTGTTATATGGAAACTATGTAAGCAATATACATGAAACATTTCATCAATATTGGTTAATATTTGAAACAAATTTCTTACCTTAATAAACCCTTCAGCAAGGTATAGAGACCCTTAAGTTTGAACTTGTACTTCATCTAGACCCAATCTCCTTTTCTCCTGGCTCTTCTGACTTCTAGAATTGTCTTGGTTACCTCATTTTGTGAATTTAACAATCTCTTAGAATCAGTTCTTGTGAAGTAAACCAACGTGAATTTTCCGCATGTCACATTCAGCAGCCTCAGTGCAGCTTGCAGAGCTTGTGATCCATCACTAATGTTGCAATGCCAACAGCAATTTTAACAGCAGTCAATCCATTGTATAAGTGCTTTGTGCAGATCTGTCACATCATACTGTTGAAGGACTCATCAATATTTCTGCAGTACCGAGAAATAATTTTTAATGACATTTTGAATTAATAACTTGATTACAAATTGATACCTAAACTTGACATGTGTGCAAGAAAGATTTGCAAATTCAAAACAAGGCTATTTACCACAATTACATAGGGAGGTGTTTAATGTCTTAATTAATATGAACTGTACACTATTTTTCTCAAACGTACTAGATATTTTTGCAATATTTCTTTAAAATCCCTGATCCACCCCCACATATTTCGAAAGTCTATATCTAATAAACTATAAACGCTACGACCAAATTTCTTTAAGCAAAATGTGCATAAATGCATACTCTTTAATTTGATACCAATGTCCTCGTACAATAAAAAAATCTATATTTTTTCAATTCTCCCCCGGTGTATCTCCAGCTCCACCCTTAATAAAAATGAATAGTAAATACTTCGGTTATAACTAGCATCATTGAAAAAGCATACATTCACAAGCTCACATGTTGACAACAAATGAAATGTTCCCATCACAGACAAGAGCACTGCAGTTGTTGTTTATATCGCAGTGATTTATCAATGTGAGAGATATGCCTTATCGCAGTGATTTATCAATGTGAGAGATATGCCTTATCGCAGTGATTTATCAATGTTGGGAGATATGCCTTATCGCAGTGATTTATCAATGTTGGGAGATATGCCTTATCGCAGTGATTTATCAATGTGAGAGATATGCCTTATCGCAGTGATTTATCAATGTTGGGAGATATGCCTTATCGCAGTGATTTATCAATGTGAGAGATATGCCTTATCGCAGTGATTTATCAATGTTGGGAGATATGCCTTATCGCAGTGATTTATCAATGTGAGAGATATGCCTTATCGCAGTGATTTATCAATGTTGAGAGATATGCCTTATCGCAGTGATTTATCAATGTGAGAGATATGCTTTATCGCAGTGATTTATCAATGTTGGGAGATATGCCTTATCGCAGTGATTTATCAATGTGAGAGATATGCCTTATCGCAGTGATTTATCAATGTGAGAGATATGCCTTATCGCAGTGATTTATCAATGTGAGAGATATGCCTTATCGCAGTGATTTATCAATGTTGGGAGATATGCCTTATCGCAGTGATTTATCAATGTGAGAGATATGCCTTATCGCAGTGATTTATCAATGTTGGGAGATATGCCTTATCGCAGTGATTTATCAATGTGAGAGATATGCCTTATCGCAGTGAGAGATATGCCTTATCGCAGTGATTTATCAATGTGGGAGATATGCCTTATCGCAGTGATTTATCAATGTGAGAGATATGCCTTATCGCAGTGATTTATCAATGTTGGGAGATATGCCTTATCGCAGTGATTTATCAATGTGAGAGATATGCCTTATCGCAGTTATTTATCAATGTGAGAGATATGCCTTATCGCAGTGATTTATCAATGTTGGGAGATATGCCTTATCGCAGTGATTTATCAATGTTGGGAGATATGCCTTATCGCAGTGATTTATCAATGTGAGAGATATGCCTTATCGCAGTGATTTATCAATGTTGGGAGATATGCCTTATCGCAGTGATTTATCAATGTGAGAGATATGCCTTATCGCAGTGATTTATCAATGTTGGGAGATATGCCTTATCGCAGTGATTTATCAATGTGAGAGATATGCCTTATCGCAGTGATTTATCAATGTTGAGAGATATGCCTTATCGCAGTGATTTATCAATGTGAGAGATATGCTTTATCGCAGTGATTTATCAATGTTGGGAGATATGCCTTATCGCAGTGATTTATCAATGTGAGAGATATGCCTTATCGCAGTGATTTATCAATGTGAGAGATATGCCTTATCGCAGTGATTTATCAATGTGAGAGATATGCCTTATCGCAGTGATTTATCAATGTTGGGAGATATGCCTTATCGCAGTGATTTATCAATGTGAGAGATATGCCTTATCGCAGTGATTTATCAATGTTGGGAGATATGCCTTATCGCAGTGATTTATCAATGTGAGAGATATGCCTTATCGCAGTGAGAGATATGCCTTATCGCAGTGATTTATCAATGTGGGAGATATGCCTTATCGCAGTGATTTATCAATGTGAGAGATATGCCTTATCGCAGTGATTTATCAATGTTGGGAGATATGCCTTATCGCAGTGATTTATCAATGTGAGAGATATGCCTTATCGCAGTTATTTATCAATGTGAGAGATATGCCTTATCGCAGTGATTTATCAATGTGAGAGATATGCCTTATCGCAGTGATTTATCAATGTTGGGAGATATGCCTTATCGCAGTGATTTATCAATGTTGGGAGATATGCCTTATCGCAGTGATTTATCAATGTGAGAGATATGCCTTATCGCAGTGATTTATCAATGTTGGGAGATATGCCTTATCGCAGTGATTTATCAATGTGAGAGATATGCCTTATCGCAGTGATTTATCAAGTGAGAGATATGCCTTATCGCAGTGATTTATCAATGTTGGGAGATATGCCTTATCGCAGTGATTTATCAATGTTGGGAGATATGCCTTATCGCAGTGATTTATCAATGTGAGAGATATGCCTTATCGCAGTGATTTATCAATGTTGGGAGATATGCCTTATCGCAGTGATTTATCAATGTGAGAGATATGCCTTATCGCAGTGATTTATCAATGTTGGGAGATATGCCTTATCGCAGTGATTTATCAATGTGAGAGATATGCCTTATCGCAGTGATTTATCAATGTTGGGAGATATGCCTTATCGCAGTGATTTATCAATGTTGGGAGATATGCCTTATCGCAGTGATTTATCAATGTGAGAGATATGCCTTATCGCAGTGATTTATCAATGTTGGGAGATATGCCTTATCGCAGTGATTTATCAATGTGAGAGATATGCCTTATCGCAGTGATTTATCAATGTGAGAGATATGCCTTATCGCAGTGATTTATCAATGTTGGGAGATATGCCTTATCGCAGTGATTTATCAATGTGAGAGATATGCCTTATCGCAGTGATTTATTATTGTAGCTGATATGATTTATCGCAGTGATTTATCAATGTGGGAGATATGTCTTTTATTACTGTCGAAAAATTAGGCGGTTCCGATGGCAGTCACTATGAAAGACACATATAATCATGCAGATTATTAAAAAAATGATGCTGTATTGATGCTGGCTTAAGCTTTAATATATCGTAGAAAACGAATGGGTTTTCATTGTGTGCTATTTGATAAACAGAATTTCTGTTTGAAGCAATAATAAACTACACAGTAAAGTGACTAGTAGTTCTATTTTGGAACGTCTATGAGGCCTGGCTTCTTAAAAACATCTTAACAAGACAGCTGAGTTATGTTTTGGGTCATATAAAGAAACAACAGTATGGAAGGATTAATCGCTGAAGGCATAATTAACGACAACAGGGGAAGAGAACGCCAAAGATGACGATTGTGCTGTGATAAATCAGATTGTTTAAACATGTCTCTAACGGGGACAGGTCAACTCGCTCAGAATCGCGGACTGTTCAGAGAATCTATAAAGAAGACCGCGTTCTGGAAAGAATATATCACAGGATGATTATACTGTAGAACTGTATATGTAACCTTTGGTTTGTGAACTGTATTGCCTATACAGTTATAGAGAATTGTATTACGCTTGGGATGTGGTCATTTGACACTACACGATTATGACAGATAGGTTTCCTCTGGCACATACATGACATTCAGGAGACATAAGATGTCAGATCCAACTGGTGTAGGAAATTGAGCTCCTAAGTCAACCACAAGAACTTGGCCATGTTGTTATGTTATTTGAATCTGTGCATTGTGCGGGAGATTACCCGGAGTCACCTTTGATCAGCACAACATTGAGGTGTTGTGTTAGACTGCATTAGCTTAGCATAAACTCTTGACCGCAGTCTTATCTTTCAAATATATTTTGGAGTAATCGGTACACCGATGTAAGCGACGGAAAGGTATGGTATCTGCATCTCTTGAGAAATATGTACAGGTACTTATCTTACATCAGTTATATATATTTGTGGTATATCGTATAAGGAATCCATTGAATAAAAATAATTCATCAGTGGTCAAAAAATTAAATTTTACAGGCACACCTCAACAGAGACATACACTCATGGAAGAGTCAGTTACAATACAGATTAACTGGCCTCACAAAGTCAGGGTTTATTCAGTTACTGACTGCATCAAACTTCAGACAAGATGTTGATTAATAAAAACATATTAGATAATAGCAAAAGCTGTAAATTGACTCACATAATCCTCTCTGACATCTTCAGTGTATGGAATAAAATCCCAAGCACGTACAGATCTCATGAGTCACATTTCAAAACATTACAGTTATTGTCAACATTACACCATCATCTTTTCACTCCCAGCTGAACTCAGTCTTCATCGACTTTGACAGTCAAACAACATACGCATCTGCTAAAAGTATAAAGATGCATGTGGAGTTATGTTTTTACATAAATCTGTTAATGTATTACGTGCATCGTAATTTTTTATATATATATATATATATATATATATATATATATATATATATATATATATATATATAAATCGGGTACGTGTGTCAGATAGTAGTCTGCCAAACATCTGTATGGTGAGTTACAGCAGGACATACGATCTCAATGTTACCAAAAGAAGCGCTACAAGGACTCGGTATAGACCTCAATAGAAGCCTTTGAAAAAGATCCAGATATATCGACATATCTTGCACAAAATAAAGATACATGGCGATCTACGGGTAAAAAAAAAGCCGCAGAATCTTATTAATAGAGGAGTAGCTCTGCAGTTCACAGCGGAGAGTAGCTAGAAAGTCACGGTTAGATCAAATACCATCCATAGTGGTCGTCCCATGCCCGAATTGTCCAATGAAATTTTCGGCCAAAATAGGTATTGTTAACCATATGCGAATTCACAATTAAGGACATAACTCTAACAGAATTTCAAAAGTGGATATAACAAATGGTCATCATCACTTGTGATGGACGAACGCTAACACACACACACACACACACACACACACACACACACACACACACACACACACACACACACACACACACACACACACACACACACACACACACACACACACACACACACACACACACACAAACACTCATGCAAGCACGCACACAAGTCCGCAAGCACGTACGCACGCAAGCAAGCACGCACACACACACATATATATATGCCCTTTTTATTGACATTATGGTGGACCTACAATTGCTCGATCTCTTCAAGAAATTGTCGAAGATTATGCATGCGGATGGCCCCTGACCCTGTGGATAAAAGCACCCTTTTTGCCCCATGGATTTTGCATTTTATAATTATGATTTAGGTGACATATTCGTTATAGAATGTAGTATGCTTTACGGATGTGCCTATCGCCTCAAGATTATGGGCATGTTTTACTGTTATATTTTGATGCTGCGAATATGCTTTCTCGAGTAAGATGCAATGTAACTTTACTGCTGGTGCCTTCTCAAATATTTTTCATTTATTACATGATAAAATGAATGTATTTTCCCAGCGCTGGTAAATTAAATGACTCATCCAGACAGTAATGGCGAACTAAGAAAGTATAGTGAGATGAGATTTGGAAATATATCAGCAGATTGTGCAGCTGAAGTTCTAAGAATAATTGCAATATGCTCCAAGGGATGTCAATAAATTGCGGTAAAAAGTTGCTTTCAGGTTTTGACCCCTCCCCCCTCTTTCAACTACTACCAAGAATCCTGGGATCCTGCCCTACTAATGTCGAATCCCCCCCCCCCCCCCTAATAATTAATACACATTTAGAAAGTACCAAAAACTATATGTTTTGTTTCGCATTTATACAAAATGTTTAAAATTATTCGTACAATGTAATTGTTACATACACAACAATATTGTTTACATCAATTTTTGTCAGCTGTACTCCTACCCTTTATGTTAACAACTGTCAAACTTTTTGATACCCCCTCGACACGATTATTGGCGCATTTTAGGGACAGTCCAAAAGCTGTCACAAATCCAGATTTTAATCCGATTATAGCCGTTGTCGTTCACAATTCTAATGTACGTTCAGTCTCTAATATGAATAGAAGAGACTGAGGCGTATTCGACAACATGCTGTTTATGAAAACTTAAGCCGTGTTGCGTTGCTTGCGAGCTACTCTATTTAATGTCTATTGCCTATCCCAAGGTGGATGACGGTCAGAATATCTGCACTTGCCGTTAAGCGTATGGATGGTGACTGGGAGCTTTAGTTGTCTATCCAAGGCTATGTGTCGCCTTGGCTGCGTTGAATCCTTATTTGTCCGATATTGTATTGATATTATCTATCCATCTTGTTCTGGGGTCTTCTTCTGGTCCTGTTTCCGAATCTTCTTATGTTATATGTTGTTGTTAATAGTTGGTTATGGTTAATTTTCATAAGATGTCCACACCATTTTATTGTTTCTGGGTGTATTCTATACTTGGTCTTATACCGATTCTTCTCCTGATTTCATCATTTCTCATTTTGTCTCCTTTGGTCACTTTTGTGGCGTTTCTCGGGTATTTGATCTCACATGTAGCTAGCTACACGTTACAATCTACTCTGTAATCTGTTCAAGAAATTTGTCGAATATTCCAAAATGAGCTAAATCTTCTTCGCGTTCAATGATTATAATACTTCATTGTTTGTCTTTTTTGCTGTCCATGATATTTGAAACATTGTTATGTAGCATCTCAATATATATGTAATGCATATTTTAAATACATATTTTCATTCTATCTATAATTATATATGGGAAAAATATAGATTTTCCAGAACGATCCCTCACGCACTTATAGTTCACACATTTGTACTCTTTGTCGTGAGGTACACTCGTTTCATCCACAAACAATAGTCCAATTTAGTTATACCACAACTTTTCTGACCTTAAAAAATAATGGAGATCGTAGTTCAGGTAATCATGTCACCATGGATTCGAAAGTAATTATTGACGTACTTATATGGACATTCACCCCGTTTTATACCCGTGAACTTCTCATATTAACGTTTTGTGTTTCACCCAAAAATATCAATAAAATTATAAGTTCCAAAACTTATACCATTGGGTAGCCGGGGGCAATGTGCGCATTTTCCACTTTTTTGCGTATTCTGACAAATAGACTTAACTATAAGAGACCAAACTAGTAGCAGTGTGTGGCTTATCCATCCATCTAACAATCGTCATGGTATTTACAACATACAATCACATTTAGTCCGAAGAATGAGATTTTATGAACATGAGTAAAATCCCACCTTTGCCCCAATTTTTGGGGCAAACACGCGCAGGCAAAAGAAATACGAAATCATGGGGAAATTGACAAAACCAGTTAAATAACAACGTTACTTCTTAATAAACATAGTCAGTCACATTGTGGGAAGATTATAGAGCACAAAGACTAGGAATATGCATCTTTATGTAACTTTAATACGACAAAAAAATGAAAAAACGTAAATATGAAAAAAAAATAATTAATACAGAGAATGGGTGCTTAGATTCGCTTGAAACTATAACGTGTTGGAGTGCTCTATAAAGCATTTGACTATAATTTCAACTATCTATGAATAGCGGAGGTCGTGCATCTATGATCAGCGGAGATCGTACAACTAGGACAGGCAGAGATCGTGCAACTATGACCGGCGGCAATTATGCATCTATGACCGGCAGAGATAGTGCAATTATGACCGGCGGAGATTGTGCATCTATGACTGGCGGAGATTGTGCATCTATGAATAGCGGAGAACGTGCATCTATCAATAGCGGAGAACGTGCATCTATGAATAGCGGAGAACGTGCATCTATGAATAGCGGAGAACGTGCATCTATGAATAGCTGAGATCATGCATTTATGTATAGCGGGGATCATGCATCGGCAGAGGTCGTGCATCTATTATCTGCGGAGGTCGTACAACTATGACCCGTGAAGATTGCGCAGCTATAACCGACAGGGATCGTGCAACTATGAATAGCGGAGAACGTGCATCTATTATCGGCGGATATCGTACATCTATGACCCGTGGAGATTGTGCATCTATAGCAGCGACTGCTTCATTTTGAGGCAGTGGCATCATTTTCTCAATTTTCCGTTTGCAATTCCTAAAAAGAAACATAACGTGACAATAAAATATTGGTTTAAATATTTGGCAACATGAGGGGGAAGTGACTGGGCAAACATGCGCTGCTGACTCACTGCGCATGTTTGCCCCGTCAGTGTGCGCTGCGTTACCCCAAAATCACACTGTTCATAATTTTTATAAAAAATCATGAAAACAAAAATTATCTTGACAAGGTAACATGCTTAATAACTTAACAATACAATATAGTTTTCAGTTTAGATATGTAAAATAACATGGCAGTAATGATAACAGAGGACAAAGACTGAGAAGTGGAAAAAAGTTAGATTGAGAACGTTAACAAATGAATTTACCTCATAGCTAAAAAATGACCTGCAGTGACCGATGAAAATTCGTTGTGCGACAGAAACGGATGTTAGAGTCCGGCAATGCCACGTGGTTTGCGGGAAAAACCCATAGTTCCGGGAAAAAAAACGACTGCGAATCTTTGCCCCCAGCTCCTATTCTATATAGGCCCGGCCCTGTTGCGGTCAAAGTATATGGTTTAAAGCGCGCCAAAGGTAATTGTGCAGCCGGTCGTTCAAAAAGCAACGCCAAACTACTATGTATTTATATTGCGTAGAATATAAAAAAAATGATATACAATCAAAAATGATGGGTTGAAGCTACATATTGAATTGAAAATGATACCAATTTAAATATTGGGTAAAAAGGATGGTATAGTACAAGTTATGCCACCACGTATTAAAAGTTATTTCCCTTGCCTATGTTTGCAACAAAATATCGCACGGTGTTAAGATCAAAGTGAATGATATAGTATTAAAACAGGTCCATCAATTCAAATATTTAGGCACAACGATTACAGCAGATGGAAGACCGTCAACAGAAAGAAGAAGCAGAATAAGGCAGACAAAAACAACATTCAGAAAAATGAAAAACATATTTGTGTAATATGCCTTGTCATTAGAGGCGAGGAAGAGAGTTCTGCAGTGCTATATAACTCGTATACTAACATATGGATGCGAGTGTTGAACAATAAACAAACAGGAAAATGGGATATTAGAGGCAATAGAGATGTGATTATACAGAAGAATGCTGAGAATACCGTGGCCTGCTAGAAAAAAACTAATGTGGAGGCGTTGAAAGAGTCAAATGTGAAACGGACTTTAATCAATAATATAAGAAAAAAAGACAATCTTCATTTTTTGGCCAGTTCATGAGACAGGGAGGTTTGGAGAATATAGTCACGACAGACAAGATTGAAGATAGCAGAGGGCGACAACGTTAGAGAATATTTGACAGTTTGACAACCTGGCACGGTAGGGAAACTACACAACGATCTTGACATATAGGCCTAATGCTGGAGATAGAGAGCTATGATCGCCTACGCCAGCCAGAATGGCACCTGATGATGTTTGCAAATTTCATGTTCAGAATTTAATAATTTGAATATTAATTTTTATTTTAGAGTTTGTGGTAGGATAGTTGTGCTTTACATAACTAACCCTTTAACTAAACGCATGGTGTCAGATCGTCTTCTTTGTCTTTGATATAAAATTAGATGCCCATTTTTTGAAAAAAATCGCCGAAGTAGTAATTTTTGGGGGCTTTTTAACCTACTTTTGAACTAGTTTCTAATACTAAACGGCATGTTCAGATTGGATAATGGAGGGGTTTGAACCTTAACTACGTTATCTATGGACCTAGTGGCAAGTCATGATGTATAGGGCTTAATTATTCTTTTGATGTCTTTTACACAAATAAGTATCTTGTTCGGAATGTGGAATCATGTCAGGCTGTGTTACTTTTCTTTTTTGTTTGACTCTGCACATACTGCAGAATTAATGAGTGAAACATGCAATGTGTATACAGAAATAAATATGTTAGTGGTTAAAATAGCTGAATGAGTTAATAATGGTTAAAATATCTAGCAACTAATAGAGACTATGACCTTAGTCATAACATGCTGAATAAAAGTTCAGAGTGTCTCTGTATTTGTTTTAAATGTATTGATAATGCTCTCCCACAAATGTGAACGTAAAGTTAAAATGTGGAAAAACATGAAAACATATTTTAAAATTTTAATACGAAACTGAGTGATGCCGTTTACTAACGGAAGTGGTCATTGTCTAAACAGGAAGTGACCATTCACCGTAGTTCACAGTCTATGAGTAATCTAGAAATAATGGTTTTATTGAACTGAAACTTAGATTATCGTTGGTCAGTGTGCCACACTATGAAAAAATTGTTTAGTTCCAATCAACAAAGCCCTTACATAGGGAAGACATTTCAAATTGGTCGATATAATGTCGTCGTTGAAGATATCATAGCAGAAGGTCAGTTCATATTCTTGGATCGCCAAATTTAAGACACTTGCAGACTTGGTTAGATTAGACGTTGATGTTGACCCTTCGGTGGGCGGTACCCTGATGACTGATGAAAATTCAGACTAAGTATTTATACTTGTAGCATATTTAAACATGCATTTGCAACTGAGCTATCGCAATTATACATGTATTCAAAGATGAATCGGTGTGTATCAGTATCAACCTAGTAATATTCGACAAATTGCAAATCCAGCAAAATTCATAGTTGAAAATAGTCCTGGGCCCAATTGGTCTAAAAAGTCATATACCAAGTTTTCTCCGGTTCTTGTGCTTTTGACATTTTTATAATTTTAAGTTAGAGCCTAGATCTAATTTTAACCAAAGAAATTTATATAAGGTAAAAATATATTTGGAATTTGACACCAGAATACAACAAAATAAAGATAAACATTTCGAGATTAATTCTTGGAAGTGAGATTTAGCATCATCAGGCTAGCCCCCTCAGTTCACAGTCTAGTTTTATTTGGTAATACCACTACACTGTTCTAACAACTCTCTGGACTCAATGTGTGCATGTATATAAAGTATAACTATTTCTTATGTGTCCCATTTTTCTCATTTATTTTATTTCCAAAACAAAGTCCATCTCAGGACTAAGACAAGTCATATCAAACCATCTTCTCCAAGGTTGCACCATGATAGGCATAGCTTTCCTAATATAACCAAGACAGACCTCAATCCCATGTTGAAAAAGCGCTCCCTGGTCCAAAGAGGCTATAATCTTGGAATTAACAAAATTTTGCCTCCAACATTCTTAAGACCTATATCTCTTTGTATACTCTGTTGTCATGTGATGTATTCTTTCCAGAACAGTTTCCCTGAAATCCACGCTGTCTCTGGCAAGTTGTCCCGCCTCCTCTAGCAACATGTAGGCTACATACATTCCTGAATATCTCCTTCCAGCGACATCATGGTTGACTCTTTTGATTTCTATTGACCCTTCCAGGAACACTCTTTCCATGTCATAGTGTCTCTTCCATGGCAGATAAATATCCAACTTCCTTCTTAATATGGTGTTTAAAACCCAGCATTCATGGAAGTTGATTTTTCTAAGCACATCTTAGTTGGTCTTCCTTGCTGTCCATGAAATTCTCTGGAATTGTTCTATAACATGTTTTGAAAGCTTCTATTCTCTCTGCTGTAGTTTTATTTCTTGTCCATGTTTTGCAGCTGTATGTCACCACTGGGAACACGTGCATGTATTCTATTCATCAATAGTTTTTCTTTGTTTCTATGTCATGAAATATTTGCTATTTCATTTTTTTCTGTGTATCTACATAGTACCACATTTCTAATCCCCCCCAACCCCAATTTGTTTATAGATACATTTTCAGATTCATACTGTGCCACTGCTCAGATATGTGTGATGATTTTTCTTTCCACAACTCATTATCAATGTTATTATTACTTCCAAGGTGCTTATTTTAATCACATTGATGCTAAATAATTTTAGCTTCACATTGATTATCTTGATAATTATTTTGCTAAATCCCAAATGGGGTGGGGGAAGAAGGAGGAGTAGACATACTACAGCTGTAAAAATCTGTATGACAGTTTTGATGAATTTTAAAATCTATGTGATGTGTTGCGGGCATAACTTTGTCCTCTCTGCTACTCTGTAAGCCTCCTGGTTCTGTGCTAGCCATCCACTGCCATATTCAGAACGTCTTTGATATCCTATGCTTATACTAGTCTTGGTCCACCTAGTTATCGTTCCTGGAAATTTTCCGTCCATGATTAGTCTTTCTAAAGCATTGTGTCTCTTTGTATGTCCAAAATATATTAGACTGCATTTTTTTCATAGTTTTAAAGAGCTAATCTTCTTCTAGTGGCTGTTCCTTCCTGAAAGTAATGGCAACCTATTGCTACTATCTAAAGGTCCATAGTCATATGCTGATTGATTCCTTCAAGAGGATTTCTGCACAGATGCATTAATCTTCGTAACACTGCTGAAGATCCTGAAAAAAGTATCGCTGTTGAAAATATATTGAAAATATCGACTAAGACAAGTTAGCTTTCTACCCAACCGTCACAGTAAGGGCTGAAAGTAACGTCCACTAGCTTCTAAACATTTATTGGTATGGAAATGTATTGTTGTGGCACCCTTGAACAATAGGACCTGTGGGATTACTATTCATGCATTGTCAATGTAATCCATAAGGACCTCTAGTGTAGTTTGTTTTCTGCATTAAAATATATCCTTTAGGTAAAAAACTGCAGTTGTTATATCAGGAGAACATGTGGGGGAACTCACTCTCACTTTTCATCCCAGCTAGTATCGTTGCAAATTCCCTTACAAATAAGTATTTGTGGTATTGTATACATTTTATGACTATCTCTATATGTATATATATATATATATTGAGAGAGATAGTCATATATATATATATATAGAGAGAGAGAGATAGATAGTTATATATATATATATTTGCATTTGCTTTAAGTTGCTGGACTGATAAATAACAAAGATATTAGCTCATTCTTAATTTTGAAGTAATATAAACAGTTTGGATAGTCAAATTTACATTACGGTATATTTTTTGACAATTATAAAGAGTAGCAAGCATATATTCAGGTGACATTCTTTCCAGAACATAGTCTTCTTTATAAAAGCAAAACCATTGTAGTACGGGAACAGTCAGATTTCCAGAAACAAAACCAAGGAAATCTGGCTGAACACATACCAACTGGGCTGATGTGTCAAAATGTATTTAGTGAAATGATATGACCAAAGGACAATGACATCATAAACAAACTGCAGGAGAATCCAATCCCTTGTCTCTCAGTTGTGAACAGGATATGCATGAGTCAATAGCCATTTACATATTACCAGAGCCCAGAAAATGCCTATATACAGACACTGCTCTCACCCCAACGTAACAGTCTAGCACCTCCTTATTGGCTGCCCTGCCCTCTCAACTGCCAGGAAAATACTTTTACAGACATACTAACTCACTGTATAGATCACTACGTCAACATTAGAAGACCTGTACTTTTTTAAACATGTCAGTGAGGCTTGCTTGCCTGGAACAGAGAGGCATTCAGAGTATCCATGACAAAGACAATATTCTGGAAAGAATATGTCACTTGATGATGGTAATGAGCTACCAAGAGTAGATTCAACTCAGCAGCATTTGCATATCATGAACAACAACAATGGATGCTCTGAACTCCTCATGATTCTTGGCAAGTTGACCTGATGCAGCCAACAACATTCTTCGTTCATTCGTTTAGAATGTGCCTGTATCTGCAAATTTTTTCTTTTATAAACTTGATTGATTTGGAAACTTATACAGTGATCCATAGAGTTTTACTTCCAATGTTGTTTATGTGGGCCAGTGTATTCACCACATCTTTTCATATTCTTTAAAGGTTATATTTTTAAAATTAAAATTGGTGTGTTGTATCCTGATTGCTGTATTGCAACTCCTGACTGGTCTTTTGCTTGCTAGGATTGACTGTTCTTCTACATTTATTTGGTCTTGCTAGATCTAAAGACAGTTGCCAGGACGAAGCTCCTAGACTTCCCCAGGTTAGAGCTCCTGCCCCAAAGTTTTTACCTCAGTCAAGTGTAACCATGTCTTGTTTCGCAGCTCAGGGCAGACTGTATTCTTGCTCTTGTGTTTCTTAGAGCATGACATCTCCTCAACTAGGAACTGGTCTTGATAAGGGCCAATGATATGTTTAAACCCTATCTCCTTAACTAGGAACTGGTCTCGATAAGGGCCAATGATATGTTTCCATCATCATCTTTACTCTTTTACCAGCAATTGTACTTTCTATTATTAGTTTATGTTTAAGTAACAAATACATGCATATTTTAATATAGTGCTATCAATATTTTTATTGCAGGAGGTTTTGCTGTTGTTTTCCTTGTCAAACTTCCAAATGGCAGCCGTCTGGCACTCAAGAGAATGTTTGTCAACAATGATCGTGATTTGGCGGTTTGTCAAAAAGAAATTAAAATAATGGTAAGATATATAATCTTTGAGTTTATTTTCTAAATTATTGGACTAGATGCATACATGACACCACACTAATATTAAGAAGCCTCACAGGTTTAGAAACATGATTATGTTAGTTAAACATCATAGAGAGGCACACAATCTTTTCCTCAATGCAAAAAGATAAATATAATGAATTTAAACATATGAACCAGCACACACATTAGTTATTGACAAAGATCAACTAGAAAATTTCAGCAACTGTGAATATCTTGGGTCCACCATCAGCCCCACAGGAGATTTCTCAGAAAGATCAGAAAGAGATTAGCAATGGCCCTGCTAAAACATCACAAATGAAAAATCTGTTCTTCTTCTTCTTTCGTTCACTTGAAACATGTCTATATCTGTAATTCTGTCTCCTTAATAAAACTCACTGTCTTTTGTAGTTCATACAGTGTCCCATAGAGCTTTGATTCCAGTGTTGTTTCCTCTGGCCAATATGTCTGCCTCAGCGTTTCATGCTCAGAACACTCTTGAAGTATATATTTGGCACTCTGTGCTGACTGTCCACATGTACACATGGCCATGTTGCCAATCTTGAACTTTGTATACATGTGACTGTGGAGTCAGTTGTGTCCTGTTCTGAGATGTAGAATTATAACTTGTTCTAATCTGTTCATAATGTGATAATCATCTTGTGTTGGTGTTTGTGGCTTTCTTACTGACTTGATCATCTGTTTTTTCTGATGGTAGGTGATTGGTATATCTGGTTGGTCTTCGGCAGCACCTAACTTAGTCAGTTGGACTGCTTTTTCATTTACAGGTATTCTACAGTGAGAGGGTATCCACTGCATGGTTACCCTATACTGGTAAGACATTCGCTAAGTAGTTTTTTCAAGTCTGTTAGTTTTCCAGACTGGAGAGCTTGAAGCACTGACCTTGCATCTGTCAGGAATACCACAGGCTGTAGGTCAGAGTTGGAGTTCAGCAGTTTTTTAACTGCCACACTAATTGCCTGGATTTTTGCATCATAATTATTGCAGAATTTTCCTGTCGGTGTTCTGATTGTATCTCTAGGTTTGTGTGGATATTCTATATATACACCTGCACCTCCATTCCTCACAGCATTCTATGCTGACCCATCTGTGTATACTCTGACCCATATATCTTGTGGATATTCCTCATCCAGCAAACTGAGGGTGACTGTCCTCCGCTGCACACTGTTCAGTTCGTCCTCGCTTATTATTCCTTTCACATGGGTCTGAATGTATATTGGCATTCCATGGCTTTCACTCCATGGGGTTTGTTCTGGTACAGACCTTAAGGGGCTGTCAACTTCAGGTATGTCTGTAAGTTGTCTACGGAATCGTTTAGCTTGATGGATAAAGCTGCTTCTTTTCAGTTGCCCCATTGCTAGATTTTGGAATCTTTCCTTCATTGGATGACTTGGCATGCACTGAAACTTTTCTGCTTGAATTAGTACTTTTGTGTCTCTGCTTTCGCCAAGTGTTTTCATTCTTCCCATTTTCTGCATCTCTGCTATGGGTGTTGATTTCATTGCTCCCGACATTATTCTAAGTGCCTAGTTTTGCACTTTATCTAGATCTTGTAATGTGGTGTTTGATGCAGGACACCACGCAGCTGAACCATATTCCAGGTGTGGTCTTATGCCTTGCTGGTAAACTTTACTGAGTATATTCCCACTGGCTCCCCATGTGGTTCCACTTAGTTTTCTCAGGATAGCTAACTTCCTCCTGGCTTTTGTTGTTGCTTTGTTTATGTGCTGCTTCCATACAGCTTATCATCAAAAGGAACTCCGAGGTATGTTGGTTGTTTGTCTTCTTTCAAGAGCTCTCCATCTATCTTGATATGACCGGCTTTTTGTTTTGGTGAGAGGGTAAAGAGTGTAGTGCTGCACTTATCTGTGTTAATGCTGACGCACCATCTATAAGCCCATAAGGTTAGGGCATTTGTTTAGTGGCCACTGTCGCATGTTCTTCCGTGCACCAGGTCGTCAGCATACATTGCCACTTTTATCCCGTGTGGTAGTTCAGCAACTAGGTCATTGATGTAAACCAAGAAAAGTGTGGGTGACAGGACTCCTCCCTGGGGGACTCCATGATGCAGTAGGACTTTCTTGCTTTTTTGACCATCTAATTGTACCCTGGCTCTTCTATTATGCAGGTATGCTTTTACCCATTTGTAAATTCTTGAGCTAACCCTGTAATTTTGCAATTTCTTTAGGAGCCCTTCTATGAAAAATCTGTAACAAGGGGCCAAAAAAAAGTTACAATTATTAAATAGTTATATTGTTCCAGTGGCAATATATGGTAAATCATAAATTTGAAAATGGAAACAAAAGGCAGACAAAGACCAAAACAAAAGTGGATTGAAGTAGTTACCAACATTCTCAGACAGTGTAATATTACTGCATATCAAGTGACCAAATGTGCCACTGTGTGAACACTGATTGTCCTTCAATCCTGTGATGCCTCACAGCACATTAGGAGAGACAAAATGAAATGCTATTGAAAGGTCTAAGATTATCATGGACAGAAAGATGAACCAATGTAGGAGTCCACAAAGATCTGAATATAGAAGAAGACTTTCTACTCAAACTATAAAAAAATGCAGGCCAACATTTCAGATGTATATAGAGACACAATTGTTGAAGAAAGATTAATCATGGAGGGAAAAATTCCAGGAAAGAGAACAAGAGGCAGACCAAGACAGCAATGGACACAGGATATCGAAGACAGTCTTAACAAGACATTGAAAGAGGCTGGGCAACTTGCATGGAATAGAAAGGCTTACAGAATGTCAGTGAGGATAACAGTCTATAAAGGACATGTCACATGGATAGCATAGTAATTGATTGCAGAAGATTATCTTGAATGTTATTATTACTGTGATATAAAAGTGCTGTTTACAAGCTTTGTGACCCGTGAGATTTTGCATGTAACCAGCAATTGTGCTTCCTTTGAACTGTAGACCTTCATTAACAAATGCTATCTTATCAGATATTGTTGCACCTATGTATTTCTGGGGTCCGATAGGGGAAGCAAATAATAGCGATACTGTTACGTTCCAAGTATGTCATAAGAGGTGACTAAGGAGATTTTGAGGGTGGAGCTGGCTGTCCTACCCTACAGAGGGTCAATATGTGTGTCTTGTCTGCCCTGGCTATCCCTCTATCTCTCTAGTCTGCCCTGTTTGCCTCTTTAGCCTGCCCTGTATGTCTCTATAGTCTGTGCTGTCTCTCTAGTCTGCCTTGTCTATCTGCCTTTGTAGTCTGTCCTGTCTGTCTCACCAGTCTGCCTTGTTGGTCTCTCTAGCCTGCCCTGTTTCTCTAGTCTGCCCTGTCTAGCTCTATAGCCTGCCTTGTCTGTCTAGTATGTCTCTTTATCTCTCTGTGTCTCTAGTGAGCCCATTCTGTCTGCCTGACTAGCTAGTTATCATTCTTTCTATTTTGTTTTCATTTTTGCTTTTAGATGCTACAGGATTAAATGACGATCAGCTTTTGGACTATGGCACTTTTGGTCGCTTGATATGCAGCAATATTACTTTGTCTCAGAATGTTGGTAACTGCTTCAAGCTACCTTAATTTTGGTCGTTCTCTGCCTCTTGTTGTTTCCATTTTCATGTTGTATGCTCTTGCCGCTGGCCGAAACAGGTTCATTTTCATTAACTTGCAGAACCATTTCAGTTTCTGTTTTTCAAGATATTTGACCATAAAATTTTCTACAAAACTAGATTAATAGGGAATTTGTCTTTAGTGACAACCATTTCTATGCCTGGGTTTATGTCAATCATTTTCCTGTTAGAGACATTGTCTTCTTTGGCTATTATGCTCATATATTTTTGTATTGACTTTATAGTTTTTTTTAAGGGGAATTCCCTTATATGAATTTATTATTTATAAATAGCTGTCCATGTGTTGTGAAGCCTGTCGAAGGAGAGAAAAGCTAAGTACCATTGCTATCTGCTATGCATGTCATAATAGTCAACTAAATTGGTGAAACGTATTGAGTACCCTATACCATGTTCTGCTGTTTGTCCACCACAAGTGATGATAATCATTTTGTTACATCAGCTTTATGAAATTCAGTTAGAAGTATGATCTTGTATAAAAGTATGTGGATAGTGTGGGTATACTATGATCACTTTGAATGCTGTTTGATCTGCCCTAAATTTTATGTATACTCTTCTGTGTTGATCCTTTAAATTTATCCCTTTTTTCATTCAATGTTGCAGCTTTTTGTAATTGTATTGTGCCATGTAGCTGTGTTTTGTGCAGCATCTTCCCGTGTATCATGGTTTATGTCACATATTTTCAATGAGATGTTTAATGAATCCTTCTAATGCTTCTTTTGTCGGCCTTGACAGAGCTTGACCTTTATCTCACAGTAAAGGAGTGCTAAACCCTACACCGTGATCTTCCATTCAAAACACTTTACATGAAAGTGTATCACAAATTTGAAAACATCATTTTGGAAATTGGCATGAGCTGTCCAAGTGTGAAATCCTGCAGCTCTAGATAGAAGAAGAATAATATGATTCTACCTCATTATTTCAGTTTATTTGAATTATATACTTGCAGAGAGATCTAAGTGGACACAAGAATATCATTCGTTATATCGAGTCCAGTGTTACTGTCACTCAGAATCGTGTGTATGAAGTACTTATACTTATGCAGTATTGCAGAGGTAAGGAATATAAATTTGTTAGATTTTGTGGTGTTAGGAAAGGATTCATATGCAAAACATAGAAAATGTTTCAACTGTGTTTCCATAGAAAACATAGGTCACTTGATCAATAAAATATCAATTTGTGACTGCATTTGTATGTGACAATAAAATGTAGTAAATAATTATCAGTGAAAATAGGCTATTGATTGTGCATGCTTCTGGCAGGCTAACTGTAACCCTGAGTTACTATACTCTAGTTACATGATTTATAAATGATGGGGAAATTTTGCTTGTGTGTGCCAGTGTTATGTTGTGTACAATCAAAATTGAAAATGTGCATAAACACACACAAAGAACTTACAGCGGCAAGGTCACTCACAGACCTAGTTGGAGAAATCACGGCTCCTTAAATTCCTCGTCATAAATGACTTTCACTTACATAACTATTAAATATTATAAACATCTCTCTCAAACACCATATGTTGATCTACAGTAACTGAAACACTAAAGCTTTAAAATCATCCTTTTCTGAATCACTGAAACACTAAAGCTTTAAAATCATCCTTTTCTGAATCATAATCTGTGAAGAAATAGCAGAAAATCGCTGCATTGAAGATAGGCCTATGTAGTTCAGTTTCCAAACATGAAAGTTTGAATAAATTATCACTGCTGAAAATTAAGGAATAATAACTCTAGCACACACTTACTATAAGAACATATGGGAAATAAACATAGAATGGCTGCCTTGATGTAGACATTTGTTGACGTCGGATTTCTATCACTAGATGACATTTGTAGACTACGGGTTGCTACAGGTTAAATTACAATAAATTACCATCTGTAGTAGAAGAATGTTCTAGAAGTGGTAATATAAACACCCTTCTTTCCTCATGGATGAACGACTCTCAGGAAATTAAATAATTCTCTGAAATTCTATCCCATCTAAGTGAGCAAGTAAAGACACCATGCTGATAGGACAACTGCCTTTCATGCACAAACAACCAATAAAGCTCTTGGGTCCCCTAGAGTGTTTACACATCTTCTGGTGCATAAGTACAGACAAGGATTTTCTATTTGTTATTCCCATCTCTCTCAAGTTTTCCTTTCTCCATGTATTTCATGATTTTTCCTGCAGCTTCTATGTGATTGGTCTTGTAGCTAAATTGTACAAAATTCTCTCCATAATCTGAGTGTCCACCATATCCTGGTCAGTTTGTCTCCATATCTCATCATTTCTTATCTAAGAAGAAGAAAAAGACTATTGGAATTTCAAATGTACAAAATAGTGAATATCTAGTTTTCAGAAATTGGTACATAATTTGAATATATTATGCCCAGGATATAGGTAACTGTAAAAGTTTATAATTATTCTCAGTTGGAAACTAAACTACTGTTTGCACAAAATATTTGTATTATTCAGTAGTTTTACTGCAAGAAATGACAGATTATTTTACTTTGACAATTCACATGTTACTTTGTTCACATGTTACTTTGTTCACATTCACATGTTATTGGCAGAATATAATATTTTTTGTTCTTGTGATAGGGTCTGTTATACAGTTGATGAATGACTGCATTGACTCAGGGTTCTCAGAGAAGGATATTATTAAGATCTTCTGTGATGTTTGTGAAGCGGTTTCCAGACTGCATCACTGTCAGACTCCCATAAGTCATCGAGATTTAAAGGTTAGCATGGTATTTAGATTTCTTTTATGAGTTTCATCTTCTGCTGTCAACTGTGCTTTCTGTCAAACTTCCATAATTCATCAGATTTTAAACACTGTTTTCATATTTACAGTCTTATTGTACTAAATTATTAATCTTTTGCTGTCTTCTATTTTATTTGTCAAACTCTCATAATTAGTCATTATTTAAAGGTTAGCATATTTTTGTTATTTTTGAAAGGGCAGACCAAGAAGACGAACTGATGACATTAAAGATAACATCAATATGTTGTTGGAAAATGCAATCCGCATAGCCCAAAACAGAGAGAGGTTTAGGGAGTTCATTGGGAAGACAACGTTCTGGAGAGAATACGTCACATGGCATCATTATATTTTTGTTACAATTTTCTAGTAATTATCTGATTTGTTATCCTCTGCTGTCCTTGAGGAACTCTGTGATGTTAGGCTATTTACCACATGTTCAAGATGTCACAGGTTCAATGCCTGACTATGACACCTTGTTGACAAGAGAATTTCTTTTGAAATCCCTGCGAATTATTTCTTGAAGTTATGAAGTTACACGCTGTGTGGTACACTCTGCAGGTGAAATGCTGCTCGGTTGAGAATGTAGGAGGGCGTATACGGGAACCCTGGTACAATGAAGTCGATCCTATAGGTCTTTAGACCCTTTTGGAGCCTGCTGTCTACTGTGCTCTATTTTTCTACAGTTCTTCTAGTTTTATTGTCTCAGTGGTGCCACTCGCAATCTTAAACAGATGTTATGATATAAATAATCCAATGTCTTTTACTTTCTAGGTGGAAAACATATTGATTGGTGAGGGTGGTAGCTATGTGCTTTGTGACTTTGGAAGTGCTACTGGGAGAGTTATGGATCCTTCACAGCAAAAAGTAACAGCAATTGAGGAAGAGATTCAAAAGTAAGGAATTATGTTAAAACTAGAAATATGCTTAAGTGTAACAGTGGTCTCGTGTGACATCTGTGGGGGTAAATCACAATGTTGTTACAGACGTATCAAAGACATCGGTGGTGGAAATCAAAATATTGTAACAGTTGTATCAGATGACATCTGTGGTGGAAAACAATGTTGATTTAGAATGTAAAAGGTTTTTCACTGTTCTCATGTGCTTCTAACAACTAGCAGATAGTCAAGATCCTAAAAGAACCTCATTGGTGCATCCAAGTAGGAGGTTGATTTCAAAACTTGAATGAATTACCTAGAAAATGCTTTATGGGTTGATTTGTATATAATAATAATAATACCCATACCCCGTCAGGGTTAAGACATCCATGATTCACCATCATGCATGTTTCATCAAGTCTTTGATAAAGTGAAGTATGGCCCATTAAATGGATGGGTAACAGTTAAATACAGTATCTGCAACAACTAGACAACAATGGATGGACTACTGGGCCACTAGTTCAAAAGGAAAAGTATTATATGCAGATATGTCCCAATAACATCCACATAACAGCATAAATAGGCTACTTCAAATGCTAAACAAAAATATTTACGCATGTATAACTTAACAAACACACAAAAAACTGCAGACCATACACCATACCGCAAAAACTGCAACAGACGAACAGGAAACTGTAAAACACTACCGTATATATATCCTGCACTGCAAGACTGTGGAAACAACTATTACTATAAATCCCCTATGTCATAAATACCCTCTATACAGTCACAACACAGAGAGAAGACATGCATCTACCACCACCTGGTATGGGAGAAAAATTGAAGGGTTGTAACCCCAGGAATCAGATAAGTAAGTTAGTAAGTAATGATTACTGTTAGGGATTAGTGGATAAGTAAGTTCGTATGTAATGATTACTGTTTGGGAATAGGGGATAAGTAAGTTAGTATGTAATGATTACTGTTAGGGATTAGTGAATAACTCTGCTGTAGTGGATTCATATGCTACTTCTGAACATATTGCTCTGTTATTGCTAGCATTTAAAAAAATGTATACTATATAATGATATCTGCATTCATCAAGAGCCGACACTGAGTTACTGGTTGATCAAAGACAAAACAAGACTGATATCTGCATTCATCAAGAGCCGACACTGAGTTACTGGTTGATCAAAGACAAAACAAGACTGATATAAATGAATGAATTAATAATTTTATCTCTACAATAAATGAAATTTATTTGAACTTGATTAACAGAAACACATTTTTTTAAAAAGTTGACAGAAGCATTTTCTGACAGGCAAAGCCACCAAGAAGTAGTAAGGAATGGTACCTTCATAAGGGACTCTGACTCCCAAAGCATGCTGTGTAAGTTAGAAAAGTATATGTTAACAAAATAATGGATAATGCAACTGAACAACTTGGTTGTAGAAAATATTAATATACTGCCTTGGACATGCAGGTTTCAGAGGCAACTAAAGAGCAGACATATTGGCATGCAATGTTGTAGTTGGCGCACAGTATTGAAAAGAGATAGGGTTGACCTAATATTTATTAGTTAACTCTAGAGTGAAGAACACATACAAAGAATGGCACAAATGAGGATGACAAGGGATGAAAGGAGAAAGTATGACCTCTCTTAAAAGATCCGATGGTCACCAATCAACATCTGACTGAGTGCATATTTTTGGATGGTTGCTGGCGTGGGAAGTGGAGTACTTATGGAATATACCATGATGCTGATATCTAGTCATGGATCTGTAGATTTTTCAATAATTTTTTGTTACAGATATACCACACTGTCATATAGAGCTCCTGAAATGATAGACTTATATGGGGGAACACCTATCACCACAAAATCTGATATTTGGGTAAGTAAATGATGAAGGTAGATATTTTGGCTAGTTCTTATCATCTCTCATAACAACAATTTGAGATTTTGTTAGTAATGGACCCATTCTTTTGTACAACTACGTGTGCGGAGAGGCACTGAGTGTGTCACAGTACCAAGTTTAATTTTTGTTACAGGCAGTTATGTTTCTGAACCATTCAGAAAGCAGTGGCAACATGCTGAATGTAAATATTTCCTAGAAAATCACTACAGCCAAATAATTGGTGAATCACATTGTTTTGAATAGGATATCCCTATTAGTGTTCTTTTACATTTATAGCGCATGCGGGTCTCACCAATGGCTCACTAGACAAACCAACCATGCCACAGAAAAGTTTTGCTAATCACTCAAGACACACATAATAAAACACAAATTGATGTTTCGATGAAAAGACCTCTATCAAGACAAAAATTTTAACATACAACAGAAATGGACAGTATAATTCTTACTTATAATTATAATATTTGATGCTTACTTAATTTGTATAATTCTCTATAATTCTGGCTGTTAATTTTCTGTGTTTTAATTTTTATCTTGATAGAGTCTCTTTTGTCGAAACGTCGATGTGTGTGTGTTGTTATGTGTGTCTTGAGTGATTAGCAAAACTTAATTACCCTGTTACTTGATTTATTGTGAATATAGTACCAAACTTGTTTTTTTTTTCTCAATAGAGCTTGCTCATTTTATTTTCAATTTTTACAATTATCATGTTTAATTAATATATATTTTTTTTATATGCTCAGGCCTTAGGATGTCTGCTTTACAAGTTGTGCTTTTTCACTCTTCCTTTTGGAGAGAGTTCTCTTGCCATACAAAGTAACAACTACACTATACCAGATAATTGTCGATACTCCACAAGCCTCATGTCGTTGATTGGTAAGTATAGAATATTTCATAAGCACTTATAGCTACTGTCATGTGTATAAAAGAAGAATCTACTGTTATAATACTTACTGTGTCTTGTAGTACTTACTGTGTCTTGTAGTACTTACTGTATCTTGTAGTACTTACTGTGTTTTGCAGTACTGAAACAGCATAAACTTGTTTGGTTTGGACATGTAACGAGACACAAGTCATTTTCTAAAACCTTTTTGCAAGGAGTGGCTGTTGGTGGAATGGGCGAAGGTTCTGGATTGATCCAGAAAAAATCCTGGATTGACAACCTCAAGGAATGGTCTAGACATGCATTTTTCTACATTCATAATAATGACTGACGACAGTGTTTGGATGGTGATTTTGTACAGACATCAGTACTATACAAGAATCAGTGGACAGGGTCACAACTTTTAATTTTATGAGCAGACACCGTTTGCGCATTTCATCCAACTTTTTAATGTGTAGTATGTGCAATGATCGTCAAGGTAGATGAAAGCCTATTTACCAAAAGAAAGGCAAATTCTGGTAGAGTGTTGCCTCAGAAATGGGTATTTGGTGGCCCATGTTGTGAGACAAAGGATGTTTTCTTGCAAGTGGAAGATGAAGTTCTGCTACCTTAATGAAGGTGATTGTTGACAATATTGAGCCTGGGTCAATGATATATACCGACTATTTGAAAAGATATAATACTACTGAGAGCAGGCTTCGGCTATCTAACAGTGAACCACAGATACAACTTCGTGGATCAGGTACCGGGACCCATACCCAAACAGTGAAGTGAATGTCGGGAAGTGTGAAGTGGTGAAATAAGAAACACAACGGAACAGCACAGCATCACTTAAACCGCTACCTAGCGGAGTTCATGTTGTGATCTAGGCTCCAGAACAATGCGTAGCCATCCATCAACTCATCAACACCTGCACCTCTCCATAATATGTCCCCACCAACATAGTCCCTACCTATCGGCTACACTGTTCCAAATCCTAACCCCAACACTGAAAGCGGTTCCATCCCAAATTCTAAACATATAACCAACCCCTAATTGTAAATGCCCCCTTCCAAAAGCACTAAAATACGCAGCCTTCCCTCCCAGCAGTATTAGTGAGATTCACAATAACAAAAGGACATAATAAATATCAATGTTAATGCTAACATTGATTAGTTGCCTCTAACTGCACTGATCACTTCTGACTTGAACACGACAGACTATCACTAAAACTAAGGGGTTATGAAGTGTAAACAAGAAAACATACAAATTACAATACACAATACATTTGGAACTATCATGTATTTCTCAAGAATATATAAAACAAGCAGTGGAAAAACAATGAAAACAGTCAAAACAATGTTAACACTACAATGTAAACAATACGAAGTCAAAGGTGGAAATGGTGTATATGGAAACATATAGTCATGGAACCCTCTAGAAAGTTTTGTTCTTTCTCCCATGTTATTCATTACATATATCAATTGCATATGTGAAATTTCCCATGCTAATGAAGAAGACAACCTAAACAACCTCCTGAGTGAAATTCTTTTTGCAGACGATCAAGCAATAATAGCAACAACAAAAGAACAACTACAACAACATATAAATAGACTCCACACAACATGTAGGGACTTTAGCATGAAGATAAACACAGAAAAAAACTGAGGTAATGTCAGTCACAAAAACAGAAAGAAACACCATTATTCTAATCAATGACCAACAACCAAAACTTGTGAAAGAATTAAATTATCTTGGAAGCATCATATCACCGAATGGAAAAAACACCAAAGAAATCCAACACAGCAATATAGCATACCTGATCTTAGGACAGATGTCTCCTATTTTCAAAAACAAATGTGTAAACATGAACACCAAAACTGCACTATATAAAATGATCATCATACCATCACTATGCTACCAATGCCAAATGTGGACACTAACAACAAAAGCCAAACGAACACTTGTAACAACAGAAATGACTTATCTACGTAGAGTATTCATAGTAACAATAAGAGACAAAAACGAAAACATCAGAATACTAACAAACACAATGCCAATCCTGGATTATATCAAAAGACAACAGATTAAGTGGTTTTCGCATGCTTCAAGACTACCATCAGACAGTGCCCCTCAAATAAGCATTACTATACAGACACAATGGATATAAAACCAGGGGCAGAGCATGCACATTATGGATCATAGAAATAAAAGAGGCAACTAAAACAAGTGTATATGAAGCACACAAAACTTCTGCCCCTGATGCTGCAAGGCATAAAGGGATAAAAGGACACGGCACAAATAAGGTGCCCATTGTGCAAGGTATATGTTTGTGACAACTAATATTTTGTGACAAATTTATTCACCGTCCTAATGGTTAATTCTTCAGATAATACAGCCTGACCATAATAACATATTGTACAACTAATACAGCCTAATCCTCATAACTTATTCTCTAATCTTAACCCTAACAGCTTATTCTACAACTAATACATCCTAACCCAAAACCCTAATAAATCCATCCGAAAACACATCCCAAAAAACCCCACCTGTTATGTATGGCCATCAATCAACATCATCAAATCCAATCTCCATTATGAATATTGGCAGCAGCAGACCTCTATTCTCTGTTTCTTGCTTTGGTAGGTAATTCTGCTTGTCTGTAACTTGTCTATTCCATGATGTTTCTTGCTTTGGTAGGTAATTCTGCTAGTCTGTAACTTGTCTATTCCATGATGTTTCTCCCCAACTTGTAACTCTGCCTACCTCTTGCTCCCCTCAACTCTACCACCAAGTACAGCCTTGTTAATATGTTCAAATTATGGATTTGATTTTACAATGCAGTGTTGTCAAAAAGCCTTCGACAGAGTAGACAGACAACAACTTTGGAAAATATAATCAAAATAATCTCATAATCTTTATTTTTTGGCCACTTCCTGAAACAGGGAGGTTTGGAGAACATAGTCACAACAGTCAAGACTGAAGGCAACAGAGACAGAGGGCGACAACGTGAGGAAATATTTGACAATTTGGCACGGCAGGGAAATAACAAAGACCTTTATACATAATGCTGGAGACAGAGAGCTGTGAAGAGCCATGATTGCCTACGCCAGCCGGCATGGCATGTGATGATAATTTTGTCAGAACCTCTTTTCTTCTAGTTCCATGAGGTTCTTCATATTCTTCTATATATCTCAAATGTATCATTCCTGTCTTCTAGTTGTTTGTTCCTTCAATAGAGTCCCCTAAATCTAAATACCTGCTAGAATTGACATTAGTGATTTAACACCAACGATGTGACAGTAACAACGATTCCGATACATAATTCTGGAGACAGAGAGCTAAGGAGAGCCATGATTGCCTACACCAGCCGGCATGGCACCTGATAATGATATAACACCATCAACAATGCACATCTACTTAAAAACAAAAATCAGCGCACCAAATAACACACCAATAGACAGGTGTCTGTGCATTATAGAAAACCCTTTTTACATGATATTGTATGATCTACATTATAGGACTTTTACAAAAATTACCTCTCATTGTTTATTTCCACGGCCGTCAAAGTAGACAGGCCTTGTCTGCTTTGCAGATACGATATGTACTCACTGCTGAAAAACTGAAATCCAAAAGGTGAAATTTGGAACATGGCAATGAAGATTTGCTAATCACTGGAAACAACATTATAACATATACAAATCAATGTTTCGACCAAAAGCCTTCATCAAGAACACATTGTCAGCAAAAAGCGATGAGATAAGTATAGTTCTATGGTCTTCACAGTGCTGTATTTATGAAAAACTAGAGAATAAAGTGGAGCTTTTGCTTTAACTACAAGTAGCATGATGATGGAAATTATGACAATGACCATGGACCTTTGAGTTTTACAGATAAGGAAAGTTTCTGTGAAAAGGAGTTGCTCTGCAGAGTAAAATTCTTCCTACTTAACTGCTACCATTGGGGTATTTTCATAATATGAATCATGGCTTTTTCTACTGATATTTTCAGTGTACACATATGGTTATATGTGCATTGTTATTATTAGTATTATTATCATTTTTATTATTAGTATTATTAATACTACTGCTACTATTATTATTACTAGTATATGTTTTCAGTGTACACATATGGTTATATATGCATTATTATTATTATTATTATTATTTTTTATTACTACTGCTATTATTATTATCATCATTATTATTGTTATGTTATGTTATGTTATGTTCCTCCAGGGCCATAGGCGGCGCATAGGGCAGAAACCATAGCCTTCCATTTCTGTCTTTGTGTTGCCAGGTCTTTCAATTGTTGCATGTTGTTTAGGTTCATTGACATGCCTTCTCTATTAATGGTTCTTCGTAGAGTTTCTCTAGGTCTCCCTCTTCTTCTTACTCCAGGTGGCACCCAATATAGTGACTGCTGGGGAATTCTTAGGCTGTTCATTCTGAGAACATGGCCGATGTAAGTCCAACGCCTTTGTCTAATGAAGGAAGATATATAGGTTTGTTTGCTTTCCTCTCTTATAGTAGTGTTAGATTTAAAGTCACTCCACTTAACGTTCAGAATGGTACGTAGGCATTTGTTTTAAAAGGAGTCGAGTTTTTTTTGTGTGGCTTTCCAACTTTCGCACCCATATGATAGAATAGGGATGATGTTGGAGTTAAACAACTTGAGTTTTGTGGTATTTCTTAGTGTGTTTGATGTCCAGATGTTGTGTAGTTTATTGAAAGCACCTGCTGCAAGGGCAATACGGTGTAAAATTTCTTTTGATGAGTCTCCATCCAATGCTAGATTGGTGCCTAAATACGTAAAATTGTTGACTTTTAATAATGGAACATTTTGAATTTCTATGTTGTCGTTGGATCTCGTAAAATCTAGTATGTGAGTTTTTGATGTGTTGATTTTCAACCCTATCTGATTTGAGTAGTTTTATTAGTATTATTATTAGTATTATGCATATCAGCAGTTACATATAGCATTTGTGAAAATATATGAAAAATTAAGTATACAAACTTGATTGTTCTTGTTTGTTTGCAGCCTTTATGTTGGAAAAAACTTGATTGTTATTGTTTATTTGTAGCATTTATGTTGGAAAATACTTGATTGTTCTTGTTTGCAGCCTTTATGTTGGAAAAAGACCCAAAGAAGAGACCAGATATATTCCAGGTGTCGCATATAGCCTTCCAGCTTGCAGGAAGGCCGAACCCAGTACCTAATATGAATGTAAGTAAACTATGTTGCATTTATCAGTCAATGAGTTCCTGTATCCTTCTATGCAATGGAGAAGGGCTGTTTCTCCAGAGCTTTATGTAACAGCTAGAAGACCCTGACTCATAGGTGTGCAGTGTTTTGAGAAGAAGCTTCCTTTTGCGTCTTTGACTTCTGCGTTCATAATTATTTCTTGCTGGACCAGGACTGTCGCCAGGATGAAGATCCCAGTCTTCTCCAGGTCAAAGCGGCTGAACCAAAGTTGTTTTGCCTCAGTTGAGTTTGGCCATACCTTGCCTTGAGTTCTTTGTATTCTGAACAGTCTAGCAGTATGTGTTCAGGGGTCTGTATGACTGTTCTTTGTATTCTGAACAGTCTAGCAGTATGTGTTCAGGGGTCTGTATGACTGTTCTTTGTATTCTGAACAGTCTAGCAGTATGTGTTCAGGGGTCTGTATGACTGTTCTTTGTATTCTGAACAGTCTAGCAGTATGTGTTCAGGGGTCTGTATGACTGTTCTTTGTATTCTGAACAGTCTAGCAGTATGTGTTCAGGAGTCTGTATGACTGTTCTTTGTATTCTGAACAGTCTAGCAGTATGTGTTTAGGGGTCTGTATGACTGTTCTTTTCTGTACAGACTATTTTGACATTCATTTGTGTGGGCCACCCTGATCCGGTACAGGTGGCCCTGTAGTCTACAGCTTCCTGTTGCAAGGTTTTGTTGTTTTACTTCAAATGATCACATTTTATTTCAAGTTGCTTGTATTGTATGATTTACATGTGGATATTGTCATAATTGTTATTACACTATTAAGAAATAGCGATTTATGCTCGGATCTCTTTTGCTCACGGGAATATCTTTGACAGTTGTACCCGTGCAGGACTCGAGGGTATTGAGCGAAATTGGTGAGCCGATACACTGGCGAGCAAGGCCACCATGTCAATAGGTACATCAATCTAACATAATTAATGCATTAAAGGACGGTATCCATGCAGATTTTAAAAAGTGTGAATAATTATCGCTATCAAGACTGCTGATAGGTGTAAAGATTGGTGATACACTGAGATTGGTGTAAAGATCGGAACAATCTGCGCTGAGAAACATAATAGATATATATAAAAAACTGATATTAAATCTGCATTGAACTGCAACTGTCAGCCGCTACACTCTGATTGGTTTATTGAGACAGGGATTAGAGCAACAATGGACCTGTCTGGTGTGCACTAATGATAACCTATAGTCATAACTCTTCTCTGGAACTCATAACATTGCCAACAGTCCTTGATGGATATATTATAGAGCGAGAGAAAAAGAGACAAGTGCAGTGGTTGGTTTGGTTTGTTGGATGCTGATCCAGCGGTCCATGGGCTAATGCCCTTTGACCTAATGCCATTAAATGGCATATTGTTGGGAAGTCTGTGGATTTTCGGCCCACCCCGGGACAGAGCCAGAGAATAACTATCACACCTCCAGGAAGGTAGGTTTCAACCTATACACTGCTCCCAGCCACTGTAGCCAAGATAGGGTTCACTGTGCTCATTCCCCGCCACCAATTGACTACTGGTTATGCCGAACTTCTCTATTGCTCCAGTCATGCAACCAAATGTTCAAGTCAAAAGGATTGTCACGTCCTGAGTCACTGTGCCTCTATGATGGGTCTCAGCCATAGGAAAAAACAGTGATGTCAGATCACAGTACATCTCTGGCTCCCTCCCAACCACAGAGGGTGCATACATATATATTTAGGTAAACATGAAAAACATTTCAATAACAAAATAAAAGCATAATTGTAAAGATGACGTGCCATGAAGATTCTCTAAGAAGATAACCTCAATATAACGGCATGCCATCCACTAAGGTTTTCTGTTGCATGGGTGGTTTGTCTAGTGGGCCATTGGTGAATCCCACAGACACAACCACATGCGTAGCAGGTGCAGTGCATACAAATATCAATCATTATTATTTTGTTCTGTAGCACCTGCTATTTGTGCATCAATAATAGTAGTAGGTACCTGCATATGAAGAAATTATACTGATCAATTTCTCCATTTCAGTCCACACCAGTGCCTGATATCAAGAGTTTGTCTAGTCCATTAACAGAGTCTGAGGCAAAGCAGATCAAATCTAGTGCTCAGAAGTAAGGCATCAATTTAACCCTTGTGAAAACATGCATGCTTCTTTGTTTGTGTGTACGTGTATACATGTCTGTAAACACATCCAAAAACAGTGAATTTCTTTTGAACTCCTTATAGGCAGATGTCTGGCCAGTGTACAAAATATATGCTTCAAGGACTCCACAAACTGTCTTTAAAAAGTTTCTATATTATCATCACCCCTTGGGAGTTCATTTCTCAGAATCAACTAAATAGTGCCCCAACACCAACAAAGGTGATCTCTTCACAAGCACAGGTACATAGAAAATGTGCTGCCTGATATGACAGAAAAATATATGCACAAATGTAGAACTCTGACTATATATTCGAAATATGGCAGGGGCATTATATGCCATTATTGGACTTTTTGGTCATCTCCACACACACACACACCGGTAAGATATAGCAAGTCGGACATTTTTGTCATCATTGTATGTCATGGATATCTATTAGTGATATCTAGTAATGATTGGATGATTTTCAGAGAAACATAATGATTGGATGATGCTCAGAGAAGAAAGACATCATGATTAGATGATGCTCAGAAAAGAAATATATAATGATTTTCTGATGCTCAGAAAAGAGAGACATGATTGGATGGTGCTCAGAGAAAAATATCTAGTAATGATTGGATGGTGCTCAGAGAAAAATATCTAGTAATGATTGGATGATGTTAAAGAAACATATCTAGTAATGATTGGATGATGTTAAAGAAACATATCTATTAATGATTGGGTGATGTTAAAGAAATATATCAAGTAATGATTGGATAATGCTCAGAGAAACATATCTAGTAATGATTGGATGATATTAAAGAAAAAATATCTAGTAATGATTGGATGATATTAAAGAAACATTTAGTAATGATTGGATAATGCTCAGAGAAACATGTCTAATAATGGTTGAATGATGGTCAGATAATTAACTTCTAAATTAACCACATGACAATTCAATATTTCAGAAACACAAATCTTCCCACCGTGGAGAGTACTACAGTAGCTCCCCGACAAAGACCACGAGGTCAACCCGCACCTACCAACACTACCCTTGGTCTTCCTATTCAAACATCCATTGCTCCAAGAAAGCGACCAACAGCAAGTAATCCAAACACTCCTGTTGGTAAGCTGTTTAACTCTTTCGTCTTTGTGTATGTTTGTGCTTTCAGATAGTATTTGTTTGTCTTGAAATCATGTCTCTTTACTCAGAGCTACACAACACTGATTCTAACATTTGGACGAATATATTACTGATTAATATATTAATCAGAACATATGATTGTTCACTAAATGGAACAAAGCAACAACTGACAAACACCTTCAGAGATCACTAAATGGTACGATATCTAGCTCATGTAGTGCAGTATTTGATGCTGGACACCATGCAGTGAACCCATTTTCCAGGTGTGATCATATGCCCTACTGGTAAATTGCTCCCCATATGTTTCCACTTAGAGTTTTCTCTTGATGGCTAACTTTAGAAGAATAAGATGAAATGACAAAGAACCAAAACAGCGACAACTCTGGAGTCACTAGATCACTGAAGAAGAAAGCAACTTCAGTATGTCCACCATATCAGTTTATTAACATTGTGACTTTGATGCCTTGAATGTTAGCCTGACTGCTCTCTCTTTATTTAAATGGCTATATTGTTTAAGACAGTAGATCCAGGTGATACGCAGGTGATTATAAGTCTTATCTTGTCCTAACCATGTGTTCCACTAGAGCTCATGGGGAGTCCTAGTCTTCTTTCTTTAGCTAACTGTGTTGCCGCTGCCAAAGTGCAGCCTAGGTGTTCTAGTATTTCTCTGATGTTATCTATCCATCTTCGTCTGGATCTTCCCGTTTCTCTTTTTAGATGATCTTTTAGTGAAGGCTATTGATGGAATGCGATATGGTTCCATTCTGATTAGGTGGCAGAACCATTTCATCTATTGTGTGTCTATGGTCTATGTATTCTTTGCATAATATTGTTTTCATTAGATTTCTTATATTGTCACTGTTTATTCTATCTCTTTTTGTTAACCCCATTGCTGTTCTCAGATATTTCATTTTGCATACAGCGAGTTTTTGCTTTAGCTTCTCTATCAGGGTCCAGGTCTGGCATTGGTAACACAGTGTCGGTATGTGTTAACGTTCTTTTGGAGATTATGTTGATGAGATGGCTCACCAATTCTTCCAGAGCCTTTCAGCAGTGGTGCCAATTGATATAAAACTGTAGCTATAGATAATGTCCACTGACAAGAAAGGCTCTGGAAGAATTAGTTAATCAGCACAAGAGATAAGTTGTGGGGGCAGTGATATTGTCTGCGCCAACGGGCATGACTCATAAGATAGTATTAGTTGAAGTCATGTATTACAATTACATTGTACAATTAATATGAACACGATTGCATTACCTACTGAGCATGTTTTTTTGCAGATGTTGGACCTCAGACTACCCCATCTGCACAAATTGGGATCCCCGTGTCCCCCATGTGTGGACCAAATTCTCAACAGCCCTCACCAATAACAGGAAACCCACAAACAAACCTTTCCAATACATCAACTCAGTCTTTCTATAGTCAACAACAGATCTTGACTCAAGAGGTTAGCATCGTATATGTTTTTTATGTTGTTTTTTTATTAAGACCTGATTTATAATTCATACATTCAGTTCCAAGTTTTACTGAATTATCTATGCTTCTCTTCAGTTATAGATTATAGTTATAGATGTATCCCATCAACGGGAGGCAAAGGTAGGCCATCATAAGATCTTTTCAGGGCTTAACCACCTGTAGACATTAACCTTTTAACTGCAGCTCATGAGTTTACTCGTTACTCTATTTTGCTGCTGTTAATGAGTTTTCTGTCTTCTCATTGTTAAAAATGATTTCACTCTGAATTTGCCACGCAGCAGTATGTGTCAACCATCACATTCATGCAATATGTCCAGTACTGTCTTCCATTCACTGATGTTGATGTTTCTCCTTTGCAAAAGGAAATAAGCACAACTTTGAAAAAAACATTTTTTTGTAAATAACTCACCCTGTACATGACGTGGTCACAGCAGGGGCATGCTACCTTTATCACACAACTACATGTACCACCTTCCTGCAACTCCCTAATGGGACACACACAATCATTTTTAATTTGTATTTAACCATATTACTTCTTGAAGAAGCCTTGTTTCTGTTTATGTGTTATTTATGTTTCCAAGTTGACATTAAATAACAAATCTCAGTAAACAAACTGCTATTTGTAGATGATCAAAGTTTAATATATGAATCTAAACAAGAATTACAGTGGCACACACACTTGCGAACAATACAACATGAAACTAAACAAGAATTACAGGGGCACATACACTTGCTCCATACAACTTGCGAACAATACAACATGAAACTAAACAAGAATTACAGGGGCACACACACTTGCTCCATACAACTTGCGAACAATACAACATGAAACTAAACAAGAATTACAGGGGCACACACACTTGCTCCATACAACTTGCGAACAATACAACATGAAACTAAACAAGAATTACAGGGGCACACACACTTGCTCCATACAACTTGCGAACAATACAACATGAAACTAAACAAGAATTACAGGGGCACACACACACTTGCTGCATACAACCTGCGAACAATACAACAGGAAACTAAACAAGAATTACAGGGGCACACACACACTTGCTGCATACAACCTGCAAACAATACAACATGAAACTAAAGAATTACAGGGGCACACACACTTGCTCCATACAACCTGTGAACAATACAACATGAAACTAAACAAGAATTACAGGGGCACACACACTTGCTCCATACAACCTGCGAACAATACAACATGAAACTAAACAAGAATTACAGGGGCACACACACTTGCTCCATACAACCTGCGAACAATACAACATGAAACTAAACACATCTAAAACAGAGACTATGGAGTTCAGTAGAACACCTGACCAGTTAAGTGTACCTGTCAATGGTACAAAACTAAAGCAGGTCCCAGAGTTCAAATATTTAGAAAGTATCTTTACAGAGGATGGCAAACTCGATAGAGAGTGAAACAAGATGTCAGAAAGATAATAATGGATTTTTCATGTCAACAATACTCACCCATCAATTTGCGTGGCCAAAAAATGAAAATTGATGAGTAGTATTTGTATACTAATTCTGTATTAGCAATGTCAAGCATGGCCCTTGACAAGGACATTAGTGAAAAAGATCACAGTGTGTGAAATTAGATGTTTGAGGAAAGCTATAAATGTCACCAGAAGAGACAGATAGTGAAGATATCTGGAAGGAAATAAAGACCATTTCTAGTTAAGACTACAATGAGAGACAGCTAACCAGGTGGTTTTGGCCACATCATCAGAATGGAACAAATGCAACCGTCCCTTCTTGCATACAGCAGCAGAAGATCGGGATAAAACGTGAGAAGAAGACCAAGAACTAGATGGGTGGAGACAATCAAAGAAGCCTTGAAGAGACAAGGACACGGTAATCAAAATGGTCAAAGACAGACAACTTCAACTCCCCCATACCCACGCTTGACGCCGTACAAGTGGAAAGGACAATAGATAGACAAGTAGATATTATGGTCATTGTAGTATTGAGGCCTAATGGCAAGTGCTAATGTTAAATATTTGTAGTCTTGGAGAAATTTACATACATGTGCAGTGTTTGTGTTGTTATCTGTGTTTCTAGAAACTGGTCCATACTCATAACAAATTGAGAATATATATGTTGGAAGTCACCTCTTTTAGAGATGCTCTTTGGTTGAGTTTGTGAAATATGTTGCCTCAAGTTGCGAATAGGTGGCAGCTGAATGGACTTGGTTCAAGTCCCGTTAAGTGCTTTCTGATTTTTTCATTCACATCAATGAAACGTTGGTTTAGTCTTTGTTTCAATCTTACTTCCTGGGAATCTTACTTCATTATTTCAATCTTATCTTAGTCATATTTGTTATCTCAATTGTTCTAGCAACCTGTTGGGACTTATCAGATTGCTGGACAGCAGCACACACAGTCAGCACCGCATAACTTAAATGACAGCAGTCAGGATCAAGGGGCATTAGAGAAGAGACTTGTAACAGATGTCTCAAATAAGGAGGTAAATAAAGTACATTCTCCTGGTAATCTTTTTTTTTGGTTGTATTTCACCTTTTCCTTCATTCATGTGGAGTCATTAGAAAGATCTAAAATATGGGCCACACTGCGAACAATCACATTTATCTTTGTCCCTACACACGCATGTGTGGAGGGAAATGAGAGGGCTGACAAATAGCTAGCCTCGCTACCATAGCTGATGGTCATAACCAATATACAACCAACACCATCAGCTATTATATCCTGTGTGAGATTTACTGAAGCAGAGATCTGAACACCTATTGAGATGTCCAATCAACTTACCTAATACCTAATACATTTTTTAAACTATGAAGATTCTGAAAGTCATAGGGACCCATCAGACTTTCACTATGCCACAGCAAACCCCAAGTAGAAGAATGTAATATCATTATCTGTGAGCAGGTTGCTTGTGGCACATGATGATGATGTAATCATTTTATCTGTGAGCAGGCAGCTCCTGGCACATAATGATGATGTAATCTCTTTATCTGTGAGCAGGCAGCTCCTGTCACATGATGATGATGTAATATCTTTATCTGTGAGCAGGCATCTCCTGACACATGGTGATGTAATATCTTTATCTGTGAACAGGTAACTACTGACAGCCCTTTCTGAGGAAAGAAAAACAAAAAAGTCCTCATTTGAGATACATTCATAGGGCAGGTTATTCAGTACACATGCCAGATCTCCATCTGCCAAAAATACTCCTCCATGGTTAGATGAAGAGCATGCTTCAGGTGGCTAAAAGAAAGGTTAAAGGATTCGTTAAAGATCTCAATGCAAACCTATGACATAAACTGTAACACATGAGAGGATGCTGCACGAAACAGCACATGACACTTTGCAATAAAAGAATGGGCAACGTATGTGAGAAAGGGAGAGATGCAGCAGTGCTACTGCGGAGACTGCCTAGATGTTTAATGATAGAAGAAACACCATCCAAAGTGATCATGCCATGTCCAAACTGTTGAAGGATACTTGGGGTCACCATAGAACTTATCAATCACATACGAACACATAAACAAGGATGTATCTCTAAATGAATTCCATAAAGTGGATGTACCAAGTGGTGTTCATAACTTGTGATGGATGAACAACAGCAAGAACAATTGAGGAGACACTCAAGCGTGTATGAGGTTTGTTTTCTCAAAGGCCTGTTTATGTTAGAGATTATGGATGCATGTTTTGTGCCCAAAGGGAAGTGTTCCAGTTTGGCATTATTCCACAATCATGACGTCCTGCCAGGATTGTAGCATATACTGCTCGGCCAACAAGTTCATCATTCTTCTGTCAGATCTGTTGACCCCCATCTGCACTGATGGTACATCTGAAATTCACCCGTCACCTATGGGAGTCTGCCACAGAAGGATAAAGAAACAATGTCTGTGCCCTCTACATCTTTCCATCATCCATGGAGATTTTTTGATGGATGATAGAAGTAAGAAATTGAGAGATAACATGCATTTAATTCATTTGGAAGGGGGGGCAGCAGAACACGCAGCATGAAACATAATTATACTGTTGCATGCTGGTAGGTATGGTAAATATGCCAGATCATCGCCTGCCAAAGATACTCTTCTATGGTGAGTTGCAGAAGGGCATGCTATCTCAATGTGGCCAAAAAGATACTCTTCTTTGGTGAGTTGCAGAAGGGCATACTATCTCAATGTGGCCAATAGAAGTGCTACAGAGATGCATTGAAGACTTCACTGAAAGCCTTTGAAATAGACCTTGATAAATGGGAAGAACTTGCACAAAACAGAGCTACAGTAAAAAAAAAGGCATAACATCTTGTGAGAAGCAGGAAAAATTCAGCAGCTTAACAACAGAGAGTTGCTAGAAAGTCATGTATAGACCAAAAACTCTTTACAGTTGTCATTCCATGCCTGAACAGTCCAAGGACATTTGCAGTCAGAATAGGGCTTATTAGCCATCTATGTACTCATAACCAAGGACATAACTCTAATTGAATTTCAAAAGTGGATGTAACAAATGGTCATCATCACTTGTGATGGATGAACAACAAATAACATGGTATGGCAATGGTAAAACCTGAAGATTTTCCTCTTGTGAACGCCTAGTATAAAACATGCATATATAGTCAAGCTGTTTTCTTGTGGAAGCCTACACCACTTTATCTGTGTAACTGTTTTTTACCCCTTTTGAGTAGGATGATTTCTCTCAATTCAGCACAAGTTGCTGAGATTTGAAACCTTGTATGTATGAAATAAAGTTCAGAGAAATTTCCACATTGTACAAAGTTTGTAATTACTAGAAATTTAAACGGACGATAAGTTTTCCATATATAAATGTCTTCTTTCTTCTGTCTGCTTTCATAATTCATCAGTTAAGATGTGTTTGTTTTGTGATAGGTGAAGACAGGACATCTGATCAGCTTGAATGATGACAATATTATAGAAGACACTTCAAGATCAGATCCAACCTTAGCTTCTCAGAGTGATATTGGATTTAAGCGTCCAACTGTTCCATCCGGGAGACTAGTGACATCTGATCATAATACTGTAAGTACATTCATTGGTACCATGCCTTCTGGCGTAGGCGATCGTGTCTCTCCACAGCCCTCTTTTTGGTATACATTTAAATATAGTTTCTACATCAGGTCAGGCTTTCAAGCCATCCAACATTTTCTGACATTGTCTTCCTCTGTCTCTTTTACCCTCAATCTTTCTAGTTGTTGCGGTGTTTTCTGACCCACCTCTTCTCATGACATGACCCAGAAACTGTAATTGTCATCTGCTGTAAGTACTGTAAGTACATTTATATATTACTGACAGCTTCTGATGTATTGATAATTATTTTTCTGGGCATGTTGTGTTTCATCATCATCATTATCACCAAGTCCATTACCCTTCAGTGTCGTAGGGGTGTCACTCTGGAAACATCAACACAAAAATTTATTCTATTATCAGTTCTTTATTTGATTGTAGACAATCTAAATAGTGTCCAGGCTTTAATATTATCAATTCATACTTTTTTCTGACCTCTTCTTCTTTTACCTTCAACTGTTCCCTGCAAGATATTTGTGGAAAGAGAAACGTACCTCATCACGTTACCAAACCACACAAGTTTGTCACGTCTCATCGTTGCCATGAGATGTTCTTCTTGGCCTGCAGGAGTATTTATTTACTTCTCACTTATATGCTGGTTTTATGATCTGTATAATAGATACGTAATATTTGACTGTAGTATTTGTTTTCAAAAGCTCATATTCTCCTCTCCATTTCTGTTGTAATTGTCCAACTCTAACATCTGTATAAAAGAATAGATATTATTAGAGATTTATATAAGTGTATCTTCACTGCTGTACCTATTCTGCTCTTCCATATGGTATTTAATCTGGACATTGCAGCCGAGGCTATTTCAAGTCTAGTCTTTATTTCTTTGGTAGTGCTTCCATCGCTGCTCATATAAGATGCTAAGTATTTAAAGGTATCACCGTCTTGTTTCTGTTCATTCACCCAGATGTTAAGAGGAGTCATGTTGTCATCTCTGATTGCCACTACTTTGCTTTTCTTGATGTTTATTTCCATACCATAAGTTTTTTCAAGTTTAGAAGTAAGTTCTTGAAGCTATTTCTCACCATCGTTCATAAGATCTATCTATCTATTTATTGTCTTTTCCACAAATGTTGTCGGGCGTCATGGGGAGTTGAAGTTTTCTATCTTTGTTATACTTGTCATGGTTAGGCCGTGGTTTTTAACAATCTCTCAGATTGAATCTTCCCATCTTGTTCTTGATCTTCCTCTTGCCTTGTAACTGTTCTATCTGCTGTCTGTTGTACGCCTATGTGGTTGGTTGTGATGGTTCCATTCACATAAGGTGTCCGAACCAGTTGATCTGCTGTCTTTCTATATAATGTTCACATGATATGGCCGTTACTATCTTTCTGATGTCTTCATTTCTCATTCAGTTATATATTTCATTCAGTTATATATTTCATTCGGTTATATATTTCATTCAGTTATATATTTCATTCGGTTATATATTTCATTTTGTTTATATATTTCAGTCATTGGATTATTCTGTCACTCATTCTTGTTAATTTTACATATTTGTAAAATCTTGTGGTTTTTTAGTGCATATGTCTGAAAGAGGTATATTTTTCCAATCCCTGACCAATAAGATCAATGTCATCTGCAAATCGCATGTTGCATAGAAGGTGGTCACATTAGGTATGTTGATTATCATCTTTGCACGCCGGACACGTCCATAGGTGCTCTGATCTCCGCTTCAGTAAATCTCTCAGGGTATAACAGCTGATGGTTCCGGTTCTATGTTGGTTCACTACTCTTTTTGAAATCTCTGTCAGGGGTTCTCTTCGGGCCACGCCCATCCTCGCTCCCAATTCTTGCATTCTTGATATTGACTCATGCTTATTCATCTCAAAATCCTTTGATCATGAAGACTCACGTAGAGCAGTGAGTATTTCTGCTCAGTCCATAAGCTGACCGTCTGTTGTGGTAGCGAGACTAGTTAATTTGTCGACCCATTCATTTCTCTCCACGCCCGCATTTCCGGTAACAAAAATAAGCGTGAGTTTTCATAGTGATGCCCGCATTTTAGCACTCTCCAATGCCTCCACCCATTCACTACGTACATAACCTGTTTTGTCTTTCTGAATCATATTCAGTGAATCACTTAGTATGCATGCATGGGAATAGGCTTGCTATTTCAGCCAGTCAAGTGCCTGCGTTACGGCGAATACTTCCATAGTTAGACTGCTCGTTGTTGCGGTAAAGGCACCACTCGCTTCATGTACTGTTCTCCCTTTTGATCTGACAGTAAAGGCCCATGTGCATAGATGGTGACAGATGACTGACCTGTCTGTGTAAATCACATCTGTGTCATCGGCATTCTCGCATATTAGTGCCTTGACCTCGGCATGCACGCTCACAGGGCTCTGTTTCCTGCACTCTCTGTTGAGTAATAACAGACTTGACTGCCTCTTGAAAGACTGTAGGAATAGGTATCCATTCCTCGCCAGGAGTTATGTCTTCTGGGGCGCAGATATGTTTAACTGTATCCTCGACATGACCCATCCACGATGTGCCTCTCTTGAGCCTGCTTCCCTTCACAAGCGAGAGCTCGCTGTGTGGCAGGTGGTCACATATTGAGATTGTTGTTTGATAGTTCTGTAAGTCTCTTGCATTGCAAGATGTGTTCCAAGAATATATTGAGTAACACTGGTGATAATATGCAGCCTTGTTGAATCCCTGTAGTTGTTTTGAAAAAGGTTCTAATATCACCATTAATTAGAATAGCACTAGTTGTTACTTTGTATAGTCCTTCAATGATTTCTGTTATATTTATGTCATAATTAGAATTTCTCATAACTTGCATAATCCGTCTTGCCATAGTCGGTCGAATGCTTGAGTGAAATTGATAGATTTCTTGCTGATGTTGTAAGTGCTTCTCAATGATTATTCTGATGTTGAAAATTTATTCTATAGAACTTCTGTTTTTACGAAAACCTGCTTGTTCTTCAGTTAGTATTTCTTCTGATCTTTTTTTCAGTCTGTTTAATAATATCCTTAACATCACTTTACTTGGATGAATGATAAGAATAATAGTTCTATAATTTTTGTGCAATTTAAAATTCACTTTATTTGTTCACTGTTATAACCAGCGATTGTGTCCATTCTGTAGGTCACTTTTTTTGTTTCCCATATGCGTTGACAAAGTGTTCACATAACATTTATTGTTTCTGTGTCCCCATGTTTCAGGAGTTTGCAGAGATGTTATCTATACCTGGTTTCTTCCCACTTCTTAATGATCGTATAGCATCTTCAACTTCTCTCAAGATTTCAGATTCACCTAATTATCGTGGATTTTATAAGTTGTCAAATATTTCACGGTCGTCAGTTGTTGTTGAGTTGTATAATTCTTAAAAAAATTCAGTCCATCTATTAATTATTTTTGGTTTTTCATTTAGCATTTTGTCATTTTTGTCTGCTATCATAGACATTCAAAATATTGGAGTGTCCAGAGAATCCATATGAAAGACCACATTCTGGAAAGAATATGTCACATAATGATAATGTATAGCTTAGCTTTCTGTGGTTGTGTCAGTTTTTTTAATACGTTGTATACCTCCTTGCTCTTGTCATATCTTATAGTTGTGTTGATGGTCTCACATTGTTCATTAATCCATTTCTCTTTTGTTTCTTTCATTCTGCATCATATATTTGTGTTCACTTTACTATATTGTGCTTTAGAGAGTAAATTTTCTTTCTTGTTCTTAATTTCTCATCTGATGATGCTGATGTTCCTCCTTTGTAAGTGAAGATGAGCATAGTATGAAAAACAATAAAATGTGATGAACAAGTAAAAAAAAAACATTTGTGATTTTTAAATTTAATTTGGGTTTGTTAGTTCGTAGATGCCTGATTAGTCCGATTCGTGTCATGAAAGTTCTATGGCAGTGCATGCAGGAGTGCAGAAGGGCCTGAATAGGCGAGTTTTTGAATCTCTTCTGATATCGCATAATTGTAATATGTTATTTGTTACCCATGGCTTGTGCTGGGTCTGCTTTTAACAAAGTATTGTTGTCTCCAAAATGGCTTCGTTCATATTTTTGTCATTGCATCAATATCGTCTTGAATGAAATTTAATGCTGCAAATTTACCACCTAATGTTGCCATAAAGATTCCCACAATTTCTGTTTGTTTAGATCAAATATTATTCTGGAGTAATTTTATTTGTGATATTGCTTTTTTTAGCTTAAGTTTTAGCGTTGCCATTATCAAGTTTTGTCACTGGCAAAATCTGCCCCAGGAAACATTCTAGTCTTAGCTTGATTGATACATGATTTAAATCATTTTGAAACAATAATATAATCTATTTGATCATGTTTCACCATTGATGGTGAGTGCCAAGTGGTCCTTCTGTGTGTTTTATGGGGAAATAAAGTATTTGCAAGAGCTAGTGCATAATTACTGGCACATTCCAAAAGTCACTGTCCAAGTTCATTTGTTTCTCTAAACCCATATTTGAGTACTGTGCACCTTTCCACTGTTCATAAGCAATTTTGGCAGTCCAGTCTTCAAGTATTATGATAAAAAAAATTTTGGAATGGTTTTACATGTCTCCTCTAATGTAGCACAGAATTCATCAATTGCAGATTACTCACATTCAGATGTAGGAGCGTATTCTTGAATGACAGATATGTTCTGTGGTTTTACAGTGATGCGTATGATGATAAATGACTGTTGGTCGGCATTGAACTGAGGATGGTGTTAATTCTATTCATATTGACAAAAGAAATCCTACTCCATGTTGGTGCTTTGATTCTTCTCCTCTGAACCATATTTTATGCCCTTCTTGTGTGTTACGTTCTCTTATCCCTGTCCATCTCATCTTGGATATACCCAGTGTATCCCATTGGTATCTTTCTAGTTCATGTGTTAGTTCTCTTACTTTGCTGTCCTCGTGAAGTGTTTGCACATTCAAAGTGTTAATTACGCAATTGTCTTGACAAAATTAAGATGATTCACATTATTGTTGTGCTGAATATTCATTGTGACATTTCAGTGAGTGAAGAGGTTTGCTTGGTGGTGCCCATTTCGTTTTGCATGTTTTCTTTAAATATTTGTCAAAAGATGGTATTTGCATTTACTTCCATCATTGCCATGGATCGTAGATTAAATATCTTATAGCACAACAATAATACTATCATCTGGAAAGATGGAAAGTTGCCTACTACTTTCCAGAAATATAATTTATGATCCATGACAATGATGGATGTGACTGATAAGACCCATCTGAGATACATAGAGTCTTCCACAGTATGTACAAGCAATCACTGGCCCACTTGTACCATCATATGCTGCTCTTATGTGTCTTCTTACACGTCCAGTCATTAAACTAACTGCATTCACTTTCTCCTTTACCGTAATACCATTCCTGATCTTTCTCCTCCATGTAATACGATCCATGGCAACCTGTTCCCAAGTTTCCATATCAATGTTTGTGTCATGCATATCTTGTGTGCATACGCCTTTGTACAGAAGAAATCGACCCAGAGATCTTTCCCCAGGTTGTAATTCTCATTAAAGTAGATCTTTCAGTAATCTGTTATCTTCCATCATTCTAGTGTATCTCTAGTGTAACTGGTCTTTCTAATACATCAGTGTTTGTGACTGTGTCCTCCCATACATCAGTGTTTGTGACTTTGTCCTCCCATACATCAGTGTTTGTGACTGTGTCCTCCCATACATCAGTGTTTGTGACTTTGTCCTCCCATACATCAGTGTTTGTGACTTTGTCCTCCCATACATCAGTGTTTGTGACTTTGTCCTCCCATACATCAGTGTTTGTGACTTTGTCCTCCCATACATCAGTGTTTGTGACTTTGTCCTCCCATACATCAGTGTTTGTGACTTTGTCCTCCCATACATCAGTGTTTGTGACTTTGTCCTCCCATACATCAGTGTTATTGACTTTGTCCTGTCATACATCAGTGTTAGTGACTTTGTCCTTTATGAACAAGGAGTCGTAGGGGTACCACATTAGATGCATCAACATACAGTCTTCCAGCAATTTCTATCTTCAGCGATGTGGACGAGTGAGGAAAAGTCTTATCCTGTCCTTGATGTTGTCTGTCCATACTTTTGTTTGTCCTGCTCAGTTTCTTCCACCTTTGATTGTTCATATAAGTTATATTAAAAAGAAAAATTATGATATTGAACAATAAAAAGCCAACTGAAACATGAAAATTACTTTAAAATTAATATTATTTTTATTTTACATTTTCAGTCAACCACCCCCATATAAATCAGTTTGTGACCCCTTTTAGGATCATGACCATTTGTTAGGAACCAGTGTTCTAGGTGATTTTCCACCATACACCACCTTAATTCTTTGATGAATGTTGGTCGGTCACCATGCTCGGCATAAAAAACTGAATCCCTGCTCATCAGTAAAATTTGAATATTATCATACCGGCCATGTTGTTGATCATGACCCATATGTTGGGAGCCTATGTTCTAGGAGATTCCAAGTATATTTCACTTAATACAACAGATACTTATATTTTTGTACATCCAGTAGACAATTACAGTTAGCCCTTTAGCTGCGGAGGTATTCTTAAGGATTTGATGAAAAGTTACAGCCATTTTGTGGAGATCTTCTTTTTCTTAGTTTCTCAGGGGAAAAAATTATATCTGGATGCCTACATTAAGAATCCATACAAACTTTATCTCTGGGAAACTAGGAAGAAGAAGATTTTAGCCATTTGGTAGTAATTTTTCATTATATCCTTAAGGATACCTCAGCAATTAAGGGGTTAATATACAAATTATTGTGGCATAATCGATATAATATTGTGTTGCTACTATCACCACCAGTGTTCATCCGGTTTGTTGAATGCCCCAAGTGAAAACAAAGTGAACTACCACAGGAGAAATGTCAGTGACACATCTTTCCTTATCATGGGGGGCAAAGGCAGTGCCTTCAGGTAACTATATCTTTATATGTAAACTTAATTTTGTTATCTTGTTCTCATTTGCAGTTGTTTAATTATGCCTACACAACAAGTCCAGATTTCTTGATAGATGTTGCTATATTAAAATATTTCTCAAGATTTCCGTACAGTTTTCTGTGGTTGTCTGTCTAACTCAAGCTGATATCTACAATTTTCAATACAAGTGACTAAATGTAACATCAAACATTTTCATATCTCTCAACTTGTACACATTTTCTGTATTTGTACAGAATATAATAGTTATCATTGAATAGCTCTGTACAGTTCTATAGTTTTTACCTTTAGTAGTATAGTTTAGAGGTGACGGGGATGTGGGTTTTATTGAAGAATATTAAGAACACCATGGACAGATAAAAAGTGTAATGAAGATATCTTGAAAGAAGTTAATTCAAAAGGAGTGCTGCTTACCTGCATCAGAAAGAGACAGGCCACATTCTTTGGACACATCATGAGAATAGGAAAGATGGAACACGTCATATAAGCAGGCAAATTGAAAAGCAAGAGGAATAGAGGAAGATCAAGAGAGGAAATGCGTGATAAACTAGCATTGTGACATGGGAGAACATCGTTATTGAAAATAGTGACAGCACACGAAATAGAAGGCTGTGAAAAGACATGACCAACGCCACACAGCATAGATCATATGAAGAAATGATTGACAGCACACGAAATAGAGAGATGTGAAAAGACATGATAATCAACACCACACAGCATAGACCTTAAGAAGAAGTGTAGTTTTATATGATGATGATGATGAAATAACCCCTTTAGCTGTGAGCAAGTAGCTCTTGACACATGCTGATGATGAAATAACCCCCTTAGCTGTGAGCAGGTAGCTCTTGACACATGATAATGATGAAATAACCCCTTTAGCTGTGAGCAAGTAGCTCTTGACACACAATGATGATGAAATAACCCCCTTAGCTGTGAGCAGGTAGCTCTTGACACATGATGATGATGAAATAACCCCTTTAGCTGTGAGCAGGTAGCTCTTGGCACATGATGATGATGATGAAATAACCCCTTTAGCTGTGAGCAGGTAGCTCTTGGCAGGCAGCCCATAGCCTTTCTAAAAGCACAGGTTCTTCTCAGCTGTACAACTGAGGTGACACCCAAACTCATAAAATTGTCTCAAAGGCGTGCTTGTGTAAGAGGGGTGGTTATGGATGCATGTTTAGTCCCCAAAGGATGCATTCAGTGCACCATTATCCCAGGATTATCATGTTCTGTCAGGAGCACAGCATAATTCTGGGTCAACTATCTCACCATTCTTTTGTCAGATCTGTTGATCCGTTTACAGTGATGGCACATGTAGCATTTCCCATTACCTATAAGTCTACCACAAAAGGACAAAGGTGCAATGTCTACTGGCTTGCATCTCCTTGTCATCCATGGGGATTATTTGATAGAAGACAAAATTAATATATTTGGGAAATGAAGTGACAATGATTTTTCACAGGTGATAGGTTTTTAGCCTATCCCCCAAATTTCCTTAGTTGTCTTCTATGACATGCTTGAAAAGAAGACATTGACCCTTTTTGTTTGCACCCTGAACTAGATGTCCAGGCGCCGCTTGTCACTCTTTAATATTTGTGCAATTTTTAGAGTTTGTACAAAACAGAAGACATTTTGAATTCCCAATGTGTGTCCTTTGGATGAGGACATACTGGTTTAAGAGACTGTTAAAAAGCGATTAAAGGAATTTGGGATTGCTCTGAGATAGTAGACTGGGACAACCAAGGAATACATACAATCAATGGGCTATGGAAGCTATCAGCATGATCCCCTTCACAATCTGCTGGAAGAGACAGAACTCCTATAGAGTGTATAGCCACCCATTTAGAACATTGCTAATCAAACCAGATAAATGGTCAAAATTCAGACATTTGTGAATATAACTCAATGAGTTATCAACATAGAAACATGGTATTCACTGTATGATGATAAGATAATTTCTGTTAAATAAACATATTTGCTGTTACAGGGCATACCATGGAACTCAGCTGTTAGCACCAAATGATACCAAATCAAAGTCAGCCACAACAAGCCCAATAAGCTCGCCACCACCCCTGTAAGTTGACATGTCAGTCTGACTTTTAAATCTGCAATTTAAATTTATATTTTAATGGTTGTATGAACTTTTGTAATGGACTAAATTTATATTCTAATGGTTATGTGGACTTTTGTAGCGGACTCAATTTTTATTCCCCATAATGAATTTGATCTTTTGTAACTAAATTTATATTCTTATGGTCATGTGATCTTTTGTAACAACATTTATATTCTAATGGTTATGTTGACTTTTGTAATGGACTAAATTTTATTCCAATCGTTATTTGGTCTTTTGTAACTAAATTTATATTCTAATGGTTATGTGGACTTTTATAACTCAATTTAAATTTATATTTAATGGTTATTTGGTCCTTCTTTACTATATGTATATTTTAATGGTTATTTAGGCTTTTGTAATTATGGTACAATATGGGAAGTGCCTAGATTCCACCTCTTCAATGTTATGCGAAGTTTCAGTCCCACTGTTATAGTATATGCAGCTTTCGTGTCATCACTGAAATTACATCACTGGCAGATTGTTTTCTAGATTGATGGCCACCCATCTACCAGTGATCCTAACACCTTTCCATACACATTCTGCAGCGTGATAGGCAGTAGTTCAATGTCAGTGATGTCCTTGCCTGGTACTATCAACGAAAGGAGATAACTATTCCGAAGCTTACCCACGTTTTGGCTAAATTTTTGGCTAGTACTAAAAATCATGCTCTTATTGCCCAAGTTTCTAAGGGTGATTTAATATCTACTGGGTGTCTTGAGTAGTTTAGAAGGAGATCTGAAATCTTATGTATAGATAGTTTGATGTGAAGTGAGGATCATCTATCCTATAACTGAAGATAGTACAGTAAAAAATTCTCACACTTCTTCAGATGGATGTAGTCCAGAGCTGGAATGTATTGTGTCCCACACTCCTACAGATGAGCAGGATGTAGTCCAGAGAATGGAATGAGTTGTGTCCCACACTCCCATATTTGAGCAGGATGTAGCCAATAGAATGGAATGCATTGTTTATCACACTCTCATAGATGAGCTGGATGTAGTCCAGAGATTTGAATGAGTTGTGTCTCACACTCCCATATTTGAGCAGGATGTAGTCCAGAGAATGGAATACATTGTCTCTCACACTCCCATATTTGAACAGGATGTAGCCCAGAGAATGGAATGAGTTGTGTCCCACACTCCCATATTTGAGCAGGATGTAGTCCAGAGAATTGAATGAGTTGTGTCTCACACTCCAATATTTGAGCAGGATGTAGTCCAGAGAATGGAATACATTGTCTCTCACACTCCCATATTTGAACAGGATGTAGCCCAGAGAATGGAATGAGTTGTGTCCCACACTCCCATATTTGAGCAGGATGTAGTCCAGAGAATTGAATGAGTTGTGTCTCACACTCCAATATTTGAGCAGGATGTAGTCCAGATAATGGAATACATTGTCTCTCACACTCCCATATTTGAACAGGATGTAGCCCAGAGAATGGAATGAGTTGTGTCCCACACTCCCATATTTGAGCAGGATGTAGCCAATAGAATGGAATGAGTTGTGTCTCATAATCCCACAGATGAGCAGGATGTAATCCAGAGAATAGAATGTGTTGTCATGGTTTACAACTTAGTTGCGATATATTTTCTATTTGGTTTACACATCCGAGTTTAGCGTTGCTTCTAGATAAATTTGACCCTATATGAGATAGGGCAGCCTATTCCACCCCAAAACCTTCTCAGTTGTCTCTTATGATATGCATGGACATTCAACAGTGTTGCTTTCTTTGCTCCCCTTTCAGGCCCTAACAATATACAGGTGGAATTGTTGCTCAAACATGTATTTTCTCATTTGTAAACAATTTTGACAATTTGTTTCAGGGGTTCTCAGAGGTTTGCCAGACCTGTTTCAGCTGATCTTGCAGAATGGAACCCATTTGGTGATGACAACTTTGGAGCTGAGGCAGATGACATGATGTTTGGCGAAGAATTTGATAAAATTCGCCGGGGTTCAAACACAAGTGAGTGAACAAATATATAAGAGTTTTATCACATGTAGCTATTGTTTACTGGTCAGTTTAGTCTTGAAGTAAATATGTGTTTATGATTATGTTGATTGTGTTAGAATGTACTAGTAAGTTGAGGGCATGTTAAGGCTAGTAGAAGTCTATGAGTTAGACTTGATGAAAGCATGTAAGTTAATTCATGAATGAGCATGAGTCAATATCGAGTATGATAATGGCGATAGAAGCGATGACAGCAGCTCTCACTTATCTGGTGACGCAACCACCAACAGACTCAGTTATTCTATCAGACTCTTAAAGAATGCTGCGCAAGATAGAAAAGTGTATGATCAGAACTGAATGGGTCACTCTTCTCGACAATGCGCAGAGCATTACATGGATTTATTGTACTGGTCATGCTGGGGTCAGGGGAAACGAAAGAGCCGATGTATTGGTTGGTAAAGCATTGGTGAACGGCACAGAGATAAGAAGAGACAGAATTGAATTGATTAGAGCAGTCATGGATACCCTATGAGAAGATGAGGAGGAAGTCGAACGTGACAAAGTACATATTCAGAGAATGGTAGAAATGGGAGAAAGTGCTCCCTCTCCGGAAAGATCAGAAAAACGCGCAATCAGCAACTGACTGGGACACTGAGCTTATACACTTTTAGATAGCTGATGGAACGGCAAGCAGAGCATATATGGGAATGCCCCCAGTGCTGTGACGCTTGTTCCTAATCAAGAATCAATATCAAGAATGCGCAAATTGGAGTAAGGGTGGGTGTGGCCCGTAGAGAACACCTGACAAAGATTTTAAAAAGAGCAGTGGACCAACATGGAACTGGAACCATCAGTCGCTATACCCTGAGAGATTTACTGAAGCAGAGATCTGAGCACCTAGGACGTGTCCACTGTGCGAAGAGGATAATCAACATATCTAATACCTAAAATTAATTAATGAGTAAGACCTGATGGGAGTTTGTTTGCATATATATACATATCGCTAGTGCTAACTATTATTTAATATGGATGCTAGATATTTAATGCAGGCACAGAAAGCATTTAGACTTTTTAACCTTTAGGACTCCAAATTAAAATTGTGCAATTTTTCCCTTGGGCCTATATTCTTTTTTGACAATGTACATTATTTTTAGTGAGTGTTTGGAGTGAGATAAACTTTTTGTTTGTAAAAATATCAAAATAACATTTGGACATGTAAATAATGGAATAAATAATGCATATAATCATGTTGTTGTTGTGAGTGTGATATGATAGTCGCGAACAAGTTGTGAAGTTGAAAATTGGGGGAAAATATCTCAAAACTACAGTTTTAAAAAAATTGAAAAAATAATTTCTGGTCACACTAAATACTTGAGCAATGTGTGACAACACTGATCAAATCTTCTTGTAAATATGTTGTTTTATATCCAAACTAATATAATATGGACTGAAAAAAATGTATAAAACATGAAGAAATCTTATACAATGTCCGTCCGTTCAACACTAGACATAGGCTGACATACAATGTAATTATTTCCATGCAGACACATGGCACCACTGATAAATATTGCTTTTGTGTTATTTAATAAATAAATGAGAATAATATATCTTATAATATAGCAGCAACTAAAAAATGTAGATATTACTTTCAATGGCGATCACATACCATGCCATGCGGTACTACATTTAACGATAAAATATGGCGTCCTAAATAAACAAGTTGTTCCAGAAATTCATTGACAAAATCATCTGGCATTCTCCTTTTTACAATGGTAATATGTAAAGAAATTTGGGCTGTGACATATTTTTAGCTTTGTGTGGCGGGAATTGTACACTATATGAGCTTAATTTTGTGTGATTCCTTACTGAGGAATCGTGACATAGCAATATAGGTGACTGGAGACACGACAAACCACTGGTAACGTTATGTCATTAGTGTTTCCAGATGCTTGTGGGATCCGTAAGGTTAATATAAATGCCACAAGATGTCTGTTAAAAATAAGCTATGTAGAAAGAACATAACACAAATATATTCATTCGGCAGCAAATAAAAAAACTTACAGTTTCAAGAACCAGTTTTGGAGGTAGCGAAATGGCATAATGTGCTTGGTGTGGACATATAATGAGACATAACTCACTTTATAACATTATTTTGCAAGGAACAATAGAGGGTGGAAGGAGAAAAGGTTAAAAGAAAATCCTAGATTGACAACATCAAGGAATTAGCCATTCATGATTTTTCTCTACTTCTGAATGTCCGAGGACAGAGATGTTTTGAGGGCTTTTTGTGCTGATGTCTTCTATGTGATCCTCCTACAACCGGACGGTTTCTGGGTCTTATTATATTATTATTAAACTAAATAATAGTTCCTGTTCATACTATTGTGACATATATGGAATACAGTGTTAGACCTGCTTTCTAGAACCACTGAGCTTAGTAGTCAGTTAAAATGTCTGGGAGCATAAAGTAATAGTCATTAGTCAAAACAGCTGATATTGAAAACAATATATAAAGGTTGCAATTTTATGTTCCACAGAATCAATGTTTAAATCAAAAAATCTTTATTAAAAATGGGATGAACAAACACAGAATGAGGCAACAAAATGAAACGGAGAGTACACGCAACATTAAAGCAATGTAATAGTATACTGTATACATATCTATAAAACAACAGAGGTGAAGAGATGTGGGACTCACAGAATTTATAATTACATGATGATAAAGTATAGTAGGGTAAACAGAAAAAATAACAAATGGAAAACAAAAGTATTAAAATTTATATATTAACAATTTAAAAAGTCTTATCTCTGTGCGATTTGTAATAACGTGACACACTGCAGCAACATGTTGCTATGTTTTTTTCTGAAGTGTAGGCAACTGTGCTATTTAGTGAATATAGTGTGATAGTCAATGTATCTTGAAAGTTTTTCTGTGAACTAATATGATGGTAACACCAAGTGAATGTAGTACTCAAAAATTAGAAGTCATAATATTGATTGACATGATGTTTTGTTCATGGCTTAGTTAACTGTCATTGAACCTCTCAGTGAAAAGTTCAAAATGAACTGTATAACAAATGAGATGTAGTGTCAACATCAGTAAAGTTAACTCATAGCAGTTATTAATGCCGTCATAGAGCTGTAAGATGTTAGCAATCTCACATTTCAGTGGCTCTGCTGTATGAGGTCGGTAGCCATCTCCTCTCCCTCGCAGTCTTTACTTCCTGGATTAATCTGGTACCCAATTAAGTCTAGGTTGACCAGGAAGCCGTTGCAATCTTAAAAACTGTTCCACCTCAACTGCAGAATGAACCCAGGACCACTCATATGCGAAGCCAGTCGTTAACCACTGAACTACACACCAGTACAATGTAGTGAAAACTGTGAGAGAAAACATATCTATGGAATCACGATATAATGATAACTGGAGAGGAAATGAGCACTATCACCTAAACCTTACATACACTGAAATATTGAAATGGATAATGGATAATCAGAAATGGCTGATGGACTTGGTGTGTTGATGCATCCAATGTGGTATATTTACAACCCTGGCAGGTCATGCATATATAATATAAAATATTATTTCATGTTTTCACAACCTCTTATGTAACATAATGTCTAGTAAAGTTTCATTATTTAATTAAATTATATGTGTGAATTTTATCAAATTAGTATTTCAAAGATTTTAAGGATATTTCCACTAATCTCCTCAGGTATCTCAAATGTCAAAAGTCGGGAAGACTTAGTAATGTCTGGTTCTGATTCATCAGACCCATTCTGTAATGCTCCATTCAAAAGAACAGGTAAGCTAAACTGATTTGAACATTTTGGGGTATATGATTCTTAAATAAAACTAGATTTTGAAAATGTGCCTACATGAGTTTCCATAGAATAAGTTGGCAAAGCACAGATAACATAATATCATTTTTATGTGGTTGTATGTTGTGTATTGTGTAGAACGCAAAGTGTACAATGCACATTATTCGAGACAGCCAGGTACATTAATATAAAGAAATGCATTTAATAAATTGAGAAAACTAATACTCATATAACAGTCAATAGAAAGAATAGACAAATTGGATTTAAAAAGTTAAGGCCCTAAACAAAACAGAACCAATTATTATAACACTGCAAATAGAAAACAACAAGTGATCAAATTATTTGCAGTTAGTGGCAGAACTGATAAAGAAAATAAAGACATAAACATATTGAGAGTAGAGTGCTCATGCTTTTTTCTATGTGTTCACACCATTAAGTAATACACAACACTTAGCACTATGGAAACCCATGTAAACACATTTTCAGTCTGATGTTATTTTATAATCATGTACTCATTTTTGTAATAGTGTTAAATATAGAATGATCATATTTTTTGTGCTTAATCTGGTTTTTGTGCTTGTTAGAGCATGTTAGTCTTATATCACAGTGCACTCAAAATGTAGATTGTCCAAGTCATGTGTTTGCTTTCATTCTAAAACTCCCACTGCATCTCTCTTGGTATCATGACAATGGTACAGCAAATTATTCAGCAGGATATAGTCAGCGAACGGAAATGCATTTGTGCTGATGGCCAGACATATCTGACTTTGGCATAGTAGCTAAAAAATTCAATGTTTTTAGCACTTTCACTGAATACTGGGCACAGGCTGGAGAACTGATTCCCTTACTGTACACTGGACACCTAAAAGCTAACCCCAGTCAAACATGCTTGACCTTTTTGCTGCTGTAGTTATCACTATCAACTTTCCACAGGCACTTACTCAAAGTATTCAATAGTTGTCCTCTAAGACACCAGACAAAAGGAGTTGTCTTGTGTGTGAAAAAGTGCTTGAGGACCACCATCAACATTACCAGAAGAATCACCATCTATGTTACCAGAAGAATCAGCGTCTATATTATGAGAATAACCACCATCTACATTACCAGAAGAATCACCATCTAACCATCTACATTACCAGAAGAATCACCATCTACATTACCAGAAGAATCACCATCTACATTACCAGAAGAATCACCATCTACATTACCAGAAGAATCACCATTTACATTATCGGAGGAGACAGAATAATAAATACAGACATCAAAGAAATTTTAGGAATTACATACCAAAATATTAGAAAATATGTAATTAAATGTTTCTGCTATCTTCAACATGATGCACACACATCAAACAAAGTATTTTCCCTAGAGATAATAGATTTACTCTAGGAGCATTTAAAAAGTCAACCAGGCATACTTGTCAATCCATAAAACTATGCCTTATAAATGTTCAGCATATTAAAGCCCTTCCCTGCACTTTAGTTGTATTCCTAGGCATGATCCATATACTAATTTGTAAAGTGTGTTAGAAGTGATTGATTAATTTAGCCAATATGATCTTACAGAAAGTTTCAAGGCAAATATACATGAAGGTCCAAGAATCCATTAAAAATCCATTATAGATATTGTAAATAATCATTTCTGATTCATATATTAATTCATATATATATATAAATACAAATTTTTCCTCAAAATAACTAAAATAAATTGTCATGTGATTTCCTTCAGTGAACAGGAAGTACGTTGTGCTAGGGTTTAAGTTGAATCAAATATTCTAGCACCTCTGTGTTCGTCATACAAAATGGTTATAATTTATTAAAATATATATTTATTTACTCTACAAGTTGTTTTGGGTTTTTGTAAGTTTTTTTTCAGAGTTTGGTGTCTTTTGTAGAGGGTTTCATCTCAACAGGTAAACACGTATGACTGGAAGGCATATTATTGAATAGTATAAGAACATGAAAATTGTTCACTTTGTAAACTTTCATTACTGTATGCTTTCCTATGGAGTAAATATAGGCAGAGAAATGTTTTGTTGTGAGGTGAAACCAAAACTTGTTTGAGAGATTTTTTTCTGTCATTGTTAGTACATTTGCTAACATTTTTATTGCATGTGTTAACGAGTGCAGCAATAATTTTATAGACTCTTCTGGCATTTTTAGTACATCTATCAACCAGTGCAAGGATAGATTTTATTGGCATTGTTAGTGCATCTGTTAACCTGTGCAATTATATACTTTTCTGGCATTTTTAGTACATCTGTCAACCAGTGCAAGGATAGATTTTATTGGCATTGTTAGTGCATCTGTTAACCTGTGCAATTATAGACTTTTCTGGCATTTTTAGTACATCTGTTAACCAGTGCAATGATAAACGTTTCTGGTATTTTTAGTGCATCTGTTAACCAGTGCAATGATAAACGTTTCTGGCATTTTTAGTACATCTGTTAACCCGTGCAATGATAAACGTTTCTGGCATTTTTAGTGCATCTGTTAACCCGTGCAATGATAGATTTTTTTGAAATTTTAGTGCATCTGTTAACCAGTGCATGGATATACATTTTTTGGCATTGTTAGTACATCTGTTAATGAGTGCTGGGATAATTTTATAGGATTTTAGAGACTGTCTCAGTAGTACCGTTGCTGAAATCTTCATCAGTAAGAAATAGATTGGATGACGACTCTTAATTTTTCAATAAATGCCAGGTTTTTAAAGCTATTTTTGGCAGAATTTGTTTGTTTGTGACTATCGTTTACTGCATTATTGCATTAATAAAGTAGTATAGGTGTATCAATGAATAAATGTTTAAATGATGTTTGTATGATGCAGTGAGCATTAGGTGGGATAAGAAACGAAACTAAATCATTTAATGCACTTCATGTATCCGAATACTGTAACACATATGCAATCCATAGAAAAATGTAGGTGCTTTGTGAAGGAACATACTAGTTGGCAGTGAAATAAACTGGCATATGCTACAATCTTGTATGTGTGAGTTCATGTGGTGGAATTGTGTTAAATTTGCAAAATTAGACATCTTCAATGCAATACTAGAAGATATAGCAAAATGTGTGGCACTGAAATAAGTATTAACATTCATTGTAACAACATGCAACATAATAAATAATAGTGATTCTGTTGAAAAAAATATGAATAAGGTGTCACTGCATGTTTGTGATTGCTCCACCAATATTTTGTATGCAGTTTGGTTTGCAACACTTCCACACTTTAGAGAATGCACTGTAATAAAGTGTCATTTTTTAATGTACATTTTTGTTACTTTTTATTTAGTACTAGTTGACATATATGCTGTCAATGACTGTCTGAGATGTTCTACAGAGGCATATAATATTGTATAGCCTATTAGGCTCTTGTATAGCTTATGTGATTGTTTTGAGATTTCCATAATCTACCATTAAGATGTTCGCTGCAGTGCATCTTGTTAATATGCTGCAGTTTGAGAATAAAAGCAGGAGTGTTGTATATAAGATGGACAAGCTTATATAGATTGTTGTATCCATGCATACATCCATAAGCCCATAATCTGTCATGGTTGTAGGAGTACCGCAGTGGATGCCTCCACATGGTCATCCATCAATTTATATCTTCAATGATGTAGATAAGTGAGGAAAAATACAGATCTTTACAGTTATCAGTCCAAGATTTCCTTTTTTCCACCTCTGCTTCTTCAAGCTGCAGCTATTCCTTTTATTACCATTCTTGTTATATGTTTTTACATGAATGTTGTATAAAAAGCTTGCAAACTTATAAGAAGTTGTGTACATGAGGTGAATAAACTTATCATACAGAATTGTGTGTATCTATCTATCTATCTATCTGTCTGTCTGTCTCTGTCTGTCTGCCTGCCTGCTTGTTTGCTTGCTTGCTGTCTATCTGCCCACCCGCCTGCCTACCTACTTATCTATATATGCTCCTTCAATGCCAAACACGGTGCACAGGGCAGAAACCAGAGCTCTCCACTTTGAGAGATGTGATGCTTCTCTGTGTAATTCCTGTATGTTGTGAGACCCCTAATAGGCATACCCTCTTTGATGGTTATTCTATGAAGACTCTCTCTTGGTCTTCCTCTTTCTTTTGTAAACTGATACTCATTTTAATGATTATAGTGGCAGTCTGTTTTCATTCATTCTAAGTACATGTCCGAGTCTATCGTTTTCTTATTGTTGTAGAAACATATTGTTTTTTGGTGCCTTCTCCTACTAGCTTGTGTGAATTGAACATAGATTTGAACATATGGTTTGTATAGAACTGACATATTTATCACGATGTTTTGTGTGCACATTAACACTATTATTATGTTTATAAATGTTCAGAGGGACATTTTATATATTATTTGCTCACCTTCTAGCTTGCATGAAAAGGAATGCTTGTGTATGTTTTATCTTTGTGTGATATTTTTACCTATTTTTAATCTCCTGCTCTGCGTTCATTCTCAAACTGCAGATAAGCAGGATGTAGTCTGGAGAATGGAATGCACTGTCTTGTTATAACAATAGTACTGATGTAAAACTTCAGATCGATCAGCGTTACTATCAACTCACAATCAGACTGTAGGATATGGATATAAAAAATGTACAAATAACAGTATATAAGATAGTTTCAACATTTCAATCTTATCCTTTAGCATCTTGCATTAAAATTACGATAAGTCATCCATGCTCCTGGCTTTGTTTGTGACAATTTGCATCATTTGTGGTGGAATTTTTTGTTTTTAGAGATTTTAGAGTAATTTTTGTACATGTAAATAAATAATTTGCATTTACTTAAAGCAAGAGAAATAATATGTTGCAAGTTCATACAAGAACTAAAAGACAGACAGTGGATCGCAACTCATGGAGAATCAAAACCTCTGCCCTATGCGCTGGCTGTGACACAAAAGGAACAAACGAATTAATTGAATATATAACATATATTAGTGGTTTTTTTTGTGTGTGCGTACGTGTGATAGAAGATGTGTGAGATAGTTATGATGATAAAAAATTGAAAATAAATCACAATAAAAATTTCTTGAGGCACCTATACTTGACCAGTGTGTGGAAACACTGATAAAATTCTTCTACATATCTGGACCTATTGTATGTTTCGTTGCTCACAACCACACTGACATAATATGAACTGTACGAATGAATAAAATGCGTGGATGTAACTTACCTTGCTGGTCTGTTCAATATTAGGTCCAGAAATATTTCAATCGGACACACTTCTAATTATATCCAATGTCGTATAAATGGTATATAATGCGGCAAAATGGCATTTTCTAGGTATATTCTCTGAAACTAACATGTTAATAGTATTTTCTTTGAAAACAAATGTATATTCCAAGAATTCCTCATCTGAATCAGAATCCATAAACATTGTATAAATGATGGAGTCATTTTCAACATATTTCTTTTGATGAACAGACAGAGTAGAAATTAAACATCATTGTTCTGTCTTATTTATGTACTTGGAACATAGCTAAACAAGAAGGATGTGATGTAGTCCTAGCTTAGAATTGTGTCAATTGTTGGTCATGTGAGTTTAACATCTTGTAGTTCCTTGCTGATAGAGTGCATGGCAATAGGTAACTAATATCGCAGGCAGAAATTTATTTATTGAAATTTATTTTGTATTACAGCCGCCTGAAGGGTGCTAAAGGTTAAGGTCTTTTTCAAGAAAAGATGAAAAGACAAAACACACTGAACAAACAGTAAAAATAATGGCAATATCACAAAAGCATTAGACAGCAGACATTTAACAGCAGAGACATCCAAGATAATGTTGCTTTTTTACTGCTGAACTGCAATATCATCACCTTACGGCATGATATGGTTTCAAGAGGTTTTTTAGGTGACTAATATATGGAACTGAAGAATAAACTCCGCAACTTCTTTAGTTGCCTCTATAATATCTACTAACTGCAGCAAAACTGAAATCCAACGGGTAAAACTTGGAACTGTGTCATGTAATGAAGTGTTGTCAATCACTGGTAACACATATAATAAGACACACCTGGTATGACATACATAGCAGATAAATTGTGGTTCATTGCTTCCCTTTATAACACACAGTTTCTTGATTCTTGATTAGAAAACTGGCCTCACAGCACTTCGGGCATTCCCATAAGTGCTATGTCCTCTGTTCCAGCAGCTATTCGACTCGATGGTGTTTCGAGCCCAATACCGTAGAAATCGACATCAGGGCACAACTCTGGCCCTTGCGACATGTTTCTTTGTTGTTCCGCCTACCCACGCCATGCCCGTAACTAGTTCAAGCACAACGTTGGCCTGTCGTAACAACATGGTAACTGTTATTGAAGGTTACGACTACCGGATACACAGCTGTCTCATTATAATAAAATGTAATATTACATATTTATATTTATTGTTATTTCCACTTGTGTGGTTAAGCGTAAATATTTCATATTGAATGCGAGTCCTAGCTTTAAGCATGTGCACAATTTCTACCAGCAAATGAATTTGTACATTCAAGTATTTTCTTATTTGCTTTTTTAACATTTCTATGACTAATACAAATATAACAGTTGTGTGTTGTGTAGATCGGTTAACATTTATGTGACTAATACAAATATAACAGTTGTGTGTTGTGTAGATCGGTTAACATTTATGTGACTAATACAAATATAACAGTTGTGTGTTGTGTAGATCGGTTAACATTTATGTGACTAATACTTCTTCTTCAGCGTTCATTCTCAAACTCCCGCTGGATATCTCTTGCCGCAGGACCATGGTCCTTTTAGATTTCCAGCAGGATGTAGTCCAGAGAATGGAAATGCGTCTTGTCGCCGATTTATTTGCACAGATGGCCTGACACATCCGTCTTTGGCCGATATGACTAATACAAATACAACAATTGTGTATTGTATAGATGGATTAGCATTTCTATGACTAATATAAAGATAACAGTTGTGTAGATGCGTTAACACTGTCACTGCCATAGCATTTTAGTTCAAGTCTTTCCCCACTGCCACAAATTATTTTAGTCATGGGTTTTGCTAGTGATCATTTTTAAAAAACATGAAAAAATTTACGATTACCTTTAGGGCTTTGAAACTTTTGCAAGATGATTTTTAGTCATTACTCACTCCTGGACTCGCAGACTTTCTTGTATCAATCTATGAGTGTCATTACTTGAATTATAATCTAACTCTGTATCTGATTATAAGTCTGTTTTATTTATTACTGACTAAAAAGTCAGATAATAGTCATTATTGGCAGTCATCCAGGTATCACCAGCTACTCTTATTTTGAAGAGTTCATAGAAAAAAACACAATAAAATAATGAAACCTTGAATTATTGGAATTGAATCGACCCAATAACAGTATCAACCATTTTGGAAAGACTTTTGTAATAAACATAAATTCCCACACTGAATGGTAATGATGTAGAGTCAGAAAATACCCTATAGAAAAGTCATTTTCACAGACAAAATTTAGTGGCAGCAGTGAAAAGGACATTGTGTCTCCATGAGAAAAGTCGACCATGGCAGTGAAGTGTTAAGAATAACTTTGATTGTATATAAATTCTCTGTTCTAAAGCCCACCCAAATAATCCATAGATCTGGCTGGATTTCAAAAACAGTGCTCATTGCTGCAAAGCTTGAACTAATTTTTGGACACATTTATTTTCTCAGGCAAGAAGTGGTAAAACATTCACTTGAAAAAAAGAACAGTGTTTGAGATATTTGGGTGACATCGCATCTGGATGGCTTGCTGATTTCCATCTCATGCCTTCAAGGACTTGTGTCTTTCTGTAGAATTTGTTATTTTTCTAGTGATTATGCAATCCATGCTTGTATGTAGAAACCAGTAATATATGCATACGGTAAATTGACTGTGAAAGTAAATATAAACTTTGTATGATTGATAAATAATTAGTTACCCGGTAGTTCCTTTTTTGCTAAAGATGGCACATAGTACAGTAGTCAATTCTACGCAGAAAGCCTCGTTACAAGTTGTTGTAGTTCTTATTTATTGCTTATAACCTTTTAACTTTTCCTGGTGATTGTTCAGCATAAAATTTTGTTAAGTGACATACTTTTCTTTTGCCATCTGCCTTTTACATGAAAATATGTTTAGGAAGTCTTATTTTCATCCATTCTAAGTACATTGCAGATGTCATTCCCTCATTTTATAAACATGACACCAATTCTTGGTTTTCTTTTTCCCTTAGTGAATCACTTGTTTTAAAATCTGTCCATTTTATGTTCAATATTTTGCACCTGTTTTCAAAGTTGATTAAGTTATTGTCTATTGGTTTTGTGGATTAAATAATTCATTAGATTACCTTTTTATTCATTAGATTACATTGTGCCGTTGAATGGACTGGTTCAATTCCCGTTAGTCTCAAGTACCTTGTTATAAGCACCTGCTAGGATTTTTTTAAAGTTGGTAAAATATCCTATTTAAGGCATTACGATCAACCCAGCAGTTTGTGGATGTAGTGATTTTCTTGTGTAAATAGAAATATTTTCTAGTAGGCTGCTATTTATTTCGGAATGGTTTGGGTGAACAGTTGCGTGCAGCAGGCTATGGAAACTGGTATATAGGATGTCTGAGGCAAATTTTGTACCTCTCTGCTGCAGAGCTGGACACACTAGGATAAGGTAAAGGTGATGAATCAGCAATTATGTTGTACAGTTTTCACCATACAGAGCTGAGTTTTCTAAACAATGGGTGACCAGACACATCCTGACTAGTATCACTTTCAGCACTTACTCAGTACTGATAATACATCCCTTGACATTACCAGAGTTTGAACCCTGGTACCCATTTCCTGGAATCATAGAAGTAATTTGTTTTTTTACAAACAATAAGGGATGATTGAACTGGAAACCCTGGTAGGTAGGAGAGTGACTATATTAGTGAGTAAATTGCCTGTGTGTTTCTGGGCCCAATAGGGGAGCCCACTGGATTTCAATTGCACCCTACAACCAAGTTGTGTCAAGCAACCATCTGGATTTTGCAATATCTCAGGAAAACTTCCCCATAAAAAAAATGTCGCGAGCAACATTAATCGAGAGCTGAACTTAAAAGACTGTCACAATCCATTGGGCAAAATCATACTCCCTCTAGGTCCTATCATCATCAGCTGAAAGTATTAAACGGCATGGATGATTGACTTTATTATACTTGGATTTTCTCATATGTACTGTGTTCTCTCAATGAAATATCACAGCATGCTACATGCTGAGAGTACCACCCATAGCGCATAACTCTGTATATTCAAGCAATAATCCTCAGGGATCTCATGCAAAAATCCATCTTATAAACAAGACATGAGCTGGATTCAATTCCGCAACCTCCTTTGTACAAGGCAAAGTGCATACCCACAACGGTACAGAGATCCTCATCATCAAAATATTTGTAGCAGTTAGGACAATATTAGAATAATTTTTATTTGCATGATGATGATTTATTTTGGTGTCCATGGTGTTTTATTAATTGTAAAATAGAAATCAGTGTTACCGGTATATTTCCTTTTACGTCACAAATGTAAACCTTACCCATCCTCCATCACATTTTGTCTGCTGTGGGTCACAAAATTGTCACAATTTATGTTGTTAACTCCACATAAAAGCTGTCTACAATTGTTCATAAAATTGTCACATCACAATTGTTAGCTTTGCATCAAAATCTTACAATGGGTCGTCTAATGTTGTCTTGCTACATTGGCTAATTTTTCTCTATTCGTTTATTTCAACACTGATTCACTGTGTATATATAATACATGAGACTGCCATAAAACTGTATAACAATAGTACTTAACGTCGATCAGCTTTATCATGAGCACACCGACAATTAGAGTATAGATTACGGGTATGAAAAAATAGAAGAATGGTTGATCTGTGTGTGCTGCAGTGAAATACATCATATGTAACAAGCTGAGTAGTCAAAAATGTACCAGTACATCTTGTATGTTATCATATATGTTGTTGGTGTATAGTACAACAAACGTGTACAGGTATATGCAATATTTACAAGCTTCTTGTGTACTGTTCTTCTCTATGGCTATTGATATGTATAAGTATTGTATGTTTTGATATGTCATAGATTTGTCCAACTTGTCATGTGTGTAATCATTGTATTTTTGATATGTAATAACTTTGTTTAACTTGTCATGTGTTTTTTATTGTAGTTTTTAACTTTGTTCAACTTGTCATGTGTATAACTGTTTGTTGTAAACTGCTCATTTTGATAATCTTTTGAAATATTGCTTGAAGTGTTTGTCATTTCTTAAACATTTTCTTAACACAAGTTAACATGTTTTTGATATATTCATTCACATAGTGTTTTTGGAGAGTCATACTTTTACTTCATTTCATTCCATCATTTATGTTTGTTCATGTTATTTACTTTTGTGACATGTATTTTTCTTGTACTCTTAAAAAATGTGAACGGCAATCAATTGAAAATATGTGAAAATAACGTCTATTTATACCTATAAACCCATAACTCTTCAGGGTCGTAGGAGTAATTGTTAACATAATCAAATAAATCAGTTCATGTATATGATAAATAATTGTTAACATGATCAAATAAGCCATTCTTATATATGATCTATAATTGTTAACATAATCCAATAGGCCAGTTCTTATATTGTCTATTGTCTTTCCCCAGGTGAATGATGGTTGATCGCATTCACACTTGCCGTTAAGCGTAGGGGTGGGAGCTTAAGCTGTCGTTCCAAGGCCAGATGTGTTGCTGTGGGTGCATTTAGTCTGTGTTTGTTCAAGGCTATCTGGATGTTTTCTATCCACCGTTTTCTTGGTCTTTACGCCCGTATATTTTTTTGTTATATGCTCTTATTGGTATTTGGTTTGACTTTATTCTCATAAGGTGACCAAACCATTTTACTTGCTGTCTTTCAATATGTTCGATACATGATATTATACCAACTCTTCTCCTAATTTCTTCATTTCTTATTTTATCTAGTTTGGTAACCATTGCAGCTTTTCTCAGACACTTCATTTCACATGTACCAATGTTTCTCTGCTGCGAAGCTGTTAAAGACCATGTTTGACATTGGTAGCACCGTGTTGGTATAAAAATTGTAGATAGTATCTGTTTTTTAATTACTTCCATCTTCTGATAAAATGCTGCCTAGATATTTAAATTCTTTTGCTTATTTCACTTTGGTGTTATCTATTGTTATATCCATTGGTGTTGCAGACTTGCTAATTTCCATAACTTCTGTTTTTTGTACATTAATTTTCATGTTGTACTTCTGACATGCTAATAGCAATGCATTGATGTGCTTTTGCAAAGTTTCCTCATCTTTGTATATTAGACTTTGATCATCAGAAAATAATAGTTCATTGATTTCATTATTAAGTTCCTCATCAGGTTTATTTGCAATGTCTTTTCTCTTTGTTGATATGAGCTTCTTTTATTATTCTGTCCATGTATATGATGAAAAGTAGGGGTGAAAGTATGCAGCCTTGTCTTACTCCAGATCTTGTTTCAAAAGGCTCAGTCATTCCATCTGTTGTTCTTACTGAATTTTGGCATTTTTGATATATCGCTTTTATATTATCTAACAGTTACTTCTGATGTTATCAATTTCTAAGGTTTCCCATAGAATGTTTCTATCTACTCTGTTGAATACCTTTTTCTGGTCTACAAATACTGTGTTTAAATCTTGATTGTAGTCAATTTCTTTTTCACTCAGTTGTCTCAGTGTGAATAGTGCGTCTGTACAGCTTTCCCCCTCTTCTGAAGCCAATTGAGAGGGACTCAGCTGTGGTTATGCAATGTATTGCATCCTCTGTTCTATTATTGTTGCGTAGAACAGAGAATGCGATACATATATTAGTTCTTATATATGATCTATAATTGTAAACATAAGCCAAATACATTTATTCTGGTATATTATTGTTGAAGATTAAATGAAACTTAACAAATATATCATTAAAAAGATTGGTAGCATATCCTAATCAGGATATAGCCATCAACCCAGCATGTTCTAGGTTTTGCTATGTTCTAGACAGTATTTTATAATCAGTAAATGCTTTCTGAATGGTACAGAATGCGCAACTGCTGTAAAGTAAAGTAAAGTAACCCATAGCATTTATTAATGCCATAAGGGTGTAAGATGTTAGCGATCTCACATTTCAGAGGCTCTGCAAATGAGGACGGTAGCCATCTTCTATCCCTTGCAGTCTTTACTTCCCGGATTAATCCAGTACCCATTTAAGGCTGGGTCGACCTGAGACCTGTTGCAATCTGAAAAACATTTCCGCCTCAACTGGGGAATGAACCTATGACCACTCATATGTGAAGCCAGTGCGCTAACCACTGCGTTACGCGGCTCCCTTATAATGACTGTAACTTCTGTAATGGAAAGTGAACCCTGTATCTTGCTTATCATAGATACACTTTGCACCTCTCTAACATGAAGCTGGAGGTCATATCTATAGCATTTTCTGTGAGGAAATTACTCTTGACAGTACATATCATATTTGCTGTTCAATTTAATAGCTAAGGTGACATCTGATCTCGTATAAGGTTTGTTGTCACAAAGACATGATTGTGTTATGGAGTTTATGGACGCATGTTTAGCCCCTGAAGTAGTAGTAGTGGGTTGGTGTAAACATTTTGGCACAACTATTAAATTGCACTCAGATAATTTACTAGACTAATAACATCTGTTAATGGCAAGCTTTCAGTAAAATGATAACGGATGACATTTGTGGTATTTCTGCTTTCTGAAATGGGACATCTTAGAGAGGAGATGTGCTCCAACAAGAACAATTTTGCTCTCTGAAATGGGAAGTCTTAGAGAGATGTGCTCCAACAAAAACAATTTTGCTCTCTGAAATGGGAAGTCTTAGAAAGGAGATGTGCTCCAACAAGAACAATTTTTTCTCAGAATTGGGGAGTCTTATAGAGAGGTGCTCCAACGAAAACAATTTTGCTCTCTGAAATGGGAAGTCTTAGAGAGGAGATGTGCTCCAACAAGAACAATTTTGCTCTCAGAAATGGGAAGTCTTAGAGAGGAGATGTGCTCCAACAAGAACAATTTTGCTCTCAGAAATGGGAAGTCTTAGAGAGGAGATGTGCTCCAACAAGAACAATTTTGCTCTCTGAACTGGGAAGTTTTTGAGAGGAGATGTGCTCCAACTATGTGAACAATTTTGATCTCTGAAATGGGACATTTTGAAGAGGAGATGTTCTCCAACAAGAACAATTTTGCTCTCAGAAATGGGAAGTTTTAGAGAGGAGATGTGCTCCAACAAGAACAATTTTGCTCTCAGAAATGGGAAATCTTAGAGAGATGTGCTCCAACAAGAAGAATTTTGCTCTCAGAAATGGGAAATCTTAGAGAGATGTGCTCCAACAAGAACACTTTTGCTCTCTAAAATGCTACTATTGAAGGTTTAGTATAATAATAATTTTGTGTGTGTGCTGGTGTCTCCATTGTAGCACCCCTACAACACTGATGAGTGTTATCATCATTATTCTTCTTCTTTCTTCTTCAGCGTTCATTCTCAAACTCCTGCTGAATTCTCTTGTAGCAGGACTATTGTCCTACTAGATTTCCAGCAGGATGTAGTCTAGAGAATGGAAGTGCATTGTGTCGCAGTTTTATTTGTGCCAATGGCCCGACACATCTGTCTTCAGCGGATATCATCATTATTAATATCATTAACTCCCCACGACACGTAACAACATTTGTGGAAAAGAAAATAGATACATTGTTATTGTTAGTTAATATGCCATTGTGTAGCACTGTTAATTGTGCTTTATCGTGCTTGTATTTGCTGATACTGTCAAATCCCATATTCCAGTCTCAAATACAACTTGGTCAGGATCAACAATATATGCATATACTAGCAGAGATTCATTATATACTGTATACAAAATAAAGAATAAATATAATAAGATAGAAATATATACAATTTTTTTTTTAAAAGTGTGTAGTTACATAGTGGAATATGTTATAAAAGGATGCACTATAGAGGAATAGCAGTTTATTTATATTTATTATCCTGTTTATATTACTGATTGTTACTATAAATATAATATCTCTGCACCTTGTATTTATAGTTTGTAATTTCATAGCCAAACCTACTTAATTCTGTTATATAGATGTGTAAATAAACTATATTTATTGTTACCACTAAAGACTTGTGTTGTGTTTAAATACTTTGGCTGCAGATTCTTCAATTCTTGTTTTCTTCTCTGTTTTACTGGTTACTTTACTGGTTAACAGGATGTAATCTGGAGAAGTTAGTCGCCATATCATGGCACTCCAGAAAATCTCATAGGTGCTCCGATTTTATATTCAGTATGTCCTTCAGCATGTGGTAACTGACTGTTTCTGTTCTGTGTTGGTGGATAGCTCTTCTGTTGATTCCTATATGCTGATCATTTCTTGCAACACCACTCTTCACTCCCACGTCATGCATTCTAGCCATACAGAAGATGAAATACTCTCTGTACTGGTTTAACCCCTTGATTGCATTCAAAATATCAGCGCAGTCCATTGAAATACCACTATTCACTGTGGCCATGATGGCAAGTCAGTCTATTCTTTCATTTCCTCAAACACTATGAGGAGAAACAGTATACATTGTGTCATGATTTACAGCTTGCCGGCAATATCTTTGCCTTTTGGCCCAACATATCCAACATCAGGACAATTTTGTTCACTTTGACCTATAGTTTGCTTTGACCATTTCTTTGCTTCCCTCTTGGGCCCTGGCAACACGCAGGCAGTTCAGATTCTGCTATAATTTTTACATATAAATATTTTTCCTATTTATGCTGTTTTCTTCTTTATTTTCACTTTAACCCTTGTATGCCTGGAAGCATCAGGGTTAGAATAGTTCCTTGGAGACAGCCTTTCTGTGTGCTTCATATATATATGTTTTCATAGTCTCTGTTAATTTTTGTAACCCATTTATTCTGTCATGTGAATATGAAGAACTACCATGACATTGTAACAATTTAAGAGATTTAGATATGTGAAGATCTCATGAAATTTTGTCATGATTGCAGAAAATAATCTCATATGTCTACGATGCTAAAAATATAGTTGCAGAGGCTTGACTTCATTTGTACTCATGTTTCTGTATGTAAACTTTGTGTCTCTATAAAGAACAGCATTCAACAAATCAAGAATATCCTGTTGAGTACTTAAATATGTAGCTCGCAATAATTAGGTGCCTTAGAAAATATTCAATTATAGACAAGAAATGTGTTTAAACCCATGGCCTCGAGCGAAAGGCAAGTGGCTTCATTACTTACTTCACTGCAGAGAACCCCAAAAATATATTATTTATGTCTGTCTATAAATTCTGTATAGATATATGTGGTATATAGCTATGGCCTCAAGAACACAAGACAAATTCTGCATAGATACATGTAGTGTATAGGAGTGCAACAGCTGTTGCAATGGTAGTCTGTGGTTATGTCTAAAGGGTTGAAGACAGTGACAAATGGATCAAACATGTCTGACTGTGGTTAGCTTTGAGGTTGGTGACTAGAATGCAAGTATGGGAACCACTTCTCTCATGCAGCTAGCCTACTTGCTATGTGGTTACAGACATCAACTATTCAGTAGAAATAGCAAAAACAGAGCTAATATTAGTTACCACAGCTGAAGTCAGATGTGTGTAGAGACATTGGTGCAAATAAAACAGCAGCACAATGCGTTTTTGTTCTTGGGTCTAGATCTTGCTGATAATATACTAGAACCATTGTTCTGCTGTAAAAGAGATCTGGTGGGACTAGCTGGTAATCTAATATAACCATTGTCCTGCTGTAGAAGAGATCTTGTGGGACTAGCTGGTAATCTACTAGAACCATTGTCCTGCTGTAAGAGAGATCTTATGGGACTAGATTTTGTTGGTAATCTACTAGAACCATTGTTCTGTTGTAGAAGAGATCTTGTGGGACTATATTTTGCTGGTAATCTACTAGAACCATTGTCCTGCTGTAGAAGAGATCTTGTGGGACTAGCTGGTAATCTACTAGAACCATTGTCCTGCTGTAGAAGAGATCTTGTGGGACTAGCTGGTAATCTAATATAACCATTGTCCTGCTGTAGAAGAGATCTTGTGGGACTAGATTTTGCTGGTAATCTACTAGAACCATTGTTCTGTTGTAGAAGAGATCTTGTGGGACTAGATTTTGTTGGTAATCTACTAGAACCATTGTTCTGCTGTAAGAGAGATCTTGTGGGACTAGATTTTGCTGGTAATCTACTAGAACCATTGTTCTGCTGTAAGAGAGATCTTGTGGGACTAGATTTTGCTGGTAATCTACTAGAACCATTGTTCTGTTGTAGAAGAGATCTTGTGGGACTAGATTTTGCTGGTAATCTACTAGAACCATTGTTCTGCTGTAAGAGAGATCTTGTGGGACTAGATTTTGCTGGTAATCTACTAGAACCATTGTTCTGTTGTAGAAGAGATCTTGTGGGACTAGATTTTGTTGGTAATCTACTAGAACCATTGTTCTGCTGTAAGAGAGATCTTGTGGGACTAGCTGGTAATCTACTAGGACCATTGTCCTGCTGTAAGAGAGATCTTGTGGGACTAGATTTTGTTGGTAATCTACTAGGACCATTGTTCTGCTGTAAGAGAGATCTTGTGGGACTAGATTTTGTTGGTAATCTACTAGAACCATTGTTCTGCTGTAAGAGAGATCTTGTGGGACTAGCTGGTAATCTAGTAGAATCATTGTTCTGCTGTAAGAGAGATCTTGTGGGACTAGCTGGTAATCTACTAGAATCATTGTCCTGCTGTAAGAGAGATCTTGTGGGACTAGCTGGTAATCTAGTAGAATCATTGTTCTGCTGTAAGAATCTGGTGGGAGATTCTGAAAGAACACCAAAAAAACAGCTGCAGCAGCAACAACAAAAACAACACTAGCTGTACATTAGAAGCATTGATGACAACAGATTTATGTTGTTGACCTCTCTGTTATGTTATGTAAGTGCTAGAACAGTTAAATTCTGGCATAGCATTCTTTATCAGCCAAATTTTGTTGTTTGCTGTTGTGTCATTTCCATGAGCTTAATTTAAACATGTTTCGAAATTTTATGCTTCTTAGAGATACAAGAACTTTGCTGGTGTTTCTTTATATCTGTCTGTCTGTCTGTCTATTGTCTTTTACACAAATGCTGTTAGGCATCATTGGGGAGTTTAATTATGAAGTTTATTATGGTTAGGCCATGGTTTTTAACAATCTCTCCCATCTTGTTCTTGGTCTTCCTCTAGCTTCGTAGCCATTCTTTCTGATGTGGCTGGCTGGTTGTGGTGGTTCCATTCTCATAAGGTGTCCAAACCAGTTGATTGCTGTCTTTCTATATATTGTTTGCATGATATGGTCTTTACTATCTTTCTGGCCTCTTCATTTCTCATTCTGTCTCTTCTGGTAACATTTATAGCTTTTCTCCGGCATCTCACATGTTGTAATCTTTCTCAAAGGTGTGTTTGTCAGCGACAATATCTGGCTCTGGTAACCTAACGTTGAAATAAAGAGGGTGTTTATTATCTGTCATTTGGTTACCATGTTGATCACTGGGTACTAAAGCAGCGGTGGCAGTTGATATATTACAGCGTTTACTTTTTGGCACCTCATTTCAATTTTGCAGTCTTCTGTAAAAATGCTTACTAGATATTTAAATTCTGTCTGTTTTAGTTTGTGCCATGAACATACACATTTAACTGTTCTGTTTCTCTGCATATTTTTATAGTTTTTGTTGTGTTTAATCTCATATTGTATTCTTCGCATGCTGCCTGTAGTGTATTTGTGTGTCTTTGTAGTTCGTCTTTAGTTTCATGTATTAGATCTTGATCATCTGCGAAGAGTGGATCCTGAAGAGAGTTACATACGTCTGCTGATGTTTCTGAGATGTGTTCGCTTCTTGCTTCTTCCTCTTTCACTATCCTGTTGATCTTGGACAGGGTCAAAATTATTTTTACCTGTCACCCCCACAGTTCTGCTGTCCTGTTTCAGCACCTTCCTTCTTCCTTAGTCAAATTTGAGGATGCATAAAGTGTTCTGTGGCCCTCCCCTGATTTATTACAGACATGACCATAATCTCAGGGATATCTTGGTGACTGAGTATTATTATCTTTTGTCCCGATGGCGAATTCAGTTTTAATGTTATTATTTTGTGTGATGATGATTGATTGTTAATATCTTGTGCCATAATGACCATTTGAGCATTATTATTTTGTGCCATTATGACTGTTATTATTTTGTTCACTGATGACTGTTGGAGTGTTGTTATGTTGTAACCTGATGACTGTTGAAGTGTTATCATCTTGTGCACTGATGACTGTTGGAGTGTTATCATCTTGTGCACTGATGACTGTTGGAGTGTTGTTATGTTGTAACCTGATGACTGTTGGAGTGTTATCATCTTGTGCACTGATGACTGTTTTATCATTGTGTGTACTATGACTGATTGAGTGTTATCATCTTGTAACCTCATGGCTGGATGTTATTATCTTGTGTGCTCATGATTGGGTGTTATTATCATGTGCCATGATGACTGATTGACCTCTTATTTTGTTCACCGGTGACTGTTGTTATGTTGTAATCTGTTGACTGATTAACTGTTATTTTGTTGTAATCTGATGACTGTTGGAGTGTTATTATGTAACCTGATGACTGTTGGAGTGTTGTTATGTTGTAACCTGTTGATTGTTGGAGTGTTATGTTGTAATCTGATGACTAAGTGCTGTTATGTTGTATCCTGTTGATTGTTGGTGTGTTGTTATGTTGTAACCTTATGACTGGTTGTTATTATCTTATGTCCTGATGGTTGATTGATTCATATGTTATTATTCTCAGTTATGAAGTTAAGCTACACAAAATTTGTTCTGTTTATTAATTGACATTTTCATTGTCTGTTTTCTATTGAGGGTTATTCAAGTATATCTGATGATAACACTTTAAAACATTTCTGTTTGTGCTTTATAAATTATATACTTCACTTTGTGAGCTGCTAGAGATATGAATGTGTAAGCTACTCATTTAAAGTGTTATCAAATAAAACCCATTTATTGGGTTTATTACAAGATTATGGAAGGTATATCATCATTTGAGTAGGCACTCATTGCTCCTTTACATGGAAGTGTCGGAGGATGTCACCATTAGTATTTAGACATGCATACCACTGTTTTAGTAAATGGTGAATTCCATCCTAGAAGGACTTTTGTTATTCATTGAGCATGCTAAAGAAAATACTTTCTGATACTTCAGTTACATCCGATCAATCATTTAAAACTGTCTTGTATGACACAGATAATTCATCAGCTGGTAAATGTAAGTTCCAGTACTCCTTATTGATGCATTAATCTTGGTGATGGTTTTTTCTGGGACAAAATTTGATTAATTGATCAAAGACGTTCATTCATTATCTGTCGTAGTTACTGAAACATTCTAACCCAGTAATCAACTGTTGTCTTCTGTTACAACATTTGATTAATCGGTCACTGAAGATCACTCATTACCTGTTGTAGTTCCTGAAACATTCCAGCCGATTACTAAACTGTTGTCTTCTGTTACAACATTTGATTATCTGGTCAAGGAAGATCAATACCTGTCATAGTTCCTGAAACAATCTAACCCAGTACTAAATTGTAGTCTTCAACATTTTCACTGTACACTGTCTGCATTTTGTGATGAATGTTGGCTGGTTGATATCCTTTGATTGTAAGAAACTGAATCACTGCTTGATGGTCTAGCTTGTACAGATTAGTTATGACACTGGTCATGATGTCAACCACCTGCAGATTCCAGTGTCAGTATCCCAGGATTGCCATGTTCTTCCAGGAGAGAAGCATATATCTTTGGGCACACTAGTTTCATTTTTCTGCCAGATCTGTTGATCCATCTGCAGTCTGCCACAAAAGAACAAAGGTGCAATGTCCACTGGCATGCATCTATTGTTATCCATGAGAATCATTTGACAGAGGACATAAGTGAGAATTTGAGCCTAAATTCAAGACAAGATATCCAGTGATATAATGATCTTTTCACAGGTTGTCAGCCTATCCACCAACCTTTCTTAGTCACCTCCTATGACATGCATGGAAAGACGACAGTGGCCCAATACTTTGCACCTGAACTAGAAGTCCAGACCTGGTTACCACACAGACCACTGAAAATAGAAATATTGTCTAAAAATTCAACAATGTCCTGTACAGGATAATCTTAAATGATTCTTGTTTATAGATGATCAGTGCTGTCATTATTTATAAATGGTTACAGCTTTATTATTTATAGATTGTTATTGTTTTATTTATAAATTATTAGTGCTTTGATTATTTATAGATTGTTAATGCTGTGATTTTTTTTATAGGTGATTAGTGTTTTGAGGGTGGTCGTTGTTTCAAGAGCTGTTTTATATCTCCCTTTTTAACTTTCTTTTCAGAGAAGAGTGCCGTTGATAGTGCCAGAGAAAGCAGCTCTGATGGAGAAGACAAAAATATTAAATCTCGAGAAAAATCTAAACCACAAGAGTCAAGTAATGTTGAGCAGACAACATCAGCTACTGAACCCCAAAGACAAGCAGAAACACGTTCTAGAGATTTCCTTGGTGCTGGGCACTTGCGAGCTGCTCTTGCAAGAGCCAAGTACTCACAGTTGGTAGATTCAGATGAAACCGAACAGGACGAAGCAAAAGTTCATATGAAGTCATATAATGATGATAAAAGAGACTTAAAGCCTCTTATTCAAGATAGTGTGTCTCATTTGGGGGTAGCTGATGTGAGTAAAGGGAGACCAGAACCTAGGGATCGTAAAGAGTCAAGCTCTTCTTATGCAGAGGAAGACTTCCCTTCCGTGAAAAAGCTACAGAAGAATGATTTTGAATATCAAGAGCTGGATGATGAATTTGGATCTCGACCTGTAGACCCAACTGGTCCGGCAACTGCGAAACAAAGCAGTGCTGAAAATGAAAGTGTGCAGTTTATAGCACACTCTGATCGTATTATGGGGCATGAGTATGGGGTTAGACCTTTGCTGGATGATGATGAGCTGCAAGATGCTTATGGTGGCCAGAGTCAGGTTTGTATGAAGGCAGATGTCCAGAGTAATTTGGATCAATTTTTCTATACTGAATGTCATGGAATGACAAATCAAGGATTAATTGGATTGTCAGATCAGTATGGGTCATATAATAGTGGCAGACTTCAAGGCCAAGTCAAAAATGAAATGGCGATGGCATCAGATCCTGCTGAAGCTGATGTCGTCGATCATGCTGCCATGACAACCTCTTCTTCTTCTGTAATATCACCAGAGCTTGAAGCAGGGTGTGATGTATTTTCTGCTGCACCTTTTAAGCATAGGTCATCTAAGAGGTCAACTCCTGCATCTGTTCTAGCATCTGGCTCATCGTCTGCTAATGCACAAACATCTGATGTATTTGAGGGAGCCCCATTCAAGTACAAAGCAAGAAGCAATGACTCATCAGCAGTAACTAGCCCAGGGAGCTCTCAATCAGTCATTACTAGTGCTGGAAATGCAAGAGAAAATGAAAACAAACCAGATGTTTTTGGAAGTGCACCATTCAGAACACCTCAAACACCAAGTTCAACTGGACCATCATCCAGTACTGTTTCACCTTCCATGGAAAATGGTATGTACATGTATATAAAAACACCTGATGATGCTCAGCCAGGAAGCTTGCCCAGTTTGGTGAGTTCTGTTTCAAGCCAACTTCCTTCACATATTCCAAGCATTACAGGCAATGCCCAAGGTGGAATAGCACTAGTGAAACAAAAAACTTGGTCACAGAGTGGTACAAGTTTTGACGGTAGCTCACAGATTAAAAATGGTTTCACCACAGAGTCAGAATCTGTAGGTCATAGTATGCCTCCATCCACGGTGCCAATATCTCCAGCAGAGATTGCTGTAAGTAATAATCCTGAAGACCCATTTGGGGCTGTCCCTCTTAACAAAGCTATGAAACGCTCTGCCCGAAAATTAAATGTGAAACAGGTTCCAACTTCCATTCCAACCAGTGCATTCTCTGCTAACAGCTTCTCTCATACAGTTTCAGCAAGTAATGCGATTCAGCGAGATGTAAATGTGGACATTAGAACTTTACAGCAGCAGCCAGTTATGTTTCCATTACAGACACAGAGTCACTATTACTCCATGAGCTTACCTCCTGATATTCAACCAGCCCCAGATCAGCAGAACAAGCAAGCAATAACTCAACCATCTCATCAAACAACTGTATATATTTCCTCTCAACAACAGTCACAAGCTGCAGGACAACCCACAAATCTTCCATTTGTCCAGCACTATAACAGACAGCAACAGCTGCCCGGAGGCTTTCAGCAGATATCTCCAGAAGGAGCTCCGCAAAGTCAACAAAACTTCCCTCGTCATTCCTATCATGGAATGTCAATTCAATCATCTAGCAACTCCCAGATAAATCCACAACAAAACTTCCCTCAACGAAATCAGCAACTTCTATTAAATCAAACAAACCAGCAAAGTATCTCGCAGAACCTTTTTACCACAGGAACACGACAGAGCAATGCTTCGAACCAGACTAGGTCATTTGCACAACGTCCAGGTGATCTTCCAATGTCTTCTACCACAAGTTTATCACAACATCCAGTAAAAACACAACAATTTGCATGGGACAACACTGTTCAAGATGATGCCGATTGGGATACTATGGAAAATTATGATGATGAAAGCAAATACCAGCGATTAAAAGTGCGGCCTGTTAGCAAGAGGTCAAGTCGAGATGTAAGCATTTCAGGTTTTGCCAACATGAGCTTTAACGATGAGGACGAATTCTCTGTTGCTTCTCCATCTTGTGAGTCACCATCTGGTGCTCAGGAAACAACAGTATCCGCTCAGAGTATTTATGTATCCAGCTATCCATATGTTGAACCTTCACCAAACAGTTGCGAGGTTGGCAAAGCTATTGTTGTGGCTGCTGCTTCTGGTTATGATTCAGGAGGCACTTGGCCGCGTAAACACCGTCGTCACCAAGCTAAGGCAGAACCTTTTTCAGTCAGCAAGAAATAAAGTACACTGTAGTGTGAATATTTAGTGTTCTCACAGATGAACGATTTGTTGGTACTAGAAAGGGAGTTATATACAAAACATGGAAAATGTTCCAACCGTCTTCCCATAGAAAATGTAGTTCACTTGATTAATAAAATATGCTTGTTTATGGCTAGGTTTTGCTGCATGCTTTTTGTGCTTGACAATACATTTAGTAATTAATTAGCAGTAAACAGATGCTGCTGCTGGCTCATGTCTAGTTATTGACACCCTAAGTCTAGAAAATCACGTATAAATTGAAAAGGTACACATATTTATAATGTAGAGGTATCTCATCTAGGTTTGTCCTATGTCATCTAAAAAGACAAACATTGATAGCGTATCCCCTATACATGATTTAGCCAACAACCCAGCATTTTGTGGCTGTAGTGATTGTCTTGGCAGTTTATGCCAGTGGTTTACCATTGCTTTCTGAACCATCCGAATGCACATTTGTCTGCGACAATTTGAACCTGGTATCTTGACCATCACATGCATGCTCTGTACCTCACATCCACAGAGCTAGACTGATGTCACCTACAGAAGGGAAAATCCCCAATATACTATTCACAGAAGGGAAAATCCCCACAGCAATTTTACAGAAGGAAAATTCCCCACTAAACTTTTTACAGAATGGAAATTTCCCACTACACTATTTAAAGAAATATGGTTGGAACATTGTCTATGAAGTGAATACAAACCATTTTGTTGTGTTAATGTAATTTGTTTTTAATTGTATTTATATTTTCCATTTCTCTGAAATAGTGCTTTTGATTTGAATTTATAGATTTTGGAAGTGTGCATTCTTTGATTGAAGTGTTTTGTTATAGTAAGCTATTCCATCAAATATGAGACTTATGCAATTGTTCTAGATAACTGTTTACATGTTTATGAGATTATTGAATTTGTTCCGTAATCTGAACATTACTTCTATGTTTCGTGAGAATAACTCAGATTGTGCCATTGCTTCATGTATGCACAAAAATTGATTTCTGAAATGGAAATCTGGTTTATGGGAAACGTGTTATCTGTTATATATCTAAAGCTATAGTGGACAGTCAGAAATCAGAGTTCTCCAGTTCGTGAGATGTGATGCTTCTGTGTGTAATTCCTGTATGTTGTTGAGACCCATAGTCATACCCTCTTTTGATGGTTGTTCTGCGAAGAGTCTCTCTTGTTCTTCCTCCTTTTCTTTTACCAACTGGTATGCATTTTATTTCTTGTAGTGGCAGTCTGTTTTCATTCATTCTAAGTACATGTCCAATATAAGTCCATGGTTTTTTTCTTATTGTTGTAGAAACATATTGCTGTGTGGTGTCTTCTCTTACTTGCATGTTTGATTCAAATTCTTCCCAACCAATATTTAAGTCTTCTAAGACATTTATTTTCAAATGGGTTCAATGTCTTCTCCAGCATCTTTGTCATTTTCCATCTTTCACAAGCATATGTCAACACGGATATCACATGAAGAAGAGTTACATAAGTATCATTTATTGATTAGTTACTTAGGCAAGGAAATATGTAATGTATAATACATGTAATCAGCGTATCATATTTTCAGTATTTCTATTTCATATTCTTCATAGGCTAAGTTAATATCATTTTAACAGTAGCATAATGAACAAATAGATATTTGTTCTGAAATGGCATAATGGATATATACAAATATGTCCAGATGTTGTAGGAACATATAGACATGTTTTCAGAAGTGGTATGCTTATAATGAACATATAGATATTTGTTCAGAAGTGGTGTAATGAACATGTAGATGTTTGTTCAGAAATGATGTAATGAACATATAGATGTTTGTTCAGAAATGGTATAATGAACTATAGATATATTTTCAAAAGTGGTGTAATGAACATATTTTTTCAGATGTGGTATAATGGACATATTTATTTAGAAGTGGTATCTATCTATCAATTGCTTTTTCTCTTCTTTTGCTGTAAGAGTTATCCAGTAAAGAGATGTGCAGTAAAGACTTTGCATGATTGAATAATGATGTGTTTCGAGTTGTGTCTTCTGTGGTCATTTGATATGCAGTAAAATTATGACATGTAAGGAACATTGGAACTCCTTCAATCCACCTTCTTCTTGGCCTTCCTCTTAGTCTTGTTTCTATTTTCATGTTGTATTGGCCAATAAGGGTTCATTCTGATTAAGTTGTCGAACATTTCAGCATCTGTTTATTTCCTATATTTTTGACTACAGATGTTATTCCAACAGTTCGTGTAATGTCTTCATTCATCACATGATCTCGTCTTGTTCTGTTTGCTGTTTTTCGTTGACATCTTCTTCTTATTCAGCATTCACGCTCACACTCCCGCTGGGTCTATCTTGTAGCAGGATAATGGTCCTACTATATTTCCAGCAGGATGTAGTCCAGGCAACAGAACTGCGTTTTATTGCATTTTATTTGCTCCAATGGCTCGACACATCGATCTTAGGCTGTTCTTAGATATCCAATTTCACACATAGTAAGAAGTAAGATTTGTATAATTCTTTAGTTAATATCCATCAATTTGATAATACAATGTTGGTATGAACATTGAATTTATGATTTGCCTTTTGGTTTGAGGAGGTATAATGGAATATATATTTATATGCTGTAAAAGTTGTAAAGTATAGTAAACATATAGATATTTGTTTAGAATTGGAAGAACATGGACATATACAATTTTACCATGTTGTGGTATATTGGACATATGTGGGTATTTGCTTCAGTAGTGATATAACAGACTTGTGTGTGTATGTTTGAGTAGTGATATAACAGACGTGTGTGTGTATGTGCATCCGTAAGTGCCAATGTGTGTGTTTAGAAGTGACATCACGGACAGTTTAGTTGACAACACACAGACAACTAGTAAAGAAAAGAATGGTCTCTGGAGAAACAGGAAGGAGAAGCTAAGATGGTGATCTAATACATTAAGGAAAATCTGAATATTTTTTGGAGGAAGCAGGTCGACTACCGAAAATCATAATACATTCGGAGCACATATGATTGAGGAAACATTCTCGGGATAATATGTCACCTGATGATTGCACTTATGTTTGTCTATTGTTTCGTCTGGTTCATCTTAGAAATTAGTGTTGAAGCTTCTTCGATGATGATGAAATAATCCCTTCAGCCGTGAACAGGTAAATCTTAGCCCATTGCCTTACTGACAACAGCACATGTGCTTCTCAGTTGTGAAATTGGGTCGACACACCTGGACTCTTGGGTCGACACACCTGGACTCTTGGGTCGACACACTCAGACTCATGTAAGGTTGTCTCAAAATCATGGATATACAAAGGGGAGGGGGGGGTTGTTGTTTATGGATGCATGTTTAGTCCCTGAAGGGGAGCATTCCAGCTCACCAGTATCACATACATCTGTCAGAGACATAGCACATACATCTGTCAGAGACATAGCACATACATCTGTCAGAGACATAGCACATACATCTGTCAGAGACATAGCGCATACATCTGTCAGAGACATAGCACATACATCTGTCAGAGACATAGCACATACATCTGTCAGAGACATAGCACATACATCTGTCAGAGACATAGCACATACATCTGTCAGAGACATAGCGCATACATCTGTCAGAGACATAGCACATACATCTGTCAGAGACATAGCACATACATCTGTCAGAGACATAGCACATACATCTGTCAGAGACATAGCACATACATCTGTCAGAGACATAGCACATACATCTGTCAGAGACATAGCACATACATCTGTCAGAGACATAGCACATACATCTGCCAGAGACATAGCGCATACATCTGTCAGAGACATAGCACATACATCTGTCAGAGACATAGCACATACATCTGTCAGAGACATAGCACATACATCTGCCAGAGACATAGCGCATACATCTGTCAGAGACATAGCACATACATCTGTCAGAGACATAGCACATACATCTGTCAGAGACATAGCACATACATCTGTCAGAGACATAGCACATACATCTGCCAGAGACATAGCGCATACATCTGTCAGAGACATAGCGCATACATCTGTCAGAGACATAGCACATACATCTGTCAGAGACATAGCACATACATCTGTCAGAGACATAGCACATACATCTGTCAGAGACATAGCACATACATCTGTCAGAGACATAGCACATACATCTGTCAGAGACATAGCACATACATCTGTCAGAGACATAGCACATACATCTGTCAGAGACATAGCACATACATCTGTCAGAGACATAGCACATACATCTGTCAGAGACATAGCACATACATCTGTCAGAGACATAGCACATACATCTGTCAGTGACATAGCACATACATCTGTCAGAGACATAGCACATACATCTGTCAGAGACATAGCACATACATCTGTCAGAGACATAGCACATACATCTGTCAGAGACATAGCACATACATCTGTCAGAGACAGCACATGCATCTGTCAGAGACATAGCACATACATCTGTCAGAGACATAGCACATACATCTGTCAGAGACATAGCGCATACATCTGTCAGAGACATAGCACATACATCTGTCAGAGACATAGCACATACATCTGTCAGAGACATAGCACATACATCTGTCAGAGACATAGCGCATACATCTGTCAGAGACATAGCACATACATCTGTCAGAGACATAGCACATACATCTGTCAGAGACATAGCGCATACATCTGTCAGAGACATAGCACATACATCTGTCAGAGACATAGCACATACATCTGTCAGAGACATAGCACATACATCTGTCAGAGACATAGCGCATACATCTGTCAGAGACATAGCACATACATCTGTCAGAGACATAGCACATACATCTGTCAGAGACATAGCACATACATCTGTCAGAGACATAGCACATACATCTGTCAGAGACATAGCACATACATCTGTCAGAGACATAGCACATACATCTGTCAGAGACATAGCGCATACATCTGTCAGAGACATAGCACATACATCTGTCAGAGACATAGCACATACATCTGTCAGAGACATAGCGCATACATCTGTCAGAGACATAGCGCATACATCTGTCAGAGACATAGCACATACATCTGTCAGAGACATAGCACATACATCTGTCAGAGACATAGCACATACATCTGTCAGAGACATAGCGCATACATCTGTCAGAGACATAGCACATACATCTGTCAGAGACATAGCACATACATCTGTCAGAGACATAGCGCATACATCTGTCAGAGACATAGCACATACATCTGTCAGAGACATAGCACATACATCTGTCAGAGACATAGCACATACATCTGTCAGAGACATAGCGCATACATCTGTCAGAGACATAGCGCATACATCTGTCAGAGACATAGCACATACATCTGTCAGAGACATAGCGCATACATCTGTCAGAGACATAGCACATACATCTGTCAGAGACATAGCACATACATCTGTCAGAGACACGGCTCATACATCTGTCAGAGACATAGCACATACATCTGTCAGAGACATAGCACATACATCTGTCAGAGACATAGCTCATACATCTGTCAGAGACATAGCTCATACATCTGTCAGAGACATAGCACATACATCTGTCAGAGACATAGCACATACATCTGTCAGAGACATAGCGCATACATCTGTCAGAGACATAGCACATACATCTGTCAGAGACATAGCACATACATCTGTCAGAGACACGGCTCATACATCTGTCAGAGACATAGCGCATACATCTGTCAGAGACATAGCACATACATCTGTCAGAGACATAGCACATACATCTGTCAGAGACATAGCACATACATCTGTCAGAGACATAGCACATACATCTGTCAGAGACATAGCACATACATCTGTCAGAGACATAGCACATACATCTGTCAGAGACATAGCTCATACATCTGTCAGAGACATAGCTCATACATCTGTCAGAGACATAGCACATACATCTGTCAGAGACATAGCGCATACATCTGTCAGAGACATAGCACATACATCTGTCAGAGACATAGCTCATACATCTGTCAGAGACATAGCACATACATCTGTCAGAGACATAGCTCATACATCTGTCAGAGACATAGCACATACATCTGTCAGAGACATAGCACATACATCTGTCAGAGACATAGCACATACATCTGCCAGAGACATAGCACATACATCTGTCAGAGACATAGCACATACATCTGTCAGAGACATCGCACATACATCTGTCAGAGACATAGCACATACATCTGTCAGAGACATAGCACATACATCTGTCAGAGACATAGCACATACATCTGTCAGAGACATAGCACATACATCTGTCAGAGACATAGCACATACATCTGTCAGAGACATAGCACATACATCTGTCAGAGACATAGCACATACATCTGTCAGAGACATAGCACATACATCTGTCAGAGACATAGCACATACATCTGTCAGAGACATAGCACATACATCTGTCAGAGACATAGCACATACATCTGTCAGAGACATAGCACATACATCTGTCAGAGACATAGCACATACATCTGTCAGAGACATAGCACATACATCTGTCGGAGACATAGCACATACTTCTGTCAGAGACATAGCACATACTTCTGTCAGAGACATAGCACATACATCTGTCAGAGACATAGCACATGCATCTGTCAGAGACATAGCACATACATCTGTCAGAGACATAGCACATACATCTGTCAGAGACATAGCTCATACATCTGTCAGAGACATAGCACATACATCTGTCAGAGACATAGCACATACATCTGTCAGAGACATAGCACATACATCTGTCAGGGACATAGCACATACATCTGTCAGAGACATAGCACATACATCTGTCAGAGACATAGCGCATACATCTGTCAGAGACATAGCACATACATCTGTCAGAGACATAGCACATACATCTGTCAGAGACATAGCGCATACATCTGTCAGAGACATAGCGCATACATCTGTCAGAGACATAGCGCATACATCTGTCAGAGACATAGCGCATACATCTGTCAGAGACATAGCTCATACATCTGCCAGAGACATAGCACATACATCTGTCAGAGACATAGCGCATACATCTGTCAGAGACATAGCTCATACATCTGCCAGAGACATAGCGCATACATCTGTCAGAGACATAGCGCATACATCTGTCAGAGACATAGCACATACATCTGTCAGAGACATAGCGCATACATCTGTCAGAGACATAGCTCATACATCTGCCAGAGACATAGCGCATACATCTGTCAGAGACATAGCGCATACATCTGTCAGAGACATAGCACATACATCTGTCAGAGACATAGCACATACATCTGTCAGAGACATAGCGCATACATCTGTCAGAGACATAGCGCATACATCTGTCAGAGACATAGCTCATACATCTGCCAGAGACATAGCACATACATCTGTCAGAGACATAGCGCATACATCTGTCAGAGACATAGCTCATACATCTGCCAGAGACATAGCACATACATCTGTCAGAGACATAGCGCATACATCTGTCAGAGACATAGCACATACATCTGTCAGAGACATAGCGCATACATCTGTCAGAGACATAGCTCATACATCTGCCAGAGACATAGCGCATACATCTGTCAGAGACATAGCGCATACATCTGTCAGAGACATAGCACATACATCTGTCAGAGACATAGCACATACATCTGTCAGAGACATAGCGCATACATCTGTCAGAGACATAGCGCATACATCTGTCAGAGACATAGCTCATACATCTGCCAGAGACATAGCGCATACATCTGTCAGAGACATAGCGCATACATCTGTCAGAGACATAGCGCATACATCTGTCAGAGACATAGCGCATACATCTGTCAGAGACATAGCGCATACATCTGTCAGAGACATAGCGCATACATCTGTCAGAGACATAGCTCATACATCTGTCAGAAACAAAGCACATACATCTGTCAGAGACATAGCTCATACATCTGTCAGAGACATAGCACATACATCTGTCAGAGACATAGCGCATACATCTGTCAGAGACATAGCACATACATCTGTCAGAGACATAGCTCATACATCTGTCAGAGACATAGCTCATACATCTGTCAGAGACATAGCACATACTTCTGTCAGAGACATAGCTCATACATCTGTCAGAGACATAGCACATACATCTGTCAGAGACATAGCACACACTTCTGTCAGAGACATAGCACATACATCTGTCAGAGACATAGCGCATACATCTGTCAGAGACATAGCGCATACATCTGCCAGAGACATAGCACATACATCTTTCAGAGACATAGCACATACTTCTGTCAGAGACATAGCACATACTTCTGTCAGAGACATAGCTCATACTTCTGTCAGAGACATAGCACATACATCTGTCAGAGACATAGCACATACATCTGTCAGAGACATAGCTCATACATCTGTCAGAGACATAGCACATACATCTGTCAGAGACATAGCTCATACATCTGTCAGAGACATAGCGCATACATCTGTCAGAGACATAGCACATACATCTGTCAGAGACATAGCGCATACATCTGTCAGAGACATAGCGCATACATCTGTCAGAGACATAGCACATACATCTGTCAGAGACATAGCACATGCATCTGTCAGAGACATAGCACATGCATCTGTCAGAGACATAGCACATACATCTGTCAGAGACATAGCTCATACATCTGTCAGAGACATAGCGCATACATCTGTCAGAGACATAGCACATACATCTGTCAGAGACATAGCACATACATCTGTCAGAGACATAGCACATGCATCTGTCAGAGACATAGCACATACATCTGTCAGAGACATAGCTCATACATCTGTCAGAGACATAGCACATACATCTGCCAGAGACATAGCTCATACTTCTGTCAGAGACATAGCGCATACATCTGTCAGAGACATAGCTCATACATCTGTCAGAGACATAGCACATACATCTGTCAGAGACATAGCACATACATCTGTCAGAGACATAGCACATACTTCTGTCAGAGACATAGCGCATACATCTGTCAGAGACATAGCGCATACATCTGTCAGAGACATAGCACATACATCTGCCAGAGACATAGCTCATACTTCTGTCAGAGACATAGCGCATACATCTGTCAGAGACATAGCTCATACATCTGTCAGAGACATAGCTCATACATCTGTCAGAGACATAGCACATACATCTGCCAGAGACATAGCTCATACTTCTGTCAGAGACATAGCGCATACATCTGTCAGAGACATAGCTCATACATCTGTCAGAGACATAGCTCATACATCTGTCAGAGACATAGCACATACATCTGTCAGAGACATAGCACATACATCTGTCAGAGACATAGCACATACTTCTGTCAGAGACATAGCGCATACATCTGTCAGAGACATAGCGCATACATCTGTCAGAGACATAGCACATACATATGCCAGAGACATAGCTCATACTTCTGTCAGAGACATAGCGCATACATCTGTCAGAGACATAGCTCATACATCTGTCAGAGACATAGCTCATACATCTGTCAGAGACATAGCACATACATCTGTCAGAGACATAGCTCATACATCTGTCAGAGACATAGCACATACATCTGCCAGAGACATAGCTCATACTTCTGTCAGAGACATAGCGCATACATCTGTCAGAGACATAGCGCATACATCTGTCAGAGACATAGCTCATACATCTGTCAGAGACATAGCACATACATCTGCCAGAGACATAGCTCATACTTCTGCCAGAGACATAGCGCATACATCTGTCAGAGACATAGCTCATACATCTGTCAGAGACATAGCACATACATCTGTCAGAGACATAGCTCATACATCTGTCAGAGACATAGCACATACATCTGCCAGAGACATAGCTCATACTTCTGTCAGAGACATAGCTCATACATCTGTCAGAGACATAGCACATACATCTGCCAGAGACATAGCTCATACTTCTGTCAGAGACATAGCTCATACATCTGTCAGAGACATAGCACATACATCTGCCAGAGACATAGCTCATACTTCTGTCAGAGACATAGCGCATACATCTGTCAGAGACATAGCTCATACATCTGTCAGAGACATAGCTCATACATCTGTCAGAGACATAGCGCATACATCTGTCAGAGACATAGCTCATACATCTGTCAGAGACATAGCACATACATCTGTCAGAGACATAGCTCATACATCTGTCAGAGACATAGCTCATACATCTGTCAGAGACATAGCGCATACATCTGTCAGAGACATAGCTCATACATCTGTCAGAGACATAGCACATACATCTGCCAGAGACATAGCTCATACTTCTGTCAGAGACATAGCGCATACATCTGTCAGAGACATAGCTCATACATCTGTCAGAGACATAGCACATACATCTGCCAGAGACATAGCTCATACTTCTGTCAGAGACATAGCGCATACATCTGTCAGAGACATAGCGCATACATCTGTCAGAGACATAGCGCATACATCTGTCAGAGACATAGCGCATACATCTGTCAGAGACATAGCGCATACATCTGTCAGAGACATAGCACATACATCTGTCAGAGACATAGCACATACATCTGTCAGAGACATAGCACATACATCTGTCAGAGACATAGCACATACATCTGGATCAATTATCTCATCATTCTTCTAGCAGACAGATTTGTTGACCCATCTGCAATTATGTCATATCAAGTATTCTCCATCATCTAGGATCCTGCCACCAAAGGACAAAGATGTAGTGCCCACATCACTTGATGATCCATGGGGATTCTGCGATAGAAGACAAAAATAAGAAATTGAAACAAGATGTGACAATGATGATTTTTTCACATGTGGCATGTGACTGATTTTTTTTTTCTTATTTGGCAAGTTGTCAACCCATTATATCCCCCTCCTCTCAATCCCGTTTTTTTTAATGACATATCTGAAAAGCAGAAAGTGGCCCTATTCTTTACACTCAGTAGAAGTCTAGTCTCCAGTTGTCACGTAGGTGAATCTTCCCCAATAATGTATTAGCAATTATTCTCCATAGTTTCAAATGCAGAGCAACGAATTCATTTACTGGAAATAAAGTGGGTAGATTAGATCAACTTTAAGGTATCCTAGACTCGGTATCCTAGACTGGAACTAACAAGAAATGAAGTCATGTAACCAGGTATCCTAGACTGGAACTAACAAGAAATGAAGTCATGTAACCAGGTATCCTAGACTGGAACTAACAAGAAATGAAGTCATGTAACCAGGTATCCTAGACTGGAACTAACAAGAAATGAAGTCATGTAACCAGGTATGAGGTACAGAGTGGAGTAAGGCAGGGATGCACACTCTCCCCGTACCTGTTCAACATATACACAGAAAACATAATGAGGAATGTGAGAGAAGACAGACAACCCTGACTACCATGCTTTAAACATCAGTGGTTTTGGATTCCCTGAACTGTACTACACAGACGAGACTGTGCTTCTTTCAAATGATATAAAGGAATTTGAAGGAAACTAATGAAGAATATAAAGAAATACAGTAAATCACAAAACGTATATTTAAACGCACAAAAAAAACAAAAATCATGTCAACAGATATAATAACACAACAACCAAATATCAAAATAGTTAATACCAAGATAGAGTGTGTGGATAAATTTGAGTACTTAGGAGCTATCATGGATATATTTGAATACTTAGGAGCAATCATCAACAGTGCAGGAGACTGGCAATGGCATATTGTAAAGTAACATGTTTGAAAAACATATGCAAAAACAACATAATAGAAACGAAAATGCTAATGCTAAGAACGTTTATTTTTCTGGTTGCAACATACAGCTGTGAAACATGGACCCAAAGTAGCAGCAAAGAAGATCAAGTCCTTCAAGATGAAATGCTAGGGAAAGATATTTAGAATATCATGGAATGAAAAAAACAACTCAGATATTATAAAAACATTGAAGATGCCAGAGTGTATAAAACTGTTGAAGGAAATAAAAGATCAAACAAATCAGTATTTTGGACATATTAAAAAAACATAACACCTTGTTAAAGACATTACTTGAGGGTAGAGTCGAGGGAAGAAAAGCAAGAGGTAGACAGATACAAGTGGGAAAGAAGTATTAGATAAACAGGTTACAGACGAGCAGAGTGCACCATCAAAGCAAGAGACAGTGGATATTGGAGTAGCATTGCAGCCAACCTTCGTTGTGGAGACGGCACTTGATGATGAAGAACACATTTGATGACATAATAAAGTTAAGCATAGCTGTTAGTTGATGATCACTTTAGCTGTGAGTTGTTCGTTCATCACAAGTCATGATGACCATTTGTTACATCCACTTTTGAAAATTCAATATTAGTTATGTCCTTGATTATGAGTTCATAGATGGCTAATGAGCCCTATTCGAGCTGTAAATGTCCATGGACAGTTGGGACATGGAATGACGACTGTAGACGGTTCTTGGTCTATCCGTGACTTTCTAGCTGCTCTCCACTGTTGAGCTGCTGCATTTCTCTTCTTTTCACAAGATGATGCGCTATTTTTTATTTTAGAACGCCATGTAGATCTATTTTGTGCAAGTTCTTCCCATGTATCGTGGTCTATTTCAAAGGCTTTCAGTGAGTTCTTTAACGAGTCCTTGTAGCGCTTCCTTTGGCCACTTTGAGATCGTATATCCTTCTCTAACTCACCATAGAGAAGTATCTGTGGCAGACGATGGTCTGGCATAATTTGTGAGTAGATTGCTGTTGACAGTCCATAGTCTTTCTAATAAAACCACAAATCCTCCTCTGTTGAGTAACTGACGTGATACCACACTCAGATAAGGTTTGTTTTCTCACAGTCATGGTCATCTTTTAGGGGGGTTTGTGGATGTGTGTCTAGTTCCTGAAGGGAGGCATTCAAGTGTGGTAGTATCCCAGGATAACTCCAGTTTGGTAGTATCCCAGGATTACTCTATTGTGACTCTATCCCAGGATTATTCCAGTGTGGTAGTATCCCAGGATTACTCCATTGTGACACTATCCCAGGATTGCTCTAGTGTGGTAGTATCCCAATATTACTCCATTGTGGTAGTATCCCAGGATTGCTCCAGTGTGGTAGTATCCCAGGATTACTACATGGTAGTAGTATCCCAGGATTACTCCATTGTGACACTATCCCAGGATTGCTCTAGTGTGGTAGTATCCCAGGATTGCTCTAGTGTGGTAGTATCCCAGGATTACTCCATTGTGGTAGTATCCCAGGATTACTCCAGTGGTACTATCCCAGGATTAATGCAGTGTGGTTCTATCCCAGGATCATCATCATCATCAGGTGCCATGCCGGGTGGCGTAGGCGGTCATGGCTCTCCACAGCTCTCTGTCCACAGTATTATGTATCAAAGTCATTGTTGTTTCTTTGCCGTGCCAGGTTGTCAAACTGTCTAATATTTTCTCACGTTGTCGCCCTCTGTCTCTGGTGCCTTCAATCTTGCATGTTGTGATTATGTTCTCTAAACCTGCCTGTCTCATGAAGTGGCCAAAAAAAAGAAGATTGCCTTTTTCTTATATTGTTGATTAAGGTCCGTTTCGCAGTTAACTCTTTTAACACCTCTACATTAGTTTTTCTGGCAGTCCATGGTATTCTCAGCATTCTTCTGTAGAACCACATCTCTGTTGCCTCCAATCTTCCACTTTCCAGTTTGTTTATTGTCCAAGACTCGCACCCATATGTTAGTATAGGGGTTATATAGCACTGCAGAACTCTCTTTCTCACCTCTAATGACAAGGTCATATTACACAGTATATTTTTCATTTTTCTGAATGTTGTTTTTGCCTGTCCTATTCTGCATCTTATTTCTGTTGAACTTCTTCCATCTGCTGTTATAATTGTACCTAGATATTTGAATTGGTGGACCTGTTGCTATATTAACACTAACTGTAGGCCTACTTCTGTGAGGATCATCATATCCGACCAATATAAATAACCAAAATATCAGATGTCCGACAAAATGGAAAGTGCCGCAGTAACCAGACAAATAAAAGGTAAATCCTAAATAAAGTAAACAGGTTACTGAGATTACCTAACTATCAATATAAAACAATAAATAACAATAAAACAAGGAATAAGGACAATTATCAACGTATATGTCCTATTGGGACCTTTGTCAAGAAACAAATAACTGTTAAGAAAACACAACCGTAAAATAAATTAATAACCAAGATTATTGGGACAATGGTTTCCTACCAAAAATCATAGGGGCACTGATTTTGATACTGGAAGATACTGGGCAATGATTTTTGGCAATGATTCATTGTCCCAGTCTTCTTGGTTATTAATTTATTTTACTTTGTTTCTTGACAAAGGTCCCAATAGGACAGATACATTGATAATTGTCCTTGTTCTATGTTTTATTGTTATTTATTGTTTTATATTGATAGTTAGATATTCTCAGGAACCTGTTTACTTTATTTAGGATTGACCTCATATCCTACCATGAGTGTAGCATATACTTCTGGGCCAATTAGTTCATTATCCTTCTGTCAGATCTGTTGACCAGGTACACCTAGCATTTCTCACTATCTAGGAGTTTGCCATAAAGGTGCAATGTCCTGCATCTTTAATGAGGACCATGTGACTGAAGACAAAAGTAAGAATTTGAGACAAGTTTACTTTATTTACTTCATCATTAATGAGGACTATGTGACGCAAGACAAAAGTAAGAATTTTAGACAAGGCATTCACTGACAATGAAGATTTTTGTTTTTCACAGTTGACAAATTGTTAGCCTATCCCCCAACTTTCCTTAGTTGCCTCCTATGATATGCATGGATAGTAGACAGTGCCCCTACTCTTTGTATCCTGAACTAGAAGTTCAAGCCCTGGTTGCTACATGGGTAATCACTGTTAGTTATTGATAACACATGCCATGATGGTAAACAGTGATGTTTGTTATTAATAACACATGTCATGACATGAAAGTAAACAGTTGTTAGTAATTGATTACAATGACATGAAGATAAACAGTGCTGTTATCTTTGTCACATTTAATAACATGAAATTAAATATATTTGCTATTTATAACACATTTTTTATCTATAAATTAAACATCGTTGTTATATATAACACATGTGATGACACGACATTGCTCTTTGTTATCTATAAACACATTTGATAGCAAGAAGTTAAACATCACTGTTTGTTATGCACATCTATAACATTTGATGACAAGATGTTACACATCATTGTTTGTTACCTATACCATTTTATGTTAAGAAGCTAAAGACCACTGTTTGTTATCTATAATAAATTTGATGTCATTAAGTTAAAAATCATAACTTATTATCTATAACAGATGTGATGTAAAGACGTTAAACATCACTGTTAATTATTATTATTATTATTATTATTATTATTCTATAGTGATAAAACCAATGTGAAATAAATACATGTATATGAAACCCTTGAAACTGTCCCAGAATTCATGTGAAATAAATACATGTATATGAAACCCTTGAAACTGTCCCAGAATTCATGTGAAATAAATACATGTATATGAAACCCTTGAAACTGTCCCAGAATTCATGTCAATCTCATTCCCTAGCTAAGAATCAGAAATATTGATAAATTTAGCTTTAACTAGTTGTGAATGAAATAATAGTTCATGAGTTCTGAAGAGAAACACAATCCGTCACAAGGATTGCTTTGTAACGTTTGTCATTTTGATAAATCACCATTCCATTAATAATTTTGTTTCGTTACATTTCCTAGCACATTGAATATAATTTCTGCTTATGTTGGTGGAATCATTAACATTTCCAATGTTTAAATTTTTTTTGTAGTTAATTTAGAGTGTAATACGTGTAGTAGCTGATGTCGTGTGCTGAATGTGTAATGTAATAGTCAGTGTGTTGTAGATAGTGTCATGTGTAGCGAATCTGTAATAGTCAATGTGTTGTAACTATATCTTGTGTAGTTTATTTTGAATGTACTAGCCAATGTATTGTAGCTGACATCCTTGAGTAGTCAATGACATGTGTAAATATATGTATGTGAGATTCTCCATTATCAAATTCATCAGTAAATTAACAAGAATGGTAGATCTGTTACATTTATCGGTACAGTACAAGTAGACGCCACCACATAGTGCAGCTATTTCCCTTGTTTATGTTTGTAAATTTCATCTCTATCATTTAATAGTTTAAATGTTTATTTGTTTTAGGGTTTGGGTTAGAGTTAGGATAGTTATATTTTACATAACTAACCTTAACAACAACCCTAAATAAATAAATATTCCAATTATTAAATGATGAACATGAAATTTACATAGACAAGGGAAATAATTAAACATGTGGTGGTGTCTACTTGTACTTGGTGTCCCTGTTATCAGTTACTAATGTTACTTTTCCACACTGTTCAGCTGTATCAGGAACACATTGTTAGGCCTGTATTTGTCTATGAAACGTAAGTTATGTTACTTTCTGTTCAGCTGTACCAGGAACATAATGTTGGAACTGCATTGTTCTATGACCAATGCCATTCTATAAGTGATATAGTGACACTTTGACAGTTTTTAATATATAGAAACAATCACAGTCTTATAAGTTTGAATTAGCAATGATTTCTGGAGCTTGAGTCCTTTTGGTAGTCGTTTGAGAATGTCTGAGAGTTTGTTTTTTTTTTTTTTTTTTTTTTTTTTTTTGGTGAGTTTTTTTGAGAGTTGAACTGTGGAACACTGTACTAGAAAACTTGTGCACTAACCATTCAGCAAATGAAGAATGTTATATGTCAGGAGTTTGATTGGTTTGTTAATCTGACTTCACTGAGAACTTATAGTCTCTCTCAGCAGATGTTGAGCGAGTACACGTCTATTGTTTCATTTCCTTTTGCGCTGAAGTTAGTGCATAGGGCAGAGGTCAGATCTCTCCAATTTTGTCTGTTCAAAGATATTCTATGCAGTTCTTGAATATTATGGATATTGATTGTTTTACTTTCTCTAAGTATTGTTCTTCTGAGTGTTTCTTTTGGTCTACCCCTGGCTCTTTTGCCTGTAGGTATCCATTCAAAATTGTTTGCTAGTAAAATATTCCTTACTCTGTCCAATGTTTGTTTTTATCCTCATAAATTATGAGCACCTCATAAATTATGAGCAAGAATGCGCTTGTGTAGTTTTGTGCAATGAGAACATTTTCTTTATTTTGTTTCATACCCTGAAGGCTGCAACTCTCAGCGGTGTGCATTGCTTTGAGAAGATGGCTTCTATTAGTTAGTTAGTCGTCGGATCATCATCATCACTGCAAACTGGACACATCCATAGTTGCTCCGATCTCTCCCTGAGTGTATCCGCCATTACACTTCTGCTGTCCTATGCTGGTTTACCATCATTCTTCTGCGCCTTCCAAAATGTTCACTTCTAGCAATACCGCATTTCAAACCCTGATCTTTAATCCTGGCCATTGAAAATGAATCATCATCCACACTAGTCTCATTCTCGTGTGCTATATCTCTTAATTTTGTTTACTGGATGTCTTTAAATAATCTTATTTACTGGATGTCTTTAAATAATCTTATTTACTGGATTTCTCTAAGTAATCTTGTTTACTGGATGTCTTTAACTAATCTTGTTTACTGGATTTCTCTAAGTAATCTTATTTACTGGATGTCTTTAAATAATCTTCTTTACTGTGTGTCTTTAAATAATCTTGTTTACTGTCTTTAATTAATCTTGTTTACTAGACAACTTAAAATAATCTTTTTTACTGGAGGTACTGAATATTTCTTAATATAAGCTGAATTGTTTTTTTTGTTATTTTTTCTTCTATTTATGTAGGATTTAAGCTTATAAATGCAAACATTAATATTTTTTTTTAATTAGCAGTAGAAAAACAGAAATGATAACACTTTCTTTTTGTGTATTTATACCCCTTTATGCCTTGATGTATCAGGGGTAGAAGAGTTCTCTGGAGATGGCTTTTATGTATGCTTCATATATGTTTGTTTTCATTGACTCATTTAGTAATCCATTGTTTGTATGGTCTACCCCTAGCGTTGTATCCATCGTGTCTGTATAGTAATGCTTTTTTGAGGGGCACTAGCTGTGGTATTCATCACAATAGCCTTGTTTATTCATTACTGTCTACTTCCAACTTTCATCCCCCGATGTTGGGCTCATTCGTTCTTAGACAAACCAATGGAACAACACGTAACTGAAGCTAAGTTGCCTATTATCACTAGTATTTCACTATCTTTACCTTCATATATCATCACTACATTTTCTTTCCACCATTGTCTGTTCCTATTACTTGTCTCTCTCCTTTCCCTGTCTCTCCCTCTCTCTCTTATCTGATCTCTCGTACCATCTTCTTTTGCTCTTCCCTTACATTTCAACTGTATATCGGTTATACTCATTGCCTGTTGCCACTTTTGAGGTAAGTATTCTAATTTAATTAATCTTATTTTACTTGCTATTGCAACTTACCTATTTTCACTTCTCACTTTCTTCTGTACACTTTCCCCTCCTACTTACCACTATCCTCTTCCTATATCTTCTTCTTCTCTGTCATGCTGCTCCATCGTTGCTTCCTCCGCTATATATTCACTATCTCTCCTTTTCCTTCCTATCATAACCATGTTTGTCTCTATGTAAGATTTGTTGTGCTGTGGTCTTTAGTTTGTCCTGGTGATTCTTTTTAGTCGAAACATCGTCATTATCTAGTTGTTAGGTCGTTTTATGTTTTATTTTGGTAACACATCTACCTGTGTAACTACTCCTGCACAAGTTGATTAGATGTTGTGGAACCCCATATTTTGATAGTATTTTCCATAGTTATTGCCTGTCAAAGGCTTGTTCTTGACTGATAAATGCGATATACAATTCTTGGTTGTTTTCAGTTGTTTTTTCTGCAATCTGTCTGGGTAAAATGGTATCTGTACAGCTTTGTTCTTACGGAATCGCATTTGAGTGTTGTTAAGCTTAGGTTTGATGAATTTTCATAATCTTGTTTAAAGGATTGTGTAGAAAATTTGTCCAGTGTTGCTTAGAAGTGAGATACCTCTGTATTTTGTACAATCTCTTTTGCTGCCTTTTTTCTTCCAAATAGGTATCATTACAGCATTTTTCCAGTCTTCTGGTATTTCTTGTGTATTCCATATTATATTAAACAACCTATTTAACCATTTTATTCCTATATGTGCAGTTGCTTTGATTAATCCGACTTGTATGTTATGTAGTTCTTTAAAGTCGCAATCACTATCTGAATTCTGAAACAGTTCACAAATTTCATTCTCTGTTATGTGGGGGGAAGAGAAGGTGCCGCAGCTGCCAGGCAAAATAATAGTGAAATGCATTTTCTCAAACCTGCGTTTTTACAAAAACTGTCTTTACGCCTTTTCTTTCCAACTGAAAATATAAAGCCTATACTGTGATAAGCTATTTTAAGTTCTGCTGTACCAGCTGCACTTAATAATAGTGCTGATAAAACTATAAAACCACTATAAATTAAATTGGCATTAAATTAATGAGATATCTCAGAACACTCTAGTACCTAGTGGTTGCATGTGTTATGAGGCTGGCAACGCCTCTGGGCAAAGGTCACACTGTACACATGTATTATTCGTGATGTTCTATTTATTTTGAATACAAGTGGAGGGAGTCAAATAGATAAAATATCCTTGCACGTTTACATTACTAAAGTTTATGTTATCTTCCATTTAACAATATTTCCTTTGTCCCTTCATTCTTATACTTGAGGGGTATACATTCTTATACTTTGACTTTACTTGAGGGTAAAGTCAAAGGGACGTTAGTAAGAGGTAGGTAGAGATACAAGTGGGAGAGTAACATCACAAGATGGACACATTAGTCTAGTAGAGTACACCACCAAAACAAGAGATGGGATGCTAGAGATCTGTTGCAGCCAACCTTCATTGCGGAGACGGCACTTGATGATGATCATCATTCTTATAATAATGTGATTGCACAATATATTTCTTCACTACTTTGGTCTATACACGGGTTTTGATTTTTGGACATTTAAGCTACATTCTCTGATTATATATTAATTGGCTTATATTCGGAAATATATGGTAATATTTTTTACTCGATGTATTTAATTACTTACTAGAGTACTTTAAGTGTTTACTGGAGGTCTGTAACTCTTTAAATCTGTGTTTTTCTAACGCTGCTGTAATGTATATAGAAGTAACTATAAAAATGAAGTTTTTAGTGGCTTATAGCACATGATGGATCTTTGAAGCTCTCTTAGTTTTAACATCTTAGTTTTAGTGTCTCATATCAGGGTAACATAAAAGGAGAGGGCTGGGAGGTGTCACCAGTTTGTCACACTAGGTAATTTATGACCACTGAACAGGTCAGGCCGCAGAAGACGGATGTGTCGGGCCATTGGCACAAATAAAACAACACAACATATTTACATTCTCTAGGCTAATCCTCCATGGTCCTGCTACAAGGGAAATCCAGCAGGAGTTTTGAGAATGAATGCTGAAGAAGAAGAACAGGTCAGGAGTTAATTTCAAGGGAGATGAGAAATTCCAAAAGAGAAAATAACTGACTCAAGTCAATTAGTAGGTCTACAGTGTATTTATTATGTTATTTATATCCATTCACAAACATTTTCTCATTAATCATGCACTCCATCCAAATATCTCTTTCATTTTCAAACTGAACTCATTGATTGCAGAATATTTTACTGTATTATTTGTATTGAAATAAACATTAAATTCCTTATTATATTGTCATTTCATATATAACATAGACCAGGTGGTTGTGGTGTAGCATACAAAATCTGGATGTTGTGGTGACTGGATAACAAAATCTGCAACCTGTACTATTTGTTGATGGTTGTAAAGCTCTGATATAACTAAATTGGACTAAAATCCATGGTTGAAAGCAGCGTACATCACCATAAGAGTTGCATTTTTACATAACCAAACCTAACCAAAGGCAGGATTACCCAAATTACAACCTCCACTAGTGATATATTTCTAGGCATAGCCAGGAGTTTGTAGAGGCTGGATTGCCAGAACCACGACCACTTTTTTTAATGATTAAAAACTCTGATATAGACCTATAACATAATTGGACTAACATCCACAGCTGAAAGAAGCATTAGGTCACCATTAGAAGTAGATGTGTATTAAAAACTTTGTTTTGACGGTTAATACCCTCTGATATAACCATGCTCCTAAGCTTGAAAGAAGCATTAACTCACCATGAGAAGTTCATTCATTCATTTTCATTTTGCGCTGAAGTTAGCGCATAGGACAGAGGTCAGATCTCTCTAATTCTGTCTGTTCAAAGCTATTCTGTACAGTTCTTGAATAGTATGAATATTGGTTGTTTTATTTTCTCTAAGTATTGTTCTTCTTGAGTGTTTCTTTTGGTCTACCCCTTGTGAAGTAGATTTGTATTAAAAACTTTGTTTTGATGGTTAATACCGTCTGATATAACCATGCTCCTATGCTTGAAAGAAACATTAACTCACCATAAGAGGTTCTCTTAATTAAGCTCCACTACTGTTAATGGCAATACCCTCTGATATAACTGTGGACAAAACATTTGCTTACGATCTAAATATGAACAATGTATAATTTCAGTCATATTATAACAAGGAAAAATATATTTATCAATCAAAGAAAGTTTTGTTATTGTTAATCATGCTTTCATATTTTATTTTGCAAAATATGTTAACAAGTTTGACACTGTAGGCAGTAATTGAAAGTAATGTGATTACTAAAGTAAAAATAACAATATGTATATATATATATATATATATATATATATATATATATATATATATATATATATATATATATTACCTGTATAATGTACACAGAAATTCAGAGATAGAATTAATTTTACAGTTTGAATACTGTACTAGCACTGTATATAATTCAGTAGACAGTTTAAACAATTGCTATAAGAATGTTTGAAATACTGAATGTCTTTATCCCTATAGCTCTGCTGAGTAAAAAGCTCAAATCATAGCTGCAGTGCAGGTAAATTTCAAGGGCTGTTAATTTTTTTTTTTCTGTAACCAATTTCCCCAGTGCATTCTCACGTCAAAGATTTTGAGTGTAGATTTTGAGTGAATTTACAATCAAAATGCTTCTTTATATTATGGAGGAGAAGTGAAAACCTTTATATACATTCGTCTCACAATATGAAACATTATTTCAATAAAATAGACCTAATCATAATAACCCGTTTTATTCCGGACACAAAAGTATTTCCTTATCAGTAATATTTTTGTCAGCATATTTATCTGTTGCATCACAAAATGGTTGTATAATAGTTTCATGTGATACACATTCAAAGATTCTGAAAATGTTTGCATGATCAGTGTTTTGAATCATTATACCATTTTGGACAGAAACAAAAATGTTTACCTTACTGTATCATGAATTATAACGTGCATGCTGCATATATGGCCTATTATCTGAACTACCAAATTAGTACTAGTATCACAATGCAAATTAACACTTTCTAAATCACTTCCTGAATGAGATAATGAATACTAGAATTATCAGAGAAACCTTTTTCGAAATGTTTATAATTTTCGAATTCATTGAGTGTATGATATGCCATAATACAGTCAAGGAAAAATGGTTGCACAAAGAAAGGCCATGTGTGTCAACATATAGAAAGTAGTAATTATGCTCCCAAATGTGTGCAAATATGGAATTTCAATTGTTGAATGGCCTTTAGACAGCTTGAACTAGCCAATCAGAGTATTTGAACACTTTGAGGTGCTTTCAATGATAAATTATATGATTACATGGCCCATCGTTCCTTAGGATGTCTGCAAAATAGAGATAACTTGTCATTATATCCTTAAGGATGCCTCCAAAGGGAAGGGGTTAAGTAATCTTGTTTACTGGATGTCTTTAAGTAATCTTGTTTACTGGATGTCTTTAAGTAATTTTGTTTACTGACATCCTTTAAGTAATCTTGTTTACTGACATCCTTTAAGTAATCTTGTTGTTTACTAACTTATGCAGATGATATCGCAAATAAAACTTGCAAAAACATTATTTGCACAGAGAACTCATCAAGTTATTGCACATTAAAACACACCTAGAAATTATTTCACATGCTTAAAATATGAGTTTAACCACTCTGATGTGATTAATATAAAATCACCAGCACCAGCAGGTCCTAGATTGTATATCACCACTGAAAACCACACATCATTGATATTTCAAAATGCATATGTGTACGGTCACATAGAATTGATGTGTTGAATGTCTGTTCATAATTAAATTATTTCTGAGCTCATGTTTGTAAATATATCTCTGTGTAGACATAGTGTACACTGTGTACACATTATATAATATATTATATATTATAGGCTTAGTCTAGCCTCGTTAGATAGTCATAGATGCAAATGATGAAAGGTTAATGTTATCATAATTCTATGGAGCAGTAAGCTAGTAGGTTTGGTTACACATGAAACATAATGTGCTCGTGTTATGAGTTTGCCTGTATGCAAATAAGGGTTTGATATAAATATATATTGTTTGTTATTAGTCATAAGATGTGTAGAGTACAAGTAAACGCCGCCACCCCCCCCATAGTCAAATTATTTCCCTTGTCTATGTTTGTGAATTTCATGTTTGTCATTTAATAATTTAAATATTAATTTATTTTAGGGTTTGGGTTAGGCTAGAATACATGTGTTTTACATAAATAACCCTAACCCCAACCCTAAATAAGTAAAAATCTCAATTATTAAATTATGAACATGAAATTTACAAACATAGACAAGGGAAATAATTAAACATCTTGTGGTATCTACTTGTACTGTACCGTAAGATCAAGAGGTCAGAATAGAGAACACTTAAGTATTAGTTCTCAAGAGTCAGAATTTATAAACTAGTTTTGCCAGAAGTTTTGTTTCCATTGCTGTGGTATATATTTTTAAAAGTGAAATTTCTTGAAGATTACACAATGCACATTCATGTATAAAACACCACAAGAAAGACAAATGAATGTCTTCATTAAATTATGACTAAATTTACAATAAATTCATTGGTAAAAAATATAATTTATATATGCAAAAAACTACACACCAACTCATGCAGATAGACTAAAATATATTGACGGATAGTTCAATACCTGTCAGAGTAACAGTCATCTGTTTGTGAATATTAAAATCCAAGGATGAGCTTTTTAGTATTACAGTGGAATATTGTTATAATAACTTGGTCTGGACCAACAAAATATGCATGAAATAACAGAAGTTTGTTATAGACAGTAAAAACAACATATAATAAATATAACTGGATTGCGAAAAGTGTCGAATAGGGAAATTTGTTATAAAAGGATGCCCTATAGAGAGATTCCACTGATTTTTGTGTTTGTTTATAGCACATCTAGAGAACCTTATTATAATTGAAAAAAAATGTTTTTAACACGCCTCATCTTAAGAATTATATTATTCTTCAGGAAAATAGTTTCTGTTACGTTATAAACACTAATTGATGATTCATCAAGTATACAACATCACACAGAGCATCACGGTCTGTTCTGCCAATAACAGTAGCATATTATTTTTAAATGCATATTTGTTAGGTTCATGTAACATTAACAACACCAGCGACTGGACGCTGTTATAATTTTCACTAGTAAATTTTACGGAGATATTTAATTGAAAACAAAGCAACCAGGGTTTGCTTAAAGTGCAGAGATATATTATTCCAGAATTAAATAATTGTGACTTCCCCCAAAAAAAGAGGTGCTCAGAAAAAGTCTAATTTTTAAAAAAATAAGATGTGCATTGGAACACATCGTAACAACAGGTAAGTTGAACAACAAGCAGGGTAGGGGAAGATGCATCACAACCTAGCATTGTGACATGGGAGAACATAGGTATTGGTAATGATTGACAGCACGCAAAATAGAAAGCTGTCAAAAAACATAACGAAAAAGCCCACATGGCATGGACTATAAGATGATTAAGACGAAACTTAATACTTAGTGTTCTCAGTTCTTATCTATTGATATAAAGTTTTACTGCAGTCCTACACATTATTGTTTGAAGATGTCAGAGCTGTTTGCGGACTAGCTACTTCTAAGACATTTATTCATGAATCTACATGTACATTTTTTTGTTTGCCAAGAAGTCATCATTTTTGTGTTTTCACTGCCTTGACTTCTCTCTCTCTCTCAAATAAAATGTTGCAAATGTTTGAGACTTTTCTTGTTTTATTTTTAGCAGAAAATGAACAGAAGTTTCACCGACTAATAGATCAAGTAAATAAATCAAGTAAAGAGTATGAACTAGATATCTCAAATTCCTGCTGGATCTCTCCTGTAACAGAACAATGGTTCTACTAGATTTCCATCAGGATGTAGTCCAGAGAATGGGAATGTGTTCTGTCAGCGTTTCATTTGTGGCAATTGCCCAACACATCCATTTTCAGTGGGGAACTAGATATAAACAATGCAAAAAACAATACCGTGGTAGCAAAATTTCAGAACAGGTGCAGCACATAAAAATACATGGAGAAATACCACAGTAAGTAGATTACCAATAAAGGTTGAAAAGTCGTAGAGGATTGACTTCACTGTACTTGGTTTCCCATTTGTACTCCATCCCTCTCAACGAAGTGGCACGCCGCTCGCTGAGAGTATCACGCATAGCACATAACTCAGTAGTTCCAAGTGATAATCCACAGGGATCTCAGAAAAAATCCACCTTGTACACAAGAAGACACAAGCCGGATTCGAACACATGGCCTCTTGAACACAAGGTGAACAGCTTAACCACTACGCCATGGAGATCCCCAAGATTACCAATAGCTGGGACACATGATTGTAGATGTGAAGCAAGTTACAAGGAGAGTAGAGTTAAAAGTAATTTTAATGACATGAGGTAAATATAAACCTCAAAACAAATCATAAATAAACTAAAAATGTGAATTATAAAATGCTTCATCTATTTTACATTAATGTATGGCTTAGAATTATTTTAGAAAATCTTCTTTTTTTTGGCCTTTTAATGAGACATGCAGGTTTAGAGAACATAGTCACAACAGGCAAAATTGAAAGCAACAGAGACAGAGGGCGACAACATGAGAAAATATTAGACAGTTTGACAGCCTGGCACGGCAAAGAAACAACAATGACTTTGATACATAATACTGTGGACAGAGAGCTGTGGAGAGCCATGACCGCCTACGCCAGCTGGCATGGCACCTAATGATGATGATGGCTTAGAAACATGGATAATGATCAAACAACTAGAAGACAGATTAATGTGTTTGAGGTGTGGATATATAGAAGAGACTAAATCCATGTGTGGCACATACTGCTGGATGAACCACAGACTGCTAGTCTCCAAAATGAATCTCCGTACACTGCATTTTCGGTGACCTCAAAATATTAAACAGTCAAAACATCTCCAAATTGAAAGATCCACTTTATAAACAGCTTCTGCGCAGCTCAATAGATACCAAATTTGCACCATTGACATTTGACTCCATAGACATTCAAAAAATCTGGAAAAACCTCTGTTACACTACCTACAGAACTACAGAAGTGGTGGGAGTTTCTGTTCACAGGCATCAAGATTGGTATGATGACAACAATGTACAGATTAAAGCTCTCCTAGGCAACAAGCACAAACAGCACAAAGTTTATCTAAATGACCCCACATCAACCAGGAAAAAAGATGGTGTACGATAACGCAAAGAAAAACTTGCAAAAAGAACTAAGGAGAATGCAAGACTCATGGTTTAGTAGCAAAGTCAAAGAGATACAGCATTACAATGTCAGCAATAATATGCAGAAATTGTATTAAGTACTAAAAGCAATTTATGGCCCTCAGTCTTCAGGAACTGTATACTATCACTGATAGAAAGGAAATTCTCAAATGCTGGGCTGAACATTTTGAAAATGTACTAAACTGCCCCTCCAACAACAACAACGAAGCGATTGCGCATATCTCGCAAATATCAATCAATCATTTGTTATCGGGGTCCCCTTGACTTGAGGAGGTGGAGAAAGCAATCTCAAATTTGTCTGTAGGAAAAACGGCAGGTCCAGACTCCATTCCAGCTGACGTTTATGCCATCAGTGGCCCTGTTATGACTTCTAAACTCCCAGAGCTCTTCCAGATGATGTGGATCCTGGAAGCGATACCGCAAGACTTTAAGTATGCTTCCATCATACATCTATGGATGAGAAAAGGAAATTGCCTAGCTTTGCGACAACTACCGAGGCATATCCCTGCTCTTTATAGCAGGCAAGATCCTGGCTAGTGTCCTATTAAACAGACTGCAAACAATCTTGAGACAGATCTCCTTCCAGAGAGCCAACATGGCTTCCATTTTTGCTCAAGGTTATCTTGATGTTTTCTATCCATTAATCTTGATTGATAAGGTGGCCAAACCATTTTACTTGTTGTCTTTTGTAATGTTCAATGCATGACATGATATATTCTATCCTTTCTACATTTTCTCAACAGATCACTCTTGCCCCCAGAAAGTATTTTCAAAACAATAGGTTATCAGTTTAAACTAATTATTTTGTGTGTTATTATTTCTAAAACTGCTACTGGATCTCTCAGAACAATAGTCCTAGGTTGCTAGCAGGATGTAGTTTAGAGAATGGAACAATAATCCTAGGTTGCTAGCAGGATGTAGTTTAGAGAATGGAACAATAATCCTAGGTTGCTAGCAGGATGTAGTTTAGAGAATGGAACAATAATCCTAGGTTGCTAGCAGGATGTAGTTTAGAGAATGGAACAATAGTCCTAGGTTGCTAGCAGGATGTAGTTTAGAGAATGGAACAATAGTCCTAGGTTGCTAGCAGGATGTAGTTTAGAGAATGGAACAATAGTCCTACGTTGCTAGCAGGATGTAGTTTAGAGAATGAAACAATAGTCCAAGGTTGCTAGCAGGATGAAGTTTAGAGAATGGAACAATAGTCCTAGGGTGATTGCAGGATGTAATTTAGAGAATGGAACAATAATCCTAGGTTGCTATCAGGATGTAGTTTAGAGAATGGAACAATAGTCCTACGTTGCTAGCAGGATGTAGATTAGAGAATGAAACAATAGTCCAAGGTTGCTAGCAGGATGTAGTTTAGAGAATGAAACAATAGTCCAAGGTTGCTAGCAGGTTGTAGTTTAGAGAATGAAACAATAGTCCAAGGTTTGCTAGCAGGTTGTAGTTTAGAGAATGGAAATGAGATGTGTCATCATCTTATTTGTGCCAGTAGTGGTACTGAGCATTGATCAACGGTCTAACAAGCTGTTATAATATTAAAAAAACGGTGTTACCGAAACGGACTCAACAATTATTCAACACCATTGTAATATACATATCAATATGGGTGTTAAAGTTGGAAAATAACAAAAGCAGTGTAGAAAAAAGTTTATTCATTTGAAAATAAATATCTTAGTGAACTTGTAAATATTGGTTGGGAAGAATTCACATCAAACAAGCAAGAGAGGACAATAAACAGGAATACGTTTCTACAACAATCAGAAGAAAATTATGGACTTATATTGGACATATGCCTACTTAGAATGAAAGAAAATAGACTACTACAAACATTAAATGTGGTACCAGATAACAAAAGACAAGGGCCAAGAGAGACTCTTCGCAAACAAACCATCAAAGACGGTATGACTATTGGTTGCAAGATTTACATACAGTAGTGTCACATCACTCGAACTGGAGAGCTCTGGTTTCTGCCATATATTCTGTGCAAATGCCAATGTTGATGATGAAGTGTATACAAGGATAGCCAAAGCAAGCAGTACTTTCGGCAGATTGTATGCAAATGTTTAGCGTAGAAATGGCATTAACCTACAGACTAAGCTGAAAGTTTACAGAGCAGTGGTACTTCCAGTGCTATTATACGCTAGTGAAACATGGACTGTGTATAGACGACATATGAAAAAACTCAATCATTTTCATACAAATTGTCTCAGAAAAGTTATGAACATCAGATGGCAAGACAAGATTCCAGATACCACTGTCCTTGATAGAGCTGGTATCCCAAGCATTGACACGATCCTGATGCAGACACAGATTCGTTGGGCAGGTCATTTGGTGCGTATGCCAGACCATCGTCTGCCGAAGATACTTCTCTATGGTGAGCTAGAGAAGGGTATACGATCTCAATGTGGCCAAACGAAGCGCTACAAGGACTCGTTAAAGAACTCACTGAAAGCCTTTGAAATAGACCACGATACATGGGAAGAACTTGCACAAAACAGATCTACATGGTGATCTAAAATTTAAAAAAAGCACATCATCTTGTGAAAAGAAGAAAAATGCAGCAGCTCAACAGCGGAGAGCAGATAGAAAGTCACGGATAGACCAAGATCTGTCTACAGTCGTCATTCCATGTCCAAACTGTCTAAGGACATTTACACCTCGAATAGGGCTTATTATCCATCTACGAACTCATAATCAAGGACATTACTAAAATTGAATTTTCAAAAGTGGATGTAACAAATGGTCATCATCACTTGTGATGGACGAACAACATATTCTGTGCTCAAGGAACACAGATAAGTAGGTAGTAGTGGTACTAATATTTTCAGTGTTGTAACCAATTCCACTGAATGGTAGATATCCATAGCCCTATCACTAATACTCCAGTCATATGTTGCAATATGTTTATAGACACTGTCTGTATTACATTCTGGTCATCAAACTGAAAGCTAGTCATGGTCACTATTGACTTGACCCCAGACACCCATGATCTGTCATTATTGGAGTGAGGACGGATTGATCCAAACCAAAAACGTCTGAGTCCATCAAAGTTGCTACAATTTAGGTGATTTGAAGATTAGATTTAAATATTTGTAGGAACTAACAATTAAAAATATAGAAGAAACACCAGGACTCAAGATCAATGGGAAAATAATAAACAACATTAGATATGCAGATGACACTGTTCTTTTAGCAGAAAGTGAACATGAACTACAAAGACTAATAGATCAAGTCAATAAATCAAGTAATGAATATGGACTGGATATAAACATTCAAAAAACAAAAACCATGATAATCAGCAAAGACACAGAAGAACAGGAGATAAACATAAACATACAGGGAGAGAAACAGTCACATAGTCAGAAATGATGGCAGATGTGAAACAGAAGTTAAAAGGAGAATAGGAATGGCTAAAAGTACTTTCAATGACATGAGGAAATTATTAATATCTAAACAAATTACAAACAAGTTAAAAATGAGAATTATAAAATGCTACATCTATTCCATATTAATGTATGGCTCAGAAACATGGACACTAAATAAACAATTAGAAGACAAAATTGATGCCTTTGAGATGTGGGTATATAGAAGAATAGGGAGAACATCATGGAAAGAGAAGAAAACAAATAAAGAGGTGCTAAAGACACTTAATATGAAGAAAGAACTACTAAGAGAAATAAAGATCAGGCAAATAAAATACTTTGGACACATTAAAAGACATGACACCCTATTAAAGACCTTACTTGAGGGTAAAGTCAAAGGGAAGTGAGCAAGAGGTAGGCAGAGATACAAGTGGGAGAGTAACATTACACGATGGACAGGTTACAGTCTAGCAGAGTGCACCACCAAGACAAGAGACAGGAGATGTTGGAGATACGTTGCAGCCAACCTTCGTTGCGGAGACAGCACTTGATGATGATGAGGAACTAACAATACTAGAATATGCAGTCACCAATTTCAAAATTGTATCACAGAAAGCCATTGATGACTGTCAGTAACTGCCTTCTTTTGTGTTCAGGAATCTTTTGGTCTTGCTAGATCTTGAGGCCAGTCGCCAGGACAAAGTGGCTGCCGCATAGTTTTTGCATCAGTTAATTTCATAGTGGATATGTCTTGCCTCACAGATCTTTGTAATCTGGAAAGTCTTGGAGTATAAATTCAGGAGTCTGTATGCTTGGTCCACATGGACATTCATTTGTGTGAGCCACCATGATCCAGTACAGGTGACCCTAAAGTGACCAGTTCTAAGCCGAAAGATGATGGCCTTTGGTTTTCTTTGAAGTTGGTGTTTGGTTTCAAGTCAATACCCATATCTTTCTAGAGCTGTGATGTTATAATGGTTGCAGATTAGTGTATTGCCTCACTGTATGGCAGAGGAAAGCCGATTTGTTTCATTTTACCTCCTGCTTTTGTTAGGTCATCAGCTCTCTCATTTCCAGTGATACAACATTAGGCGTGTAGTCATTAAGTATGATTTTTGAGCTTTTTTTGTTTGACAGTTCTAGTCTAATTATGTGTATTGTGTTTTTAATTTTACTGCTTTGTAATGCTTCTGATAAAGATCTGCAGTCTGAATATTACTACATTGGATGGTGTTGAATGATTTGTGGAAGCGAGATCTCTTAGTGCCTGCAGGAGTACCTCAGCTTCATGCTCTATAGTTTCAGCATGTCTTTCCTTTTGGGAATGTTTAACTGAGGCATTTTCCATTGTTATATCTTTTGAAGACACCTTCTCCATTATTTAGAGCTCCCTCTGCCAATCCATCTGTGTACACATGTCCATATTTTAGGATTATACTTGTGTACATTTCCTGTGCTAGAGACTTTAGCTGAGAAGATGTCAGGTGTTCTCAGTTGTTGATCCTAGTAACTTTGATGATGGAGATGTTTTTTGGACTGTAAGTAATGGCTTGAAAGTCCAATCTTCACACTGTAAGTAATGGCTTGAAAGTCCAATCTTCACACTGTAAGTAATGGCTTGAAAGTCCAATCTTCACACTGTAAGTAATGGCTTGAAAGTCCAATCTTCACACTGTAAGTAACGGCCTGAAAGTCCATCTTCACACTGTAACTAATGGCTTGAAAGTCTAATCTTCACACTGTAACGGCCTGAAATTCCATCTTCACACTGTAACGGCCTGAAAGTCCATCTTCACACTAAGTAACGGCCTGAAAGTCCATCTTCACACTGTAAGTAATGGCCTGAAAGTCCATCTTCACACTGGAAGTAACGGCCTGAAAGTCCATCTTTACACTGTAAGTAACGGCTTGAAAGTCCATCTTTACACTGTAAGTAATGGCTTGAAAGTCCATCTTCACACTGTAACGGCCTGAAAGTCCATCTTCACACTGTAAGTAACAGCCTGAAAGTCCATCTTCACACTGTAAGTAACAGCTTGAAAGTCCATCTTCACACTGGAAGTAACAGCCTGAAAGTCCATCTTCACACTGGAAGTAACGACCTGAAAGTCCATCTTCACACTGTAAGTAACAGCCTGAAAGTCCATCTTCACACTGTAAGTAACAGCCTGAAAGTCCATCTTCACACTGGAAGTAACGGCCTGAAAGTCCATCTTCACACTGGAAGTAACGGCCTGAAAGTCCATCTTCACACTGTAAGTAAATTTTCTACATTGTTGGTTGCTGCTGATCCAGCTGTTTATGGTCTTTGACCTTTAATCAAATATCATTGTCTTATATATGCATATGTTTGTGAGCTGTTGTTTTGTTCTACATAAGGTGAAAAGCATTTTTCAGATATCACCAAGCGCTGGACATTAAAAAAAGATGGTGGTCGACAGGTTTATAAAAAAGAGTGTAAAGCTGGTGTATCATTTGTACATGAACCTTGTCTATCTAATAATTGAGGTCTATTTGACCAGATCAGAAAAGGTGAAATCCCATTATAACATTTTCTGGACTGAAAAAGTATATATATATAAGAACATTAATTCCTTATGTATTGTGTAATATAAACAATAATTGGGGAGTTTGAAAAGTTTTGTTAAGGAAATTTGATATAAAAGGATGCGATATAGAAGGATTTGCTATATTTAAAGTTCTACTTAATGACTAACAATAAAGCACCAAATATTATAACAAGTCAATATAATTGTTTTTCTAAGTAATTCTTTAATTGCACAATTTCTCAAGTTATTTAAAACAACACAAAGTCCAATATAATAAGAAATAAAAATGCACAAGTAGGTATACATAACCTGAATACTGGCAATAATTAACAACAAAATGTGCCATATAACAGATATGCTTGATATTAAACAATATTAATAAAATACCAGACTCATTCTGTGGCCTGGCCATCTGAGGCTTATCCGTTTTCATCGTGTCTTTAATTTGGGTAGAGGCTTCCCTAGCCTGTGACAGTCTTCCTATGTCGACGGGCGCCATAGGTGTGTAATGACTACGCTGAGATGAATGTCGTTCACATCTATCTCGCACAAGGTGTTCCACAGTCAGTGAACTTGCCTCATGTAATTAGACATTCTGTGCCCATCGGGTACTGAACCTTTTCTCATCTGTGAGTATAAATAACCAAATGGTCGGAGAGTGTCCGACAAAGTGGAGGGTGTCGCAGTAACCGAACGAACAAATGGTAAAGCAAAATAAATTATTCATTATAAACAAACTGGAAAGTGGGAAATTAGAAGCAATAGAGATGTGGTTCTATATAAGAATACTGAGACTACCATGGAATACCAGAAAAAACAATGTAGAGGTGTTGAAAGAATCAAAAGAGAAACTGATCTAAATCAATAATATAAGAAAAAGACAATCTTCTTTTTTTGGTCACTTATTTTGCTTTACCATCTCATCCGCGAGCCTGGTTCCAGTTTAGGAAGAATTCGACAGAATAGTTGGACAAGGCGCTCTTTTGCCTTCTTAGCAGAGGTGCTGTTCACCGACATCGTGAATCCATTGTCCAAGTCTGAGTCTCACCATGCGTTTGGGAGCAAGGCGTGTTCTCTTCTTCTTCTTCAGCATTCATTCTCAAAATCCCACTGGATTTCCTTTGTAGCAGGACCATGATGCTACTAGATTTCCAGCAGGATGTAGTCCAGAGAATGGAAATGTGTTGTGGTGCCGTGTTAATTTTGCCAATGGCCTGACACATTCAGCGGAGGGCGTGTTGTCAAGCTGAACGACCTTGTCCCATTTGTGCCTGAGCCCATCGGGTACTGAACCCTTTCTCTCTGCAAGCATGTTTCTAGTATATGAAAGCACAACATTAGAGGTGGGCCAGGGCTGCTTTTTTTCCTGGCGCCCATGATTGGGTCTCTGCCCATAAGGAGCACCAGTAACTAATAGCTTGTGTCGAGCTAACAGAGCTTGTAGTTCCAATTTGCTTGGACTGCTTTTCCTTTTTATTTGTACTAGGCGCTATGCTGCCCTCTCGTTGTACTCGGTATGTTGTCATGTTGTCTCTTACCATGCATCTACCTTTTTATGTCGTTTTCATTGGCCAACCCTCCAATGATCAGACCAGGCTGACTAGTGCCACTATATGTCGAGTGTCTATATGTCCAGGCTGACTAGTGACACAACACATTTCCATTCTCTGGACTACACTGCAAGTGTTGGCGCAGTGGTGTCTGAGATATTAACTGTCTCTTTTGCAGTCAATTCTCCTTCCATCTGTTGCCTTCACAATCACGGACATGATTCCCAAAAGTTTCACCCGAATCAACATGAACAACTGTATTTCTGTTACCAGGGTGCACCATGAGGAGGTACTCTTGGGATCTTGGTTATCTGCTAACCCTGGGTCTACCGAGAGCAGTGCGGTAACCTTTGTACCTCACAAGAGTTAGCTGAAAACCATTATTAAAATATCATGAAAGAAAGTGAGTACATTACAAAAATATCAGTTATATTGCACATATTATTCAGCATCGTATTAGGATTGTTGAATCACGCAGTCATCAATATGGAATGTCATATGACGGTCCTCACACTGACATAGTCACAGTACAAATTCAACATATTGGAGCTGTCACATGGCACAATCACCATTGGAGCTGTCACATGACACAATCACCATTGGAGCTGTCGCATGACACAATCACCATTGGAGCTGTCACATTCATCATGCTGGGGCTGTCACATGGTAAATTTATAATATTGAAAATATGACATTGCACACTCACCAACTTGGGAATGTCACGTTACACACTCAGCAACTTGGGAATGTTAAATAAATTGAGATTTTAGATGAAACAATTGTTGACTTTGAGATAATAATCAAATTACAATGACTTGTAATACTCTATTAGATATTACTCTTGACTAAATAATGTTGATAACTATGTAATGACACACTGACTATGTTCATATAGAGAACACATGAAAAAATTATTATATAGAAATATCGAGGATTTATTCATTAAGAATATTCATGCATCAAACAGGATTTGAACCAGGTCCAGTGAGATGGCACCCACGTGCCTTGCAAATTGATTCTACATGCTTTCCATCTTCGACCATGCCACATCCTTAAAAAAAGATGTGATTTTTAGTCAAGACCGTCAACGTGTATATTTCCAATAAAATGGGTGCTGGATTAATCCAGGAAAAAAAGACTGCGAGGGAGAGGAGATGGCTACCGCCCTCATTTGCAGAGCCTCTGAAATGTGAGATCGCTAACATCTCACGCCCTTACGACATTAATAAATGCTATGGGTTACTTTACTTATTTTAAAATATTCCCAAGCTACTATGAATATGAACTGGTTGATCGACAAGCATATAAGCTTTTCAAGAACCACAAACATTTAACATTAGTAAATACCAGGAGTCCTCAATACTGCTACTGGCACTTACTGATGTTAAATGTTTGTGGTTCTCAAAGAGTTTACATACTTGTGCAGTGTATGTATTGTTGTTGTTCGTGTCCGTTCAGTCACTGTCAACTAGATTTATACACATTGTTAGCCTTTGCTAAAATTCCACCTTTTTTTCGGGATGCAGCATGGTTGAAGACAGAAAACATATTGATTCAAGTTGCGAGGCTAGTGTGTGCCATCTGAGCAGACCTGGTTCAAATCCCTTTTGCTGCATAATTTTTCTCATATAAAATACAATTTTTGATTAATTACTCTTGCTGTAGTAGGTTTAGTGCAAAAATTAACTCTGCACGTCTGAGGTAAATATATTTGTATATTTTACAACCATGTTGTTTCTACTGGGCCCTATAAAGTCTGAGGTCAGATTCTAATGAAAGGAGAACACAAATTTGGCACATTGTCTGTGAAAATGATATCATAATTTAGACATAGCAGCTCATTCACCTATTGTCCTAACAAGTTCCCTGTGGAATTTAGAACTGCAACCATTGTATTGCAATTCTAAATGTCAATTAATGGTCACCAGGCTCGATAGATTACGAAATGAAGACATCATGGACAGAATAGGTATAACACCTTGCACATAGTACATAGAAAGACAGCAGATCAAGTGGTTTGGCCACATTATGAGAATGCATCACAAGAAGTTACCTATACAGGCATATAACCAAATGAGATCAGGGTACAAAACCAGAGGAAGACCACGAAAAAGACAGATAGACAACCTCAGGGACATCCTGAATAAACATGGGCATAGCACAGATGTGGCTACACACCTGGCCTTGGAACACAAGCTCAAGCTCCAATCACCCCTACGCTTAACAGCAAGAGTGGATAACAAACCACCTGGGGAAAGACAATAGACAAGAATTGTTGTTCAATAATTTGTATGCTGCAGTGTCTTCTTAAACTGTATTCTAAAATTGATCATTCATTGTGTTTCATCAAGTGTTCTATTGTCAACTCACCTCTTTCTCTGAATGTTAAAGCACCTGTCTGTTTTGTTTGAAGTTGCTTTCTACTGATGTATTCTATATAACTTCATTGTCTATCTGTGATCTGTATCTCAACTTGATGCTATAGAATATGTTCTAAACAGTTTTAGTGAGATGGTACCATTCTAATGTTCTAAACAGGTTTTGTGAGATGGTACCATTCTAATGTTCTAAACAGGTTTTGTGAGATGGTACCATTCTAATGTTCTAAACAGGTTTTGTGAGATGGTACCATTCTAATGTTCTAAACAGGTTTTGTGAGATGGTACCATTCTAATGTTCTAAACAGGTTTTGTGAGATGGTACCATTCTAATGTTCTAAACAGGTTTTGTGAGATGGTACCATTCTAATGTTCTAAACAGGTTTTGTGAGATGGTACCATTCTAATGTTCTAAACAGGTTTTGTGAGATGGTACCATTCTAATGTTCTAAACAGGTTTTGTGAGATGGTACCATTCTAATGTTCTAAACAGGTTTTGTGAGATGGTACCATTCTAATGTTCTAAACAGGTTTTGTGAGATGGTACCATTCTAATGCTCATAAGACAGTTCAGGAAATAGCAGAATAATGTAGTTATCTCCTTTGGATTACACTATGACATTATAAAAGATAATATTATAAATGCATTATGTATTTGCAGAAAAGGTAATCCTACAGTTCATGACACAAGATCATGAAGACAAATATGCTGCCATCACTTACCAGGAACGTCTGGATTATGCTAACAAATTATGACAATTTCAAGGAGAAAATAACTGAAAAATTAGTCTATGAACAAGATGGATGCACAAATGCTCTTGCAATGAGTTTGGTATAGTCATTAAAACTTCAATATAGGTTTCCGGACAAAAATAACACACATGTACTCCTTGCAGTGGGCTTGGTAAAAATCATTAAAACTAAAAAGCAACTCTGTAAATCAGATTCAACTGGAAAGTCATCATCATCATCTTCTTCAGTGTTCATTCTCAAACTCCCACTGGATCTCTCTTGTAGGAGCACAATGATACTACTAGATTTCCAGTAAGAAGTAGTCCAGAGAATGGAAATGAGTTGTGTCTCTGTTCTATTTGCGCAAATGTCTCTACAGATAATTTTGTTTAAACATTTTTTTGTACACAAGCAAAACCCACTATAATTTAGTCTGTTACTATCAAAACACTACCCAGTAGGGTTAGACGAGTTACTGGTATATAGATATCATTTGTTTTCACAGATGACATTATATGTTACTGTAGTTAAGTTATAAATAACATCAGATACTGGTATATTATAGCCTTAGACATTTATTCTTGGCTTGAATATATTGGACAAAAACATGCGAGTCACTGGCTTTTTTTTAAAACTGGTAACTTTTTCCCTCTGTTACCAGGATTTGATGTAATTTTTCTTTTAAAATTTGGTTATACTCGTTTATAGGTTGAGACCACTAAATACATTTCGGATAAATTTCCACAAATTCTCAGTTTATACACAGATTCCTACGGTACTAGTCATCACGTCCAGATCCATGACATGGATCTGGGATACTGTACAATTTAATTGTGGATGCAAAAGATTTGTGTATTTATGTATAAATGAAAAGAATTATATAGATGCATCGAGGATTCACTAATGAAGAAAAATCATGCAGCTAATGCGATTTGAACCAGATCCACTCAGATGTCACCCGTCTTGCATCTTGAGTCAACACCTCTTCAATCTTCGACCACACAGCATCACTAAAAAATTGTGATTTTAGTCGACTTTCAACATGTATCTCAAGGTGCTACGCGATTGGGTGCCATCTGAGCAGACCTGGTTCAAATCCTGTTTGCTGCATGATTGATTTTTCTGCATTTATGCATATAGACTTGAGTACCAGCTACATCAAATAACTGGTTCCCATCGAGGCCAACTCATTGAATTGGAGCAGGAGATACCAGGTCAAGAAACACATCAGCAACCATTGTATCACATAACACGATATGATAGATAACATGTTTAACAACAAAAAACAGCTAGTAGTTTGAGAGGACATCTGGGAAGTTTGGGTTCATGATTAGGCTAGTAGTATGTGAAACAAGTGTTACTTAATTTTGCTTTCTGGCATTTTAAAAGAATAGTGGCTTTGTTAAAAAAAAATTATCATGTAGATTCTCCATTACCTCTATTTAATATTCTTGTTTGTATATGAGTGTGAAAACAGGACATTTTTGCATCCCAGAAAATTACTCTTTGGGATGGAAGGCTGAAAACTTGGATTGTCCTATTTAAATAGGGACATCTAAGATTCCAACACAAGAAAAGTTAGATGTACAAAAAAACAACACATCACTGTTAATAGAACATAAATGTTTTGTGGTGATTTCATGTTGACATTAACATATAAAGCAAAATATGAGAAACACATATTTTTGAAATTGTCCTATGCAGATGCATCAAAAAATTTGTTCAGCAAAGTTGCAACATCTTCAGGTTGGTACTTGATGTATTTGTTCTTGTTCTTTGTGAAGTTGACGTTACAATATTTATTGTAAAAAATAGTATAACGAGAAACCATGTAGTCTTTGTTCTCTGCTATCAGAGCCGCTCTCAAGTCACTGTCTGGCATGGCATATGTTTTCTGAACTTTGAAAATTTCTTCAAGTTCCTTATTGAAACCCTAAGAAAAAAATGGAATAGATAAAAAATACAAATATTTATCTAAGATGATAACAAATACTTAACCAAGATGATAATGAATACTTATCTAATATGATAATGAATACTTATCTAATATGATAATGAATACTTATATAATATGATAATGAATAATTATCTAATATGATAATGAATAGTCTACTTATATAAGTTGATGATGATAGATACTTATGGAAACATTCATGATGGAAAAATCATGAATGCTTATCCAAGATGATAATACTTATCTAAGATGAGAATTAATATTTATCTAAGATGATAATGAATAGCCTACTTATATAAGATAATAATTAATTATAATAATTATACAAGATGATAATGTAACCTTATCTAAGATGAGAATAAACATGTGTCTAATTTGACAACAAATACTTATCCAAGAAGATAATGAATACTTATCCAAGATGATAATGAATACTTATCCAAGATGATAATGAATACTTATCCAAGATGATAATGAATACTTATCCAAGATGATAATGAATACTTATCCAAGAAGATAATGAATACTTATCCAAGATGATAATGAATAAAATCTGGACATTTTATTCTAGGTAAAACATTTATTAATAATACATCTAACTCAGAAATTCTGGGAGACTGGTGAATTGACTATACTGGGAACTGACCACCATCAATCATTGCACCAACTCACTATCCATGCTAACTGCCAATACTCTTAATGCACATCTTCTTATTCAAAAACTTCACAGAATTTGTGATGTTGCCCTTTTATCATGCATCTACCTTTTTTATGTTGTTTTCATTGGCCAACCCTCCAATGCTCAGACCAGGCTGACTAGTGCCACTGTATGTTGGCAGCGCAATTTTTTTTGTTGGTTTTTATTTTTTTCCACGGACTAGATATATTTTAACAGAACATTGAAACATTTTATTCTGTATGTTCTTGTTATTATATGTGTGTTATGATGAACATCTTGGATTGAAACGTCAATCATTTTCATCCTTATTCTGTTTATTATAATCGTTTCTAATATCTTTTAATTATTAGAAGTAGGTTTTTATTACACACATTTACAATATTTACTGTGATACCTGCAAGGTATGCTTGTAAAGCTTATTCTATGGCAGATATCATGAGACAGAATGTAAATCATATTTTTACAGCAGATATATTTCTACTGACAAGATCATTTTGTTACACCTACTAATGTAAAAATGTGATTATCACACTTACATGTTACTAATGCAGAGGAATCCCTTGGATTCTTATATTATAATAACTTGGTCCGGATTTACAAAATATGTATATAATAAAAGAAATTTGTTATAAACAGTATAAACAGTATAGAATAAATATAATCAGTGATTCTGAAAAGTGTTACTATCATCATCATCAGGTGCCATGCCAGCTCTGTAGGCGGTCATGGATCTCCACAGCTCTCTGTCCACAGTATAATGTATCAAGGTCGTTGTTGTTTCCTTGCCGTGCCAGGTTGTCAAACTGTCCAATATTTTCTCACGTCGTAGCACTCTGTCTCTGTTGCCTTCAATTATGTCTGTTGTGACTATGTTCTCTAAACCTGTCTGTCTCATGAAGTGGCTAAAAAAAAGAAGATTGCCTTTTTCTTATATTGTTCGTTAAGGTCCGTTTCGCATTTTACTCTTTCAACACCTCTACATTAGTTTTTCTGGCAGTCCATGGTATTCTCAGCATTCTTGTGTAGAACCACATCTCTGTTGCCTCGAATTTCCCACTTTCCAGTTTGTTTATTGTCCAAGACTCGCAACCCATATGTTAGTATAGGGGTTATATAGCATTGCAAACTCTCTTTCTCACCTCTAATGACAAGGTCATATTACACAGTATATTTTTCATTTTTCTGAATGTTGTTTTTGCCTGTCCTATTCTGCATCTTATTTCTGTTGAACTTCTTCCACCTGCTGTAATCATTGTACCTAAATATTTGAATTGGTGGACCTTTGTTAATACTATATCATTCACTTTAAGTGTTACTATATATAGGGTATATAAGGAAATATGTTATATAAGGAAATATGTTATAGAAGAATGTGATAATGAGTGATTCCACTGTATCAAATAAAGAAACCCACAAAAACAGTGAAACACACAGAACTGAAACCATCAGTCACTCTACTTTGAGAGATTTACTGAAATGGAGATCTGAACACCTATGGACATGTCAGGTGTTCGAATATGATAATGAAAATATCTAACCCTGAAACAAATTTTTTCTGCATACAGAAATAAATGGAAGACACATACCGTAAACTTGTCTTTAATATTCTGCCTCTCCTTATCCTTCAACTGTCAGATTTTAAAGGTTAAAACAGGTAAATAAAAATAGTATTGAAGTAAAATTTGGTAAACTTGGATTAGATAACTAGTATAAATGTAAATATAAAACATACAATATATTTTTTGTCTGTATGCTAAGTTCCATAACAGATATTTTATGGAAAACCAAAATATGTAATGTGGTGGTATTAACCTAGTGCTTGTGAGAACATATGCTAATGTATATACCAAACTGGAAATCAGTAACTTCATGCATGAGCTGCGTGAAATTATATAAGATGTGACCTAGTATTGCTTTCCAGATTTTGTTCAAATGGAGTTAATATTCAACAACTTGTGTGCATTGAAATCTGCTTTCATCTTGGATACATTGAAATCTGTTTTCATCTTGGACACATTGAAATCTGCTTTCATCTTGGACACATTGAAATCTGCTTTCATCTTGGACACATTGAAATCTGCTTTGATCTTGGACACATTTGAAATCTGCTTTCCTCTTGAACATATTAAAATCTTTCATCTTGAACACATTGAAATCTGCTTTCATCATGAACACATTGAAATATGCTTTCATCTTAGACACATTGAAATCTGCTTTCATCTTGGACACATTGAAATCTGCTTTCATCTTGGACACATTGAAATCTGCTTTCATCTTGAACATATTGAAATCTTTCATCTTGGACACATTAAAATCTGCTTTCATCTTGGACACATTGAAATCTGCTTTCATCTTGGACACATGGAAATCTGCTTTCATCTTGGACACATGGAAATTTGCTTTCATCTTGGACACATTGAAATCTGCTTTCATCTTGAACATATTGAAATCTTTCATCTTGGACACATTAAAATCTGCTTTCATCTTGGACACATTGAAATCTGCTTTCATCTTGGACACATGGAAATCTGCTTTCATCTTGGACACATGGAAATCTGCTTTCATCTTGGACACATTGAAATTTGCTTTCATCTTGGACACATTGATTCCAGAACTTGAAAATATTTCAAAATATTATGAAGAGTTCTGCTTAAGTCGATCTGAAATATTTGAGTGGTATTTTCATTTCAAAAGTAGATGCAAATCCTTTGAAAATGACCCTTGTCAAGTCAGTCTATTCACCTCTCACACCAATGAGATAGCATCACATTTGCAAGAAATCATACTTTCTGACAGATGTCTGACTACATGAGACGTTGTCAAGGGTATTGGAATATCAACTGGTACATGTCATGTGATGTTTGGAAGTGAATCTTAGACGATCAAGGTATAATGAGCAAAACCTAATGGTATACTAAGCTAAACTTCGGGTATAATGAGCTAAACGTGGTGATATAATAAGCTAAGCGTGGTGGTATATTAAACTAAATCTATGTGTATTAGCCAAACCTATGGGTATAATAAGCTAAACCTAATGGTGTACTGAAATGAACCTCGGGTATAATGAGCTAAACCTGGGGTATAATGAGCTAAACCTGGTGGTATAATGAGGTAAACCTGGTGGTATAATGAGGTAAACCTGATTGTACACTGAGCTAAACCTGTGGTGATTTACTGAGCTAAACCCCTGGGGGTGCACTAAACTAAACTCAAGGTATAATTAGCTAAAACTGAGAGTATACTCAGCTAAACTTAAGGCTATACTTACTTTTTCATGACCTTGAACTCTCTGCTGAGACAAAGGTTTGTCTATTTCCAGAATATAGTGTAGAGCTTTACTCCAGCTGTTGTTGTGACAAAATAAAAGAAGGAAAGTCGTTGGTAACATATACATGAATGTCTCTTTTATTAAAATCAATGTCTGTATTTTCCACCAGTAACAAAAGGAACTGCAGTAACACATAAACCAATAAGTGAAAACAGAAAATGAAATAACGTGGTTTTGTAGATAACAAAGAAACGACAAATAAGAAAACACTCATTGGTCAATTAACACCTTTACTAAGAAACAAAGATATTACACTAGAAACAAAGAAAGCACTTTTCAACACCATTTTCTTACCAACATTGTGTTATCAGTGTCAAACTTGGACATTAGATTCTAGAACAATTCATAAGATTAACACCACTGAAATGAAATGTGTGAGACGTATGATTGTAGTTAGCTTGAGAGACAAAATCAGGAATGGAGCACTAAGGAAACAATTAGGGATCAAGTCAACAATAGAATACATCCAGAAACAACAAGTTAAATGGTACGGCCACATAATCAGACAGAAAGAGCAAAGTATTATCCAAAAAACACTTAACAAATGATACGAAAACAGTCGAACTATTGGACGACCTTGTAAAAGGTGGATAGATAGTGTATTAGAGACACTCAGAAATATAACAGCAGAAGAGGCAAATAGAAGGGCAAAAGACCGTACACTCACTCTCCCCTCAACAACGAAAGGTACATGAGGACAGAAAGAAGAAGAAGACTCATTTAATAAGAAAACAACACAAAACACGTGATAGGTAAAAAATAATTATAAATAATAATCAAGCTGTCAGAGGATATCCAACAAAGGGAAGAGTGCCGAAATCATAAAAATAGGAAGTGATAACACCAATGTGAATGTATTATTTTTACTGATTACTAATATAACAAATAAGAGCAAAAATATCATATTTAATATACTGCCAATAAAACATAATTTAAAAAAACAACAACAAAGAAACAAGGATTTTTTCCAGATTATGTTCGGATGGAACCTTTATCAAGAAACAATCATGACTATAAATAAATACAAAAATACAATTAATACAACGGAAGGGACTTACCACTGAATCACACTGTATTTGAAGATAAATTTACAGTAATGTGGAAAAACTTTCTTGTTCCTTTGTTATATTCCAAGGACAGTATTTTACATTTGGTATTATTGCTATTTATTAGTCATACAGTTTAATCCCATTATAACAACTTGGCCAAGACTGACAGAATATGTATATAACAATAAACATTTGCTGTATACAGTACAAATAATATAGAATAAATATAAATGGGTATTATGAAAAGTGTTGTTATATTGGGAAATTTGCAATAATAAATTATCATTGATTGATTAAGCAAAAAATAAACTAATGATTGTCTATCTCCAGGTGGAAGCTGGTTGATAGCATCCACACTTGCCGTTAAATGTAGAAGTGGGAGCTGTAAGTTTCTGTTCAAGGCCAGATGTGATGCCTGAGTCGTACTGAGTCCGTGCTTGTGGAGGGTGGTCATGATGTTATTGATCCATCTCTTTCTCTGTCTTCCCCTGGCTCTGTATCCAGCTGATCGTTTGTTGTAATATCTCAGTGGTAATTGGCCAAGGTCCATTCTCATAAGGTGACGAAACCATTTCATCTGCTGACGTTCTATATATTCGATACAAGACATATTTCCTACTCTTTTTCTGATATCCTCATTTCTTTGTCCAGTTTGGTGACCATAGCAGATTTTCTCAAACACTTCATCTCACATGCAATGATTTTTTTCTACTGCGATGTTGTTAAAGACCATTTTTGACACTGGTAATAAAGTGTTGGTATGAAAACTGTAGATATTATCTGTCTCTTTATGTCCATATTGATCTTTGGATGCAGGAGTAATGGTGAAAGTTGATATGTCACTGCTTTTGCCTTCTGACATCTTGATTAAAAAATAAAACTAATGATAAAAAAACTTAAATGTTCTAACTCTTAAACATCAATAAAGAAAATGGTGTATACCACAAAACAACAAATGGCAATAATTTAACATTTTGAAGGAAGAAAAATGAAAGAAAATATAAATTGAATTCACAAAAAACATATTGAAAATGAATACACTCACAAAGTACCACACAGCAATATGCAATGTCTTTATAAAGAACACTAAGCTCCAGCAGCACTAGATAACGATCCAATGGCACTGTTACAAATGTCACATGTACAATGGCACTGTTACAAATGTCACATGTAAAATGGCACTGTTACAAATGTCACATGTACAATGGCACTGTTACAAATGTCCCATTTACAGTGGCACTGTTACAAATATCACATGTACAATGGCACTGTTACAAATGTCCCATTTACAGTGGCACTGTTACAAATATCAAATGTACAATGGCACTGTTACAAATGTCCCATTTACAGTGGCACTGTTACAAATATCACATGTACAATGGCACTGTTACAAATGTCACATGTACAATGGCACTGTTACAAACGTCACATGTACAATGGCACTGTTACAAATGTCACATGTACAATGGCACTGTTACAAATGCCACATGTACAATGGCACTGTTACAAATGTCACATGTACAATGGCAGTGTTACAAATGTCACATGTACAATGGCACTGTTACAAATGTCACATGTACAATGGCAGTGTTACAAATGCCACATGTACAATGGCACTGTTACAAATGTCACATGTACAAAAGCAGCCAGTGCTGATAAAATGTACAGAAACTAGAGCTAATGCTCAATGGCCAATATAGTGATTATGGCAGAAATGTCACCAATGCGGACCAAACTGTGTCACCTACAAATGATGTGATAAACATTGTACAACTATCGCTTGCAACCATACATTCTTATGGGAGATCACTAACACTGATAAGAAAGGATAGTGGTCAGTACTGCGCTGTGTCTTCTCCAGTTTCTTGAATAGAAACCAGCATCATAGCATGTGTCACATGATTATAAATGTTCCACTTTCCAATCAACCAAAGTTAAGAAAAGTTTCAGTCAGAAAATGACTATGTGATCTTCAGATCTTTTCAGAGAGGATACAATTTCTCCTATAATCTCCACCTGTGTGGCAACTGGGGCTTGGTCTTCTAGTTCAGGGTGCATAGAATAGGACTACTGTCTTCTTTCCATGCATGTCATAGGAAATGACTACGGAAAGTTGGGGAAGGGGGGGTAGGCTGACAACCATTGAAAAATCATTGTGACATCTTTTCTGAATTTATTGTCTTCTATCAATAATGTCCCCATGCATGCCATTTTCCCATTATTCTGTCAAATAATCCCCATTGATGACATTTTCCCATTATTCTGTCAAATAATCCCCATGGATGATGAAAGATGTAGGTCAGAGGGCATTGCACCTTTGTTCTTTTGTAGCAGACTCTCTAGGTGACAGGGTATGCTAGATGTACAGCCAGTGAGGATGGGTCAACAAATCTGAGAGAAGAATGATGATATAGATAGCCTAGAAGTATGTGCTGTTTTCCGAGCAGGACGTGATCATCCTGGGATACTGCTACACTGCAATGTCTCCTTTCGGGAACTAAACATTCATCCATAAATCCCCCTTACACAACTATAACTTTGAGACAACCTTATATTAGCCTGGGTGTCACCTCAGTTACACAAATGAGAACCTATACTTTTGACAGAAAGCTTATAGGCTGTCAAGAGCTACCTGCTCACAGCTAATGGGATTATTTCATCATCATAATCATCTTCTCATCCCTGGTCAATCTCATTTGTCATTCTTTGCAACTATATGTTATCATTCACCAGTAACATCCTCTTCATTCTGTAGCAAATCTTTGACTGCCCTTATTAGGTTGACCTTCTCTAGTCTCAGTACTGTGTTATCTCTTGTCTCAGTACTGTGTTATCTCTTGTCTCAGTACTGTGTTATCTCTTGTCTCAGTACTGTGTTATCTCTTGTCTCAGTACTGTGTTATCTCTTGTCTCAGTACTGTGTTATCTCTTGTCTCAGTACTGTGTTATCTATTGTCTCAGTACTGTGTTATCTCTTGTCTCAGTACTGTGTTATCTCTTGTCTCAGTACTGTGTTATCTCTCATGTCAGTACTATGTTATCTCTCATCACAGTACAGTGTTCTCTTGTCTCAGTACTATATTATCTCTTGTCTCAGTATTGTCTTATCAATGATAGCAATACCAGCAAATAAGTCTGCTTACTTAGCTTGTATGTTTACTCAGACCTTCATATAACTGTCAAAATTTATAGCAACTTTTACATAATAATAAGACTCACAACTCTTCAGGGTTGTAGGGGTGCCATGTTGGAGACATCAGCTCTAAAAGCCCTCCAAATACCAGCTCTCAGCCATTTAGAAGAGTGTAAAAAAATTATGTGTGGACCACTTCTTGATGTGGTCAATCTATGACTGTCTCTATCCATTCTTTTCCTTCCACCCTTGACTGTTCCTCGCAAAATAATTTTAGATAGTGAGGTGTGTCAAGTTACATATCCAAACCAAACGAGTTCACGCCATTTCACCGCTGCCAAAAGCGGTTCTTGATAATCTGCAAATTTTTTTTATTTGTCTTGTGTTACATATAACTAAGTTTTAACATATATTTGTCTTATGTTACATTTAACAGAGTTTTAACAGACGTTTAACAACCTTTACTAGGAATTCATCCTTGTTTTGCATGTGGGGGGAAACCCGTTCGCCCCTTTTGAGACCATTTGTCTTTTATATCACCCCATCATTCATGAAGTCTAAATATTAACTTGTTGGCTTTCTTCATGTCCTGTTATTATATATCATATATCTACTTATCATTCAAACAGTTACCTTTTTTTGTGCCCCCCCCCCCCCCCCCCCCCCCCGGCACCAAGTTCAATTATTTCCTGCGGACAACAACCTAAGAAATATATGTGGCTCCCTTGGGGTGCCACATGCCTCAAATTGAGAATCACTGGTCTAGATGAATTGGTTACCTTTGTGAATATTCCATTTTCTGTTCTGTTATTTGACTATTATAGTAATTTGCTATATCTTTGTTCCAAGCATGTAGCAACTCCAGAAGTCTTGACCTGAAAATGTGAGAGTAGTCATCAAATCTTCCATACATAGATGATATTCAATGTACAAATATGTGGTTGACAGATGATACTCATTGTACAAATATGTGGTTGACAGATGATATTCAATGTACAAATATGTGGTTGACAGATGATACTCATTGTACAAATATGGTGGTTGACAGATGACTCTCATTGTACAAATATGTGGTTGACATGATACTCAATGTACAAATATGTGGTTGACAGATTATAATGTACAAATATGGTGGTTGACAGATGACAATGTACAAATATGGTGGTTGACAGATGACAATGTACAAATATGGTGGTTGACAGATGATACTTTTATCATATGCTCAAAGTTTTTATTTCTCCAGATGTGAATCAATTATTTACCTGGTCAATGCTTTGATTATGTAATTGAAGTTGTTCAGCATGAACACTGGCCTTATAGCAGGGTCACTGTAGGTCTCAGCTTTGTTACTCAAATTTAGCCCTAGTGCTGACAAAACTCGAGCTGCGTGAAAAGTGGATAAATTATGTGTACTCAACATTAACTTGATCAAATGATTACATCGCTGCATTTGGAAATTATCAGATTGTGTGAACGGACTGAGTGCAGTAATATGCTGATGTCCCAAGATATCCATTCTTGACTACACTCAAAGTTTTTATATCCTCAGACATCCATTGTCAGATACACTCAATGTTTTGATATCCTCAGAGATCCATTGTCAGATACACTCAATGTTTTGATATCCTCAGACATCCATTGTCAGATATACTCAATGTTTTGATATCCTCCGACATCCATTGTCAGATACACTCAATGTTTTGATATCCTCAGACATCCATTGTCAGATACACTCAATGTTGTGATATCCTCAGACATCCATTGTTAGATACACTCAAATTGTTTATATTCTCGGACACCCATTGTCAGATACACTCAAAGTTTTGATTTCTTCAGATACATATTTTTGGACTGTAACCCACACAAAAATTGGAAAGTTGGAAAGCAAAGACCCTGAGAAGAACAGCGGAGGAAGAGACCAAATCAATCAGTTGCAGCCCTATAATCCATAGGAGACAAATGAAATAGAAAATTTCCCACATATTTAATCCTTTTAAATATTTTTTGTTAATATTTGCTTGCAAATAATCAACATAATACTCAGTAGTATATCCTAAGTATTGACTGGAGAGAATTCTTCAAGTTGAACAAGCAAATAAGAGAATACACAAAACAGTAAATATGTTTTTACAACAAGAAATAAATGCACTTCCCTATCATATCATCTTTATCAGGTGCCATGCCGACTGGCGTAGGCGATCATGGCTTTCCACTGTTATCTCCAGTATTATGAATAAAGATTGTTGTTGTTTCCCTACCGTGCCAAGTTGTCAAACTGTCTAATATTTTCTCACGTTGTCGCCCTCCATCTCGGTTGCCTTCAATCTTGCCTGTCTCATGAAGTGGCCAAAAAATGAAGATTGTCTTTTTCTTATATTATTGATTAAGGTCTGTTTCGCATTTGACTCTTTTAACATCTCCACATTAGTTTTTCAGGCAGTCGATGGTATTCTCAGCATTCTTCTGTAGAACCATATCTCTGTTGCTTCTAATTTCCCACTTTCCAGTTTGTTTATTGTCCAAGACTCGCATCCATATGTTAGTATAGGAGTTATATAGCACTGCAGAACTCTCTTCCTCACATCTAATGACAAGGTCATATTACACAGTATATTTTTCATTTTTCTTAATGATGTTTTTGCCTGCCCTATTCTGCTTCTTATTTCTGTTGAACTTCTTCCATCTGCTGTAATCGTTGTACCTAAATATTTCAATTGGTGGACCTGTTTTAATACTATATCATTCACTTTGATCTTGCAAGGATCATATCAATGCTACAATTGACATAGATTTACATACTGTGTGGTTACTCAAGAACAAACTGTTGGGTGAAAGAGTACTACTATATGATATGTCTTTTACAGAACACATTCCTTACTGCCACTCTGTTAAGTCTCTCAGTTCTGTGCAAGCTGTCCAACTTCTTCCAGTGTCATATTTAAAATGTTCTCAATATCCTGTGTCAAACATAGTCTTGGGTTTCCTCTTGTTCTCCTTCTTGGGATCTTTATTTTTATGATTAATCTTTTAAACTTATTGTGTCTTTTCATATATCCACAATATGTTAACCTGTGTGTTATTTGTATAGTTTTGAGGAGTAAGTAATCTTCAATATTCAGATCTTTAGTGCATCTGTAATGGTTTTTCTATATTCAGGTCTTTAGTGCATCTGTAATGGTTTTTCTATATTCAGGTCTTTAGTGCATCTGTAATGGTTTGTATCTCTCCATTCATGATATTCTTTGTTCTTTTCTGTAGAACTTCATTATAAATGCTAATGCTGAAGTCAGATGTGACAGTCCACTAGTGCAAATAAAACAGTGATGCAACGTATTTCCATTTTCTGGACTGCATCCTGCTGGAAATCTAATAAGACTATTGTCCTGCTACAAGAGAACTGTCATTGGGAGTTTGAGAACAGATCACACACAAAAGAATGTAAAATGATGATGTTTTCCTTTCTATTGCAGTTGTCACTACCCAGGTGTCACAGCTAAAATGTTGTCACTGCAAAGAGAAAATATTACATGAAAACATTCAAACAATTACATGCAAATGATGCAATCGTATCTGTAAAATTTATCTGCAACAGTGCTAAATATAGTTGAGGTATAGAAGAACAATATCTTTAGCTTCAAATATTGTAGATGACATTTTTATCACTAGAATTAGAATCACTTCCTTATTGTGTCTAGTACAATAAAAATTTTGTCAAATAAATGGATGTTATCTTACTTATGTAATCTGCCAGTTTGTTGCGACAGTTCTCCACATTCACTGGAGTGTGCTTGTCAGCTGAAAGTAGAATATGGGCAACATTGTTGTTGTATGTGCTACACTGTAGTTACATGTGTATATAACTACAGATATGATATACTTCCAGATAAACAACAATACAATCAAACATACTGGTCCAGATAAATAACAATAGAATCAAAGCTCTATGGGATGATCTACATGTCCTTGTGGTTAAGTCATTCATTTTGTACTCAAGAATTTTCAACTTCACAACTTTCAAGTTCACAACTTTCAACTTCACTCCACAACTTCAAAATTATGTCTGTCTATTCTACACATTCTTTTATTACACTATAAATTCCTAAATTACTTTGGTATACTCCATACGACCCCATATATTCCATACACTCCATACGACCCCATATATTCCACAAACTCGATACGACCCATATACTCCATAGACCCAATATATTCCATACACTCCATATGACCCATACACTCCAAAATTATATTAGCACACTCATATTTCTGACCGTGCGTGAGTAACATGGCTCCTGCCGTCTCAACATACTCGAACAGCTGTTCCAGAAAGATGATAGTCTGTTGAGAAAATGATAAGAAACACTTTCAAATGTCAGTACTACTTAGACATAGTGACAAGTAACACAATTACTCTACCACAATTCAAGACAAGTACCACAATTACTCTACCACAATTCAAGACAATTAACACAATTACTCTACCACAATTCAAGACAAGTAACACAATTACTCTACCACAATTCAAGACAAGTAACACAATTACTCTACCACAATTCAAGACAAGTAACACAATTACTCTACCACAATTCAAGACAAGTAACACAATTACTCTACCACAATTCAAGACAAGTAACACAATTACTCTACCACAATTCAAGACAAGTAAAACAATTACTCTACCACAATTCAAGACAAGTAACACAATTACTCTACCACAATTCAAGACAGGATGACAAGTAACACAATTACTCTACCACAATTCAAGACAGGATGACAAGTAATTTTAATACTTTGTAATGTTATCTATCTAAGATGAGAAAAAATATTATCTTGACAAGATGAGAAACAACAATATCTTGACAAGATGAGAAACAACAATATCTTGACAAGATGAGAAACAACAATATCTTGACAAGATGAGAAACAACAATATCTTGACAAGATGAGAAACAACAATATCTTGACAAGATGAGAAACAACAATATCTTGACAAGATGAGAAACAACAATATCTTGACAAGATGAGAAACAACATTATTTAGACACGATGAGAAGATTATGCTAAATAAAATGAGTAACATACATGGTTAGCCAGCTGATGTACAGTTCCATCTCGAGGCATGTTCGTAGATTTATCATTCTTAAGAAAAAAAACCACACAGATTTATGTTTCATAAATTTAAAGTTTGGTATGAATTATGAGAAAATGTATCCACATTTTAAAATATTTATGTTTCCCATACGGTTTATATAACAATACTTTTAAGTTAGCAAGAAGAAATGTTGAAGGAGGTAGGAAGGGATAGGCATACTTAGATTGGGCATGTAACATGATACTATTCACTTTTATTTATTTCCTCCGTCAAAGACGGATGTCTCAGGCCATTGGCACAAGTAAAACGATAACACAATTATTTTCATTCTCTGAACTACATCTTGCTGGAAATCTAGTAGGACCATGTTCCTGTTACAAGATAAATCTAGCGGGAGTTTGAGAATGAATGCTTAAGAAAAAAAATAGATTTCCTGCAGGAAAGAAAATGAAGATGGGAAATAAATCTTAGGTTACAAATGCTGAAAAACTGTAATTGACAGGTGAAACTGTAACAGACAGGTGAAACTTTAATTCACAGGTGAAACTTGGGAGCAGGGTAATGAACTTTTGCTAATCACTGGAAATACATGTTTACACACAAAAATTGATTTTTTGACCAAAAGGCCTTTATCAAGAATGCAACATAGCACACAACAAATAAGTAATGGCACTGTCCACGATCAAATCATAACAAATCGTTATGGCATGGCAGACCACCTAACCAGAGTACCACTCCTAGCAGGTTAGTTCCTTAGCTTCAAGTGCTGATACATAAGGATCTCAGAACAAAATGTACATGTAATCATGACCTGTGGTCAGACTCTCAACCTCTTAAGCACAAGCTAGAATGTACTTAAAAGAAAGAGACGATCTTCAGTAACTTCATGAGTTGAAATTATATTCAACTATTATCTTAGAACTGTTTGGTGTTTGGCTGTGAACCAGTGTCATTACAATTCAGGGAAATCAATAAATGATTAACACCCAAGCAGATGTTGAAGTTTATGTATAATAATGGCTGCCACAGATAATTTTATCACAGTTTAAACACATTCCATATTCTGCCCTACAGGTGTCCATTTCTACTCATGCCACTCTACACACCAAATTATACTAATTGCATACTAGATGTGTCATCTATCACAGTGTATGTATCTCACTTAAGGCCTGTACCACAGTGTATGATCTCACTGTAGACCTGTATCACAATGTATCTCATTGTAGGCACATATCACAATGTATCTCACTGTACACCTGTATCACAATGTATCTCATTGTAGGCACATATCACAATGTATCTCATTGCAGGCATATATCACAGTATATCTCACTGTAGGCCTGAATCACAATATAGCTCACTGTAGACATATGTCACAATTTATCTCACTGTAGGCTGTATCATAATATATCTTACTGTAGACTTGTATCACAATGTATCTCATTGTAGGCACATATTAAAATGTATCTCATTGTAGGCACATATTAAAATGTATCTCATTGTAGGCACATATTAAAATGTATCTCATTGTAGGCACATATCACAATGTATCTCACTGTAGGCACATATCACAATGTATCTCATTGTAGGCACATATCATAGTGTATCTCACTAGGAATGGAATTCCTATTAGGTTTGCCTTTCATAGAACGTGACAACATTTCTATTGTAAGTCACCTTGTCATCCATATTGGAAAACTGGAATATGCAACAATAGTATATAAAAAAATAAAACAATAATATACAACATGATAGATGGTATGTACCCCAGATGAGTGTGGATACAAGTATATACTGATGGTTCAGCAACTAGAGCAGTGAAGAACGGAGATGCTGAAGTGTACATCAAATATTCAGAAAAAACAAAATGAATCCATGTGTTCACCTACAGGAGTCTTCTGCTTCAATTACTCTGTGGAAGTACAGGTCCTAAACATTGCTGCAGAAATAATTAAAAACAAAAAACACCAATGTCAACAGCTGGTGTTTCTTACTGATGCAATGTCTGTCTTATAAGCCCTTGATAGCGATAAACTGCCAAACCTGAAGGAGGCCATACGAGAAGTGAGCATCCAAAGAAGGGTAGCACTACAGTGAATATCATCCCACTGTGGCATACCAGGAAATTAAAAGACAGGTATGCTAGAAAAAGATGGAGCAACACAGGAACAAAAAGACTAAGAAATCACCTACTAGGAAAAGAGGACACTCATGAATGCTAGGAAAGTTGACCACCCAAAAGACAACTATCATTTTCTCAAATGAGCAGAAGCAAGTTATCATCTTCAGAAGCAGGACAGGACACAATAGACTAAAAACAGCCACTTAAATAGACTGGTTCCATCACCTGTGTCCATGTGGCAGGGCACAGACTGCAGAATATAACATGAAAGACAGTATTACACTAAACCAGTTAAGGGAGGACCACTGCCCACTGAAACAGACATCCACAAAACAGCTGTATGGGAACTTTTAAATACAGCAACATATTTTATCAAGAAAACCAGACTTGCTGTGTAGAAATGTTAAACTGTGAATGAGATGTAGAAGAAAAACTTGTGTAATTTTTAAAAAAAACTACATATCTGAGTTTTCTTACCCTATTGTATTTCCATGTTATTCCATATGTTTCTATTATATTCCCATATGTTATTCCACATGTTTCTATTATATTCCCATATGTTATTCCACATGTTTCTATATAATATGAAACGTTATATTTATTGTATTTGTTATTCCAATATATTTCTATATAATAAAAATGTCTGATATGTCCACAACAATTAACTTATGTAGAATCTCTAATTTATTTCTTCTTCTTCTTGAGCGTTCATTCTCAAACTCCCACCAGATCTCTCGTGTAGCAGGACAATGTTCCTACTAGATTTACAGCAGGATGTAGTCCAAAGAATGGAAATACATTGTCATTTTATTTGTGCTAATAACCTGACACATCCGTCTTCAGAGGTGGTAATTTATTTATTAGAAGATATGTTAGAACAGAAGTAAGGTACAAAAATGTATTGCTTGTCAACCAATTTTTGAACAGATATTGACATATTTTAAGTGAATGAAAGAAGAAGAAGAGGAAAAGTCAACCAATTTACCCGTATGCTGTCTGTGAATTCCTCCAGAGCCTTTGCTCCCTGTATTAAATAAAATTAGTGTATGATTTATTATGAATTATTCTGTTAATTTTGTAGGTCAAACAACAATAAATGAATGAGTTATGATTGCAGGTTATCATTAACACATCATGGATGTGTCCATTGGTCTGCAAGAGACTAACTAGTCTGCAAGAGTTCCCAAATGGTTTTTGATGCGTACAGATTTTGCAGAATCGGCCTAAAAGAGCAAGGATTGTACACTGACTCTACAAACATCTTTATAACAACAAAAACCATTTGGTAACTCCTGCTGCTGACAACTGCAATGGTTCAGGATATCGGACCAGCCAGGATATTCAGGAGATGGTCATTAAGTCATGCTTCTCAGATGACTGGACTCTTCATGTGCTTGAGAACAGCTATGTTCACAATTTAGCATGATTGAACCTTTTGGGAACAATACCTAAAAGTCGTGTGAATGATATAATGTTGTGTCATCATTTCTCTTATCTTGTTTCATCACCTTGCAACTCAAGTAAACATGTTTTCCCTACTTGACTAACCACATCCTCAAAAAAAAGATGTGATTTTGTCAAGACATGTCTCTATGTTATTTATGTTTAAAAGCAGGCTTTCCGGTCCATTTATACAAATTCTGGTGTTCTATGTTTGTGGTCCTGAGGATACAATACTTGTATGGGATGTTTGTTGTTGAAATAGTCCTTGTCTCAATTGTTCTGTTCTCGGTGACATGAGTACAGTTTGAATGTCTTGTCGAGATAACACTTTTTTGGGAATGTGGTTGGTCAAGTACAGAAAACCGTTTCCTTGAGTTGCATAGTGATTCGGTGCCGCTCAAAAGGATCTGGTTCAATTCTCATAAAATTATGTATTCACTAAACTGTTGTTTCATACAATTCCATCACTAAAATTAAATGTTTTGTTTGTTTTTCGTTCGCTCCATTGTAACCATCACGGATATCCGTGCGATTTCCGCCGGGAGCGTGATTATGTTGTGCCACCGTTATGCGCCTTGTAGGCCTAGCACATCCGATTTCGGCATGCCTTGACAATTCGGGTGGGCTACCCTTAGCCTGTGACAGCCTCTATATCTGTCTCCAGGCACGCATAGTGGAGACTCTTCGCGATTTTTTTTGCTCTCGTCTGACTCGAACGAGGTGTTCCACTGTATATGAACTTGCCTCGTGTAATTGGACGTGCTGTGCCTGTGCCCATTGGGTACTGAAACGTTTCTCATCCGTGAGCCTGGTTCCTTAGGGGGAAGAACTCAACAGAGGAGTTGGACCCTGGCTCTTTCGCCCTCTTAGCCGAGGTGTCATTCACCGACATCGTGTACCCCTTGTCCAAGTTCGAGTCTCACACCACGCGTTTGAGAGCAAGGTGTTCTCGAGCTGAGCGTCCTTGTCCCAATAGCGCCTGAGCCCATCAGGTACTAAACCCTTTCTCTCTTCAAGTGTATTTCCGGTGTAGGAAAACCTGACAGTAGAGTTGGGCCAGGGCTAAATATTGTCCCTTTTGTGCCTGAGCGCATCGAGTACGGAACCCTTTCTCTTCGCGAGCATATTTCCGGTTTAGGAAGGCTCGACATTAGAGTTGGATTAGGTCTTCTTGCTTTACCAAACGCCAATGAATGGGTCTGGGTCTCTGCCTGTAAGGAACACAGGTAACTAGAAGCTCGTCTCGAGCTGATGGAGCTTGTAGTTCCCCTTTCTTAGGGACTTTTCACTTTCTATTTGCAGTTCGCGCTGCCCTCTAGCGCTGTTCTGCCCTTTCATTGTACTCGGTATGAAATCTATGTCTCTCGCCATGCATCTACCTATACGTGCATTTTACATTGGCCGCCCCTCCAATGTTCGGACTGGACTGACTAGCTTCACTGTATGTCGACAGTGTCACTATATGTGGCGATGCTGGTGGTGTCGGAGATATTGTCTGTCTCTTGTGCAGGCAAATCTCTTCCATCTGCTACCTCCACATTCTCGGACACGATCCCCAAATGATTTGGCCAGAATCAGCTCGAGCTGCTGTATTTCTGTTTCCAGGGTGCACCGCGTGAAGGTACATTTGGGATCTTGGTTATCTGCTAACCCTGGGTCCGCCTAGAGCAATGTGTTCCCTTTGCACCCCACTAAAATTAAATAACTTACAGTGTCATCTAAAGTTGCCAGCAAAGATGTCAGCTTGGCCCTAGTTGGTGCCTGACAACCCTGACAATAAAAGAATTAAATAATTAACAGAAGTCAATTATAATGGAAGAATTTACAGAAACATCGAGATACAAATTTTTAAAAACCAACTATGTAAATTAGAGCTTACATCAATTTTTAAACACAGATCTATTCCAATGGAAATCAAAAGGCAAATCATAATTCAATCTTCATACCAACATTGAGAAAGCTTTCTACATGTGAAATGAGGTGTCTAAAAAAAACAACAGAACAACAAGACATAGACAAAACAGAAGTAATGAATATTGCAAGAGAAAAGGAGAACATCAACATACAGATAAACAATAAGCAACTAAAACAAGTAGATGAATTCAAATATCTAGGCAGCACATTGAGATATGACAATAAACAAGAAGCAGAAATAAACGCAAGATGTAATAAGGCCTGTCAGGTCATTGGTCAATTAACACCTTTACTAAGAAACAAAGATATTACACTAGAAACAAAGAAAGCGCTTTTCAACACCATTTTCTTACCAACATTGTGTTATCAGTGTCAAACTTGGACATTGGATTCTAGAACAATACATAAGATTAACACTACTGAAATGAAATGTGTGAGACGTATGATTGGAGTTAGCTTGAGAGACAAAATCAGGAATGAAGCACTAAGGAAACAATTAGGGATCAAGTCAATAATAGAATACATCCAGAAACAACAAGTTAAATGGTACGGCCACATAATCAGACAGAAAGAGCAAAGTATTATCCAAAAAACACTTAACAAACGATACGAAAACAGTCAACTATTGGACGCCCTCATAAAAGGTGGATAGATAGTGTATTAGAGACACTCGGAAATATAACAGCAGAAGAGGCAAATAGAAAGGTAAAAGACCGTACACTCACTCTCCCCTCAACACCAAAAGGTACATGAGGACAGAAAGAAGAAGAAGAAGAAAAACAACAGGAGGTCATGTGTTGAAGTACGAATTTACACAAACTGTTGTACAACATCAGTGGTCAAATACATTGAAAAATAGAGACTGAAATGATTCGACAACTTAATGAGAATTAATCCTTATTGGTCAGCAGCAAGAGCATAGCAGATAAAAATTGAAACAGCAAAAGGCAAAATAAGACCAAGATGTAAAGTAAATGTTAAACCATAGCATTTATTAATGCAATACAGGTGTGAGATATTAGCAGTCTCACATCAGTGGCTCTGTTATATGAGGGCGGTAGCCATCTCTTTTCCCTCACAGTTTTTACTTCCCAGATTAATCTGGTACCCAATTAAGGTTGGGTCGACCCGGCAGACATTGCAATTTGGAAAAACATTTCCACCTCAACTGGGGAAGAACCCAGGACCACTCATATGCGAAGACAGTGCACTAAACACTGCGCTACGTGACCCCTAACCAAGAAGAAGGTGGATTGAAGGAGTTACAAAATTATGAGATGTCACATCATTACTGCATATTAAACAACCAAACATGCAAAAGCCTGAAAATGGATTATCATTCAATCCTGCACTGCCTTACAGCAAAAGCAGAGAAAAGACAACATATATAATTATAGAAGAACATATAAAATGTGTTTGTCAAAACATTCACTGTTAAAATCTGAAAAACTTTCTATCTATAGGGTCTCCATAAATTTGATTTGCACTGAATTTGAACAAGATATATGTTCTAAATATGACATCATTGACAGTTGTATATTTCTATGGTCCAGTGCTTCTCAACAGATTGCAGCAAATTTGTTTTATTTTCCACATAAGAGAAATTATCTTGCATTGTACAAGGTGTCCATAAAGTCACTATGCACTTGCTTACATTGCTGGTGATACTACATAACATGAAGATAGCTGCAGAGTTAACTTATATTTGTTTAGCTGACTAAAAATGATGCTAATCGTTGAACAAAGAATATGTGTGGCACAAGTTTTAATAATAGAGGTAAATATATGGAAATGTTACTGTGAAATTTGTGCACAAGTATTTGAATGCACAAGATCCAACATCTGCTCTAGAAATAACTTTGTTGTGCTAATGTTCAATAAGCAACTGTGCCCAATATATGATTAATATGAGCAGCAGTGTTTGTTCATCAATATTGTTGTATCAATGCCATCAGACAGGTCCATACTAAATACATAAAATTCATGTAATGTAGTGTCACCAACAATGTAAACAAGTGCACAGCAACATTATGGACACCTTGTACAATCAAGATAATTTCTTTAATGGGAAAAATAAAAAAATAAATGAAATGAAAATTGTGGATTAAAGACAACACCAGACATGATTTATCTATCTATCTATTGTCTTTTCCATAAGCGCTGTTGGGCATTGTGGGAGGTTGAAGTTTTCTGTCTGTTACCATCTTTGTTGTGCTTGTCATGGCTAGACCATGTTTTTAACAATCTTTCTGATTGAATCTTCTCAACGTGTTCTTGGTCTTCCTCTTGCTTTATAGCCGTTCTTTCTGCTGTTGTATATATGGATGGCTGTGATGGTTCCATTTGGATAAGGTGGCTTAAACAAGTTGATCTGTTGTCTCTCTATATAATGTTTGCATGATATGGTCTTTACACACTTTCTGATGTCTTCATTTCTCATTCAGTCTCTTTTGATGATGTTTATAGCCTTTCTCAGGCATTTCATCTCACATATTATAATCTTTCTCAAGACTGTTTTTGTCAGGGACCATGTCTGGCATGGGTAACATAACGGAATAAATATGGTGTTTATTATATGTCGTTTGGTCACCATGTTGATCACTGGGTTTTTAAGCAGCGGTGACGGTATGTTACAACGTTTGCTCTTTGGCACCTTATCTCAAGTTCTCTGTCAATTTTGTTGTCTTCTGTAAAAATGCTTCCTAGATATTTAAATTCTGATGTCTGTTTTAGTTTTGTGCCACTAACATACACATTTCGATGTTCTGTCCCCTAAACTTCACACATTCAACATAGCTGTGTTTAACTGCTGTCGTCTGAACTCCATCTCTTTGTTAGCATCTTCTTTTGCACTACTGATGTGCTAGCCAGTTATAGTGGGATGTTTTTCACTGATATGTTGTTACATCAGGAAGTACAATTGTCATTTCTAGTTCTAATAAAATTTGTCTAAATTGTCTTATCATTAATTCACATAGTGTTAATTTCCTTTTCCTCTTTATTTCTTAGAATCAAATGTCTCACTATGATTTGTGACACTGATAAGTATACAATGTGTCACTATGATTTGTGACACTGATAAATATACAATGTGTCACTATGATTTGTGACACTGATAAATATACAATGTGTCACTATGATTTGTGACACTGATAAATATACAATGTGTCACTATGATTTGTGACACTGATAAATATACAATGTGTCACTATGATTTGTGACACTGATAAATATACAATGTGTCACTATGATTTGTGACACTGATAAGTATACAATGTGTCACTATGATTTGTGACACTGATAAATATACAATGTGTCACTATGATTTGTGACACAGATAAATAAACAATGTGTCACTATGATTTGTGACACAGATAAATATACAATGTGTCACTATGATTTGTGACACTGATAAGTATACAATGTGTCACTATGATTTGTGACACTGATAAATATACAATGTGTCACTATGATTTGTGACACAGATAAATAAACAATGTGTCACTATGATTTGTGACACAGATAAATATACAATGTGTCACTATGATTTGTGACACAGATAAATATACAATGTGTCACTATGATTTGTGACAGATAAATATACAATGTGTCACTATGATTTGTGACACAGATAAATATACAAGGAAATCTGCATACAACTTCTTCACATACCTCTAAGATGAAATCAAATTCAGGCTTGACTGCTCGCAAATGTTGGACTATTGGGAAGATTGACAGTACAGCTGTGAACTCATGCCTTGCAACGTTCTTCTTAGAAGCTGACGCAAGAAGCTGAATCAATGAAGGATAAGATATGCATATCAAAATAGAAGTTCTTTTTTTAACCTAATGTTCTAGAGTAAAGAGCACGGGTCAAGTTAGGTGTTCAGTGTTGCTAAAATGAGTGTGTCATGTAATTACACGATGCTTTACACAACGTCCTACATCAATGTTTCTTATGAATGTGAATCATATCATCATCATCAGGAGACATGCCAGCTGGCATAGGCGGTCATGGCTCTCCACAGCTCTCTGTCCACAGTATTATGTATCAAGGATGTTGTTGTTTCCTTGCCGTGCCAGGTGGTCAAACTGTCTAATATTTTCTCACGTTGTCGCCCTCTGTCTCTGTTGCCTTCAATTTTGCTTGTTGTGACTATGTTCTCCAAACCTGCCTGTCTCATGAAGTGGCCAAAAAAAGAAGATTGCCTTTTTCTTATAATGTTTATTAAGGTCCGTTTCACATTTGACACTTTCAACACCTCTACATTAGTTTATCTGGCAGTCCATGATATTCTCAGCATTCTTCTGTAGAACCACATCTCTATTGCCTCTACTTTCCCACTTTCCAGTTTGTTTATTGTCCAAGACTAACACCCATATGTTAGTATAGGGGTTATATAGCACTGCAGAACTCTCTTTCTCGCATCTAATGACAAGGTCATATTACACAATATATTTTTCATTTTTCTGAATGTTGTTTTTGCCTGTCCTATTCTGCATCTTATTTCTGTTGAACTTCTATCTACTGTAATAGCTGTACCTAAATATTTGAATTGGCGTCCTGTTTTAATATTATATCATAGCTGAAGACGGATGTATGGGCCATTGACACAAATAAATCGGCGACACAACGCTTTCCCATTCTCAGGACTACATCCTAGTATGACCATGGTCTTATCTACATGCTACAAAGGAGATCCAGCATGAGTTTGAGAAGAACGCTGAAGAAGAATATTATATCATTCACTTTGATCTTGCAAGGTGTGTTATTTTGTTTCTTTGAAATAACCATTACTTCTGTTTTCTTGATATTTAGGATGAGGCCTGTCTCTTTACTTTCTGTGACTACTACATTAATTAAATCTTGAAGGTCTTCCACACTTTTTGCAATCAGAACAGTGTCAACCGCATATCTCAAATGATTTATGTGAATCATATAAATAGATATAATACCTTTACTGTGTAGATATTGAACGGGGCAAGGATTCACTAAGTACATTCTGAATATTACCAAATGGGATTGCAACTCAGCTTCATCTACATTCACACAAGGATTCACTAAGTCATCATCATCATCATCAAATCCATAACCCTTCAGAGTCACAGGGGTGCCACTCTGAAAACATCAGCACAAACATTTTGCCATGCCTCTCTGTTCTCAGTTTTTTGTTCAAGTGTGGTGAATCTTCATCCGTTCCAGTCTTTAACATCATCCATTCATACTTTCCTCTGATCTCCTCTTTTTTCATTCTCAACTGTTAGCTATAAAATAGTTTTGGAAACGGAATCATATCTCACTACGTGATCAAACCATACATGTTTGCGATGCTTCACTACTACCATGAGATATTCTTGTTGGCCTGCACGAATAATTATTTTGCTTCCCACGTATATGTTGTTTTTATGTTCAGTATAATGGATACGCAATATTTGTCTGTAACAAACAGAAATATCATAATGATATTCAGCACGATAATAACATAATCACTAAGTACATTCTCAATATTCACAAATCAGATCACTACTCAACTTCATCTGTTGTTGTTGTTGTTGTCGATATCCAAATGCTAATGAGTAATGTCACTCTTGTCAGCACAATGCCATTCTTAAAAAAAGTGCAGATCTGAAGTTGATTTAGTGATCCATACAGTAAGTTAGTGACTGAAGGATGTCTGTAGAAGTTTGTTACTAGCAGTTGAAAGGTAAGACAGTCAATAAGGTGTTCCACAGTTTCAATGAGATGAGAGCAGTGTCTACAAGTGGGTAGTTATTGGGGTTTGATACAGTTTAAATGGCTATTGATCCTTGCATATTCCTGTTTAAAACTGAAAGATAAAGGATTGGTTTCTCCTGCAGAGTTTATTTATGTTGTCATTGTCCTTCGGCTGTGTCATTTCACTAAATACATTTTGACCAGTCAGTGCATTTGCTTATCTGTTCAGCCAAATTTCCCTGGTGTTGTTTCTGAGAATCTATTTGACTGTTCCCATACTACAAGGTCTTTGATTTTGTTGTTTTAAGATACCTCTGTTCACAAGTCCATCCGCTACTTCGTTTCCTGCTAAATCGCTTTGTCCAGGGATCTATTGCATGATCACACTGATTGGACATGCAGAGATAAGACTGCGCTGCTCTTGCTATGTGGAGAATATCTTTATTTTCATAGGAAGTATGTTTAAGTGCTTCCAAAACTGACATGGAGTCTGTAAAAATTACTATGTCACTTCATCTGCATTCGCGGAAGGATTCACTAAGTACAATCTCAACCATCTCAACATTCACAAATGAAATCAATACTCACTTTTCTCAACATTCATAAAACGACTGACTGTAGATATTTAATTTCTCCCCCAAATTATTGTCACAACTCTATTATTTGTGAATGGATTGACTAAAGAGCTTACTAAATATGTTAAATATTATGACACGGACATTGTTATAATATGAATGACAACATACTTCCTAATACATTGAATGACAACATACCTCTATCTCCGAATACATTGAATGACAACATACCTCTACTTCCTAATACATTGAATGACAACATACCTCTATTTCCTAATACAATGAATGACAACATACCGGTACCTCTATTTCCTAATACATTGAATGACAACATACCTCTACTTCCTAATACATTGAATGACAACATACCTCTACTTCCTAATACATTGAATGACAACATACCTCTACTTCCTAATACATTGAATGACAACATACCTCTATTTCCTAATACAATGAATGACAACATACCGGTACCTCTATTTCCTAATACATTGAATGGCAACATACCTCTCCTTCATTAACTAAAGAATCAAGAACTTGTTGGATGATGTTATCAAATGCTGGCCTCTCATGTTTTTCAGGAACTATTCCTTTCATAAGATGTGCTTCACTCTAGAGAGAAACAATAAGGAATAAATTAAAACCTTCAGTAAAACCAGAGAGCTCTCAACATCCTAAAAATCATGATGCCTTCATCACTTTTCTATAAAACCATGGTGCTCTAATCATCCTTCTATAAAACCATGGTGTTCTAATCATCCTTCTATAAAACCATGGTGCTCTAATCATCCTTCTATAAAACTATGGTGCTCTAATCATCCTTTAATAAACCATAGTGCTCTAATCATCCTTCTATAAAACCATGGTGCTCTAATCATCCTTCTATAAAACTATGGTGCTCTAATCATCTTTTAATAAAACCATAGTGCTCTAATCATCCTTCTATAAAACCATGGTGCTCTAATCATCCTTCTATAAAACCATGGTGCTCTAATCATCCTTCTATAAAACTATGGTGCTCTAATCATCCTTTAATAAACCATAGTGCTCTAATCATCCTTCTATAAAACCATGGTGCTCTAATCATCCTTCTATAAAACTATGGTGCTCTAATCATCTTTTAATAAAACCATAGTGCTCTAATCATCCTTCTATAAAACCATGGTGCTCTAATCATCCTTCTATAAAACCATGGTGCTCTAATCATCTTTCTATAAAACCATGGTGCTCTAATAATTCTTCTATAAAACCATGGTGCTCTAATCATCCTTCTATAAAACCATGGTGCTCTAATCATCCTTCTATAAAACCATGGTGCTCTAATCATTCTTCTATAAAACCATGGTGCTCTAATCATCCTTCTATAAAACCATGGTGCTCTAATCATCCTTCTATAAAACCATGGTGCTCTAATCATCCTTCTATAAAACCACATTTCTTTTGCTGCCACACAGATTCTAACATAAAATACAGAATTCAGTACTGACACATCATCATCATCTGCCATGTCAGGATAAACATGTGGCCTTCGATCCCCACAACATTCTATCTGCAGTACTATTAGCCACAGTTCTAAGTTTCTAATATACCAGGATGTCTTACTCTCCAGAACCTTCTCTGATTCCTTCAATGTGCGCTGTTGTTATATTCTATTTCAATCCATCTTTTCTTCATATTGTGGTCAAGAAAAGTAGACTATTTTTTATCTTATATTAATAAGGTAACTTTATTTTGGCATCATTCTCCCTCAGTACTTCTTCATTAATCGTTCTAGTTGTCCATTTTACTCTCAGCATTCGTCTGAACAATCATATGGCCTCCACTTTCCTACTTGCTTGTCTGCCATGTCCTATTGTTATGATCATTACTAATGTCTAAACATATAATCTCTATAAGATCATCTTTCATTAAAACACTAGTGAACTATTTCGGAACTTTTTGACACTATCTCATAAATAAGGTCAGGGCCCCAGTAAGGGAAGTGAGCATAAATAAGGCCAGGGTCCCGGTAAGGGAAGTGAACATAAATAAGGTCAGGGCCCCAGTAAGGGAAGTGAGCATAAATAAGGTCAGAGCCCCAGTAAGGGAAGTGAGCATAAATGAGGTCAGAGCCGCAGTAAGGGAAGCGAGCATAAATAAGGTTAGAGCCCCAATAAGAGAAGTGACCATAAATAAGGTCAGAGCCCCAGTAAGAGAAGCGAGCATATCTTAACAAAAAAAGCTCACTCACCAATGTTCATGTGCAATTCCTTCTTCATGAGACTAATGGTATCTGTTTTTTTAATAAAATCATTAAAGGTGGGGAGAGTTTTCCCATCTTTTGGCTAAATTTGTAGGATTTCCTAAAAAAACCCAGATTCAGTCAAATATGGCCAAAAATAGCAGTAGAGTCTGGCCAAAATAACACCTGATGACAGTCAAAAATCCCAGATCTAGTATTAATGGTGACTCACTTCCGCAAGTCAGGAATAGTTCCATGTAGCTATGTTGTTGTTGTTGTCAATATCCAAATGCTGGTGAGTAGTGAGTAGCTCTACTCTTGTCATCACAATGTCATTTTGAAAAAAGGTTATGTCTTCTGAAGTTGACTTAGTGATCCATACAGTAAGTTAGTGACTGTTTCTGTAGAAGTTCTGTCCTGACAGTTGAAAGGTACAGGCAGTCAATAAGGCGGTATTCCACTGTTTCATTGTATAAAATAGATTGTAGCTGTAAAAATAGATACAAGGTGACAAATAATTTACAACTGCGATGGGAGAAAGTGCTCGCTCTCCGGAAAGATCAGAAGAACGCGTAATCAGCAACTGACTGGGACACTGAGATTATGCACTTTTAGATGGCTGACAGAACAGCAAGCAGAGCATATATGGAAATGTCCCAGTGCTGTGACGCTTGTTCCTAATCATGGATAAAGAAAACGTACAACTAAAACACAATTATACCCATACAAATGTTGAGAACAAGGATCAAGCAGAAGCTAACCTGCATTAACCTGAGCAGGGCACTGATTTCATTTATGTATAAATCTGTTTCAAGGTCAGATGTCTCTTCCTTGATAGGATCTGGGAAAGAACCTTGTCTGCGGTGACCTGAAAAATGAAATATTCACGTTATTTTTCTTGAAAGACAACAGTAAGTAAAAGCAGCATCTGTTACATTGAAATGATGATGTTCCTCCTTCGCAAGCGAAGATGAGCATGGCATGAAAAATAATAAATATGTGGTGAACAAGTAGAAAAAACAAAATATTTGTGATTGTCTATTTAGTTTGGATTTGTGAGTACGTAGATGCCCGATGCATCCAAGAATGATACAAATCGCTTCATTCTATATCCTGTCAAGTCTATCAATCTGGGTTAGGCTAAGGGTCAGGATAGCAAAGGAATACTCTACCAAAGGCAGGACTAGCCCATGATATGGTAGTGCAAAATGTCGCTCACAAAAAAAAACAGCAGCCAACACACCCTTAACGCTGTCATGATGTCAAACACAACATGAACATAAAAGACACACTCAATAACATGTAAGCACAGATGCATGGACACTAGCACTTGCAAAGGTCAGAGATGTCAGTTCATTTAGTATACTGCAAACTATATTTTTTTGTTAGTCAATCCTTCTTGTGAATATAAGACATCACTTTGTTCATTCTTGATTAGGAACAAACATCACAGCATGGGGGGCATTCCCATATATGCTCTGCTTGCCGTTCCGTCAGCCATCTAAAAGTGTATAAGCTCAGTGTCCCAGTCAGTTGCTGATTACGCGTTCTTCTGATCTTTCTGAAGAGGGAGCACTTTCTCCCATCACCTCTAGTCACTCCCATTTCTACCATTCTCTGAATATGTACATTGTCATGTTCGACTTCCTCCTCGTCTTCTCGTAGGGTATCCAAGACTGTTCTAATCAATTAAATCCTGTCTCTTCTTATCTTGGTGCCGTTCACCAAAGCTTTACCAGCCAACATATCGGCTCTTTCGTTTCCCCTGACCCCAACATGACCAGGACAGTAATTCTATGTAAAGCTCTGCACATTGTCGAGAAGAGTGACACATTCAGTTCTGATCATACACTTTTCTATCTTGCGCAGCATATTTTGAGACATCACTTTGTATTGTAAATCACTAACTTTGACAGATAGAATCAGCTTACCTTGTTCCAACTGTAGCAAAGAAGATGCTTTCTTTGTGAAACTTCTGTAGACAGAAGAATGTTCAGAATTAGTCTGTTATGTATTTATATATATGTGGTTGTTTTAAGGGGGCAGTATCACCAGAGGAAGGGTGATGTTAGAAGAAAATTCATATAAAATTCAATTTTAAAGATAGAAGTCTCAGATTTTCCCACATGATAGTTAAATCATAGTAGTATCAGTAAACATACATATCTCTAAGGTATGTTCTATACATGTAGTACATGAGACTTTTGAAATGAAAAAAATATTTTTTACATGTATGAAAACTGAATGATACTTCTAACAACTTTGTTAGTAAATGGTTCAGCCAGATTCATTACAAATTAACCAGCATATGCACAGATGGCTTGAGTATGGCGGGAACTACAGACAATTGTATAGATATTATAGATTTTTTTTTACATCGCATGAAATTTGTCTCTTTTTGAGGTTTGAAAATGTAATCTTTAAATGAACATAAAATAGACAAGAATAGAGCAATTGCATTTTCCATAGAATGTGACAAAGACAGGTATATTGTAAGCAAGCATGCCAAATTTCAGGCTGATTGGTTAATATTTGACAAAGTTATGATGTTAAAAGTGATAAGAGTGGTTACTTTTCGGACAAAATTTGAAACAAAATTAACCGTCCTTTTTTACTCCAAAAACAGATTGCGCTTACCTCAATGACCCCCTGCCAGGTATGGGAAGTCTTCCAATTGAGCTTGTGCCTCCACTAACTCAATCCGCTTCATCCTTCTGGCTCTTCTAGCTTCCAATGATGCTTCTGTTGTTGCCCTTTGAGCATTCTGCAGTCGGTCAGCATCAGTTGAATTGAGATAATGCGATGTGAATCGTCCACATAATAGTTGCATCGCTGCAAGAGGCCCTTCCAATGCTTTTCCTCCATCGTTGAAAATGAGGGTTGCAATGCCAATAGCAATCTGAACAGTAACTAATCCGTGGTATTTATGCTTCGGGCAATATTGCCATATTGTACTGTTGAAGGATTCATTAGCATTTTGTGTGTAGCCATTGAGACATTTTTTCAAGAGATCAGGGTGGGACAAATCTCTGAAAACTGGTTTGATGACATCCATAATGGCAGAGGGCAGGTTGCTTTTGTGCTTATAGTCCTTGTTGCTGGCAGCAATAGCTTTTTTATATGGACACCAACTAACTTTACAGAGGTAGTGGACAGGCCTCTGGTCTGTGGAAAGCTTATGAAAATATATCGCCCAGATAGCTTCTCGCATACCTTTCAAGTCATTCTTATTAGCCCTAATTGCATTACCATAATATTTCTGGATACAATTTATTTGTGTGTCTGTAAGCCTTCCCTTTCCACCTATATGCTTTCCATCTGACAATTTTTTTCCAGCCATAGACGTCTTGATCTTGCGCAGACGAGTACCCATTCTCTTTTGCACGTGTCCGACGCATTCTATTTTTTCAACAGGAACATCACCATATGGCTTTGAATCACACACTGTCTTAAAACTCCTTGTGTCACCATCACCAATGAAGCTTGTATATCTCAGTTTATACTTTTCAACTGATCTAGAAAATAGTTCTACAGCAATTGTTGCCTCCATTGATCCCGATGAACCACTATGTGTGGCTGTACACTGTGACTTGTGATGTTGATCCCATGCCTTGTAGCCCTCAGAATGTTTGTCTTGAGTGTTCCAGTAGTCACATGATTTGCATACTTTTGAGAGTAGTCCAGTGTCAAGAACTTTTCCTGTGACACAGCCAATTAATGTTGTTACTCCTATTGTTGATGTATGTCCGCGTGTCATCCAGGTTCCATCAACAGATACATCTATATTGCGACAATCATCACCTGACTTGAACTCCCCTGCTAATTTGTACTCTGTTTCTGCTGCTTTCTTCATACTAGCAGCCTGTGAGAGAATAACAGCACTTTCTATAGTTTTATTTATTAATTTATAAGTACTCTTCTGGGCAGGTGGGGGAAGATTCATCATTCCACAAAAAGTCTGCAAGTCTGAAAGGCCACCTCCTGCACATCGCATAGCAAAAATGGCTCGTCTATTGATTGAATGTATCTGTAAACTGTTGCTTGTATTGACACCAATTTGAGGGTTAGAAGGAAAAGTGGTTTGTTGTTTGCACCTATTATTACTGCAAACAAATTTAAATTTACTGCCAAGCCCCTGTCTGCAATCTTCAGTTAGTCTGGTTTGACTGTGGCAAAATGCACAAACTAGCTGTGTTGAAATTTGGTTACACAAAATTGCAAGATCAATGATCCTATACCCTTCACTCACCATTTGAGAATGTTGATCATTGAATGCTTCATCAACATTTGTATTATGATCATCGTCATAATCTTCATTAATAACGTCATATAGGTCTTGTATCTTCATTGCTGACCGACTATTTGTGGGCGTGGCACTAAGAGTTTCAACTGCAGGAATATTTTGAGTGTGTGTAGATGAAGATGGTAGGCCTAGAGCCACTTCTTCGACAACAACATTGTCGACAACATGACGATGCGATTGTAATGTTATTCTTTTCCCACTACTAAACCTATTACCGTGAAACTTACGCTTTGTGGGTCGTTGATGATGTTTCTTATCACTTGACATTGTAAAAATTCACACTGATCAAAGAATATTTCACAAATTCGTAAATCAAATATAAATAACAACTTTATGATGCTACATGCCACTACATGGAAGTTGCCATTTTGTAAGGAAGTCACGTGATCAGTAGGGATCATTAATTGAGAGGGTAAAAACAGGGAGGTTACAATTGTTAGTGCTCTGAAAATTTTGTTGAAAATTTTTTTTTTTTTTTCGCAAATCAGGCAGACCTTACTCTCTTTCAGTCTTCATAACTCTGAAACTAATGCGGCTATTCTAAAGCAGTTTTCAGAAACGTATAGAAAAATGAATGATCTTTAATTTGATACCATGTTTGTGTTTAAATTCACAAAATCATATTTTTTCAATTTCTCTGGTGATACTGCCCCCTTAAAAAATAAAAATACACCGTTACAACCCTCAGTCAGAAGGCAAGAGATAAATTTACTCTATCTTATAAAAAGTAGTAAATGTATAAATTAAACATAGAAAATAGGATAAATAAATGCTTTTTTTTACAGAGCAAACAATTAGTGTTTTGACCAGAAGGTCTTCATAAAAACAGAGACACACTGATGATAATAGCCATTTGTGTCTTTACAGGAAAAACATCAGTCTAAAATTTCAAATTGACTATAAGGGTCAGAAATTTGTTCCATTTCTGAGATGCGTAAGTCCCTACATTTCACACATGATTGTTTGTATGGGCAAGCGCTATTGAGAAAATCATAGCAAGAGCTGTGCACAGTCTTATCTCTGCATATCCAATCAGTGTGGCCATGGAATAGATCCCTGGACATAGCGATTTATCAGGAAATGAAGTAGTGGAAAGACTTGCAAAATGAGGCACCGCAAAACAAAAGCAAAGACCATGTAGTATGGGAACAAAACAGATTCTCAGAAACAACACCAGGGAATCTATATGAACAGATGGGAATATGGCCTGGCTGATATAAATGTATTTAATGAAATGACACAGCCAGAGAACAATGACAACGTAAACAACCTCTGCAGGAGATAGAAACCAATCTCTTATCATTCTGTATTGAACACGACATGCAAAGGATCAATAGCCACTTAAACTGTATCAAACCCCAGCAACCACCTACTTGTAGACATTGCTCCCACTGCAAACAATGGAACACCTTATTGACTTCCCCTACCTTTCAACTGCCTGGAAAAGATGTTTACAGAAACTCTTAACAGTTACTAACTTACTATATGGATCACTAAGTCAACTTCAGAAGAACTGCACTTTTTTAAGATTGGCATTTTACTGACAAGAAGTAGCATTACTCATCAGCATTTGGATATCGACAACAGCAACAGGGAGAAAATTCCTTTACACATGAATCTGCAAGATATAAAGTTTCAAGAGAAAAAGATTGAGAAATGCTGCCTTAGACTGTACATATGCATCTTATTTCAAAAGAACATCTTAGACTCCCTCTGAGTCTTTAAGAATTGTCTTCTTAAATCATGTTTTTTTTTTAAACTCAGGACAGAACCGTCCTTTCTCCCCACTGCACAAAGGAAACAAGAGCAAGGTGGGTGTAATCTTTGGGAATTGAAACAACACCGCTGAAGACAGATGTGTTAGGTCATTAGCACAAATACAATTGAACACAGTGCATTTCTATTCTCTGGACTACATCCTTCTGGAAATCTAGTAGGATCATTGTCCTGCTGCAAGAGAAATCCAACGGGAGTTTGAGAATGAAAGCTGAAGAGAATAAGAAACAACAATAGATCATATTACATTCAAGATATGAAAATCAGACAGCTGGGATTAATAATAAAGGCTACTTACACAAATCTTTTAATACTTTTCCTGGCTGGAACTTCTTTTTGTCCACGGAATTTTGCACCCTAATTACAAAAACAATAACAGAATTTGAAAACATAGATCCAAGCAACATATCTTACAGCAAGCTGTTGTTCTATAGATCCAAGCAACATATCTTACAGCAAGCTGTTGTTCTATAGATCCAAGCAACATATCTTACAGCAAGCTGTTGTTCTATAGATCAAAGCAACATATCTTACAGCAAGCAGTTGTTCTATAGATCCAAGCAACATATCTTACAACTCATAACACGTAACTTCAAGTGATAATCCACAGGGATCTGGGATTTCAAAAAAATCCTCCTTATAAACAAGACGACACGAACCAGATTTTAAACCTGTGACCTCTTGAACACAAGGCGAACAGCTTAACCACTATGCCAGGGAGATCCCCAAAATCTGATAGTAGAATGATGAGATTGTTGGATTAGAAGTATATGCTGCACTCCTGGTAGGATTTGATGATCCTGGGATACTTCCACCTTGGAATGCCTCAGAATCAGGGATTAAACTGTCAACTGTCAATGCTGCATTATTCCGTTAAGGAGTTGCAGGGAGGGATTTTGTAGCTGTGTGATAAAGGCAGCATGCACTTGCTGTCGCAACATCATGTATGGGTGAGTTTTTTAATTTACTCTCCGATAGAAAAAAAGCAAGTTATTACCGGGAATCAAACTCTGGACCTCACGGTGTGAGACCAACGCCCCAACCTCTCGGCCATGCGCCACATCAGGGATTAAACATATATCCATAAACCCCCTAACACAATCATGTCTTTTTTTAAGAAAACAAGTATATGAGTCTGAGTTTTGCCTCAGTTATACAGCTGATAAAAACATGTACTTTTGTCAGAATGGCTATTTCTTGTCAAGTGCTACCTGCTCACAGTGAAAGGAATTATTGTATCATCATGTTCTACTACGAATTATTCTAATTTTTCAAAAATTAATTTGATGACAAATTCCTGTAGTCTCATGCCAGCTGCTTGAACATTGACTGCCATACACAGTCAGTTATTCCATGTGTCGTTCAACAGTGATTGTCATCTACAGGTAATTATCCAGTACCTTCCCTTCAACAATGATAATATCATCCACAGGTAATTATCCAGTACCTTCCCTTAAACAATGATAATATCATCCACAGGTAATTATCCAGTACCTTCCCTTCAACAATGATAATATCATCCACAGGTAATTCTTCAGCATGTCATCTCTCCTCACTATCTGATGATCCCTCAAATACAAGTTTCAAACTGTCACTGTCAGCTCTTACACTGGTGGTTAATTAAAATCTCGAACAATATACCATACCATAAGCTCATAACCTGTCAAAGTCATAGGAGTACCACATTTGATGCATGTGCACACAAAGTTCGGCTAATTCTATCTTCAGTGTAATGGATGAGTGAAGAAAAATCTGCAGCTGCTCAGTCCCTGACATTGTCTATCCATGATTTTTTTGGCCTCACTGCTTCTTCTACTGTTCCCTGGAGTATCATTTTTTACAAGTAATCATGTCAGCATACATGTTCAAATAATGCAAGTTTCATTGCTTTACTTTAGAAAGAAGTAATTCTTGTGTACCTGTAAGCAACTCTATTTTATCTTAAACAATAAATGGGCATGTAACGATAAAAATACATACTCCTGCTGGTGAATTCTGGCTTCCAAAAATCAGCTGGGAACTGTTGAAGGAACTTCCACTTGATGACTTTAAATGTTCCTTGAGTCTGTAGATTTTACAATGATTTAAGTATTACATTTCATGAAATCTATTTAAATAAATTATTTTATTTTTTCATGATCTTTTTGTAAAAGATTTAAAATAACTTGTTGACAAAATATAAACTGGTATACATACTGTAATGAGTGAAATATGTGAGAAAGTTAAACCAACACCTTATCATATAATCAGATCACATGTAAGTTCCCCGTATCATACAATCAGTCTCATGATAGTTTAGCACCTTATCATAAAATCAGATCACATAAAAGCTCCCGTTATCATAAAATCAGATCACATAAAAGCTCCTGTTCTCATAAAAATCAAATGACATGAAAGTTAAACTAACAGACCCAATCCCAAAACATGTGTCTACCTATTTGATTGTTTCCCTTGGCTTTGTTTATCAGTTTACATTTATCATTTATTAATGTAAATATTAATTTATTTAGGGCTAGGGTTAGAAATGTAAAACACAACTATCCCAACTCATAGAAGTTCAACACTTTATCATAAAATCAGATCACATGACAGTTTACCACCTTATTATAAAATCAAATCACATGAAAGTTCAACCAATTGATAGCATATCCTATTCAGGATGTAGTCATCAACCCAAAGTTTTTTGGCTGAGTGTTTTCCTATGCAGTGTTTACATTCAGTAGTTGGCCATTGCTTACTGAGAGGTCCACATCCATAATTGCCTACAGCAGTATTTGAACCCAGTATCTTGGGCCATCATAGACAAGTCTATACCTTGCCGTCACAGATCCAGACATGTTTAACAATACTTTGTCATGAAACCACATCAACAATATCAACTGACATATTTTTTCAAGAATGTTGTCTTCATCATGGATACTCAGAACGCCTCTCTGTTCCGGGCAAACAGGCCTGCATTGGCCAGAGACATGTGCATACATTCTTTGATGTCGCTGGTTCATCATCTTCTTGGTCATCCTCTTCTTCTCTTGCCTGACACCCTGCCCTCTAGAATCAGCCTTTCAATGCCATCATGTATCTTTAAGTGTCCAAAATATTGTAGCTCCCTTCTTATGATGGTATTTAGCAGCCAGCTTTCATTTGGTTTCAGTAATTTCAAAACTTTAATGTTCTTCTTTTTCTCTGTCCATGATATTCGTAGGATCTTTCTGTAGCACTTCATTTCAAATGAATTTATTCTTTTGGATATTGTCTTGTTTGAAATCAAAATCTCGCATCCATATGTTGCCACTAAGAAAACACATGATCTTAAGAGTTACTTTAGTGTCATTATTACTACTTTGCCATAGCTTATTCATTTGTGTTAATTTGAGTGTTGCAATTGCGAGTCTTATAATCTCGACTGAACATTCTCAAGAATTGTTTATATTTGCTCCCAGATATTCAATATTATTTACACATTATAGTTCTATATTGGTCTATGTTGATTATTGGTTTGATCTTTGTTTTGACAAAATGGAACTTCCACCAAAATGGCAGACGAAAATGAATGTGTTTTTCTTAAGCCGTCAAAATAACGGATTTTCTGGAAACTAACGGAAAAAAATAAACAACCTGCAATATGCAGATGACACTGTCCTCTTAGCAGAAAGTGAACAGGAATTACAAAGATTAGTAGATCAAATCGATAAATCAAGTAAAAAATATGGACTGCATATAAACGTCCAAAAAATCATGATATTCAGCAAAATCACAGAAAAACAGGTAGTAAACATAACAATACATTGAGAGATGCTACAACAAGTAAAAGATTACCAATATCTTGGATACATAATCACAAAAGATGGTAGATGTGAAATAAGAAGTTAATAGAAGAATAGGAATGGCTAAAAGTACTTTCAAGGACATGAGGAAAATATTAACATCTAAACAAATTACAAACAAGTTAAAAATGAGAATCGTAAAATGCTACATCTATTGTAAAGTAATGTATGGCTAAGAAATATGGACAATCAATAAACAACTAGATGACTGAATTGATGCCTTTGAGATGTGGGTATATAGAAGAATAGGAAGAAATTCTATGAAAAGAGAAGAAAACAATGAGATTCTAACAACACTTTGTATGAAGAAAGAATTATAAAGGGAAATAAAGGAATACGTCTGGAAGGAATACGTCACATGACACATATTCTTGTTTTGATTCTTTTCTCTTACAACTGTGTTTGATTTGAAGTCTGACCAACGTATGTTCAGTAGCCTTCTAAGACATTTATCTTTTAATCCGTTTAGTAACACAGATGTTTACTTTTATGACAGTGAATAGAGTTTTATATACTTTTCTTTTATCATGTATATCCAGTGAAATCATCATGAAATGTGATTTAAAAGTGGAAAACTTGAGAGGTAAGACCTTCAAATAAATTAAATAAATATACCACAAGGTTTTCCTTATGTAAAATATATAATATTCAACAGATTTTGAGCAATCAAAGATACAATAGGTCTAGATAGAAATAGGTCTAAATCTGTGTTTATCACTTTCTCACACATCTCATATCACACACAAACAAAACTTACACCAATATATGCAGAATTTAATTCTTTATTTATATGTGCAAATATTATTTAAATATCTCTAACAACAAAAGAGTTATCACAATTTCAAAACAGCCACCAATGATTATGTAACATTTCCAAAAACTAATTCCATGGCAGGAGAGAAATTACGTAATTGTAAGTAAACACAGCATTCATTCATTTTCCATTTGCGCTGAAGTTAGCGCATAGGGCAGAGGTCAGATTTCTCCAATTCTGTCTGTTCAAAGATATTCTGTGCAGTTCTTGAATAGTATGAATATTGATTGTTTTACTTTCTCTAAGTATTGTTCTTCTTAGTGTTTTTTTTGGTCTACCACTTGCTCTTTTGCCTGTAGGTATGCATTCAAGAGATTGGTGGTGTATTCTGTTGGTGTCTGCGCGTATGACATGCCCGATGTAGGACCAATGGTGTTTTCTGATAACTTCTGTGATAAAATTTTGATGTGTCTCTTCTCTGATTTTATCATTCGATTTGAATTCACTCGAATGATAAAATCAGAGAAGAGACACATCAAAACACAGCATACCTAAGGTTAATATATAACTCACCCTGCGAGAGAACGACTCAGCATTGTTGATCTTGCTGACTGATAGGAACGTATAAAGTCTGTACTCTTTCCATAATCAGTCAACCATTTTGAGATTGCTCTTAAATCTTGTGTGACCTTCTCTGACAGTTGTTCTAAACTCGGATCCATGTCTGCTCCTATAGGTGCCAACTCTGGAGTTCAGAGGTAAGGAGGTTGTAGTGAAATAGTGAAACAATGCCATGGAAAAGTAATAAATTGGATAAATGAGGCTACAATAAAACCATGTTATCATATAGGTAGATAAATATTACAAAACAAATTATAAAATTGCTTAAAAAGGTTTTACAGAAAGAAAAAAACCAAATGATGACCGAAGGATCTTTATCAAGATATCGGCAAATAAACAAAGAATAGAGCACAAATATAAAACAAGACTACATGGAATGATGTAGTTTCTTATGAACTAACACCAATGAAAATATGAGTATGGTAGAAAAGAAAAATAATACAAATAAGTCGTTTAATTTCAGGAAGACGCATCAAACTGCCATAGGAAATGTATAATAATACAGCAGAAATCCGATTATTCACATTAATTGGGGATCTGGTGGCTTCGGATAATAAAAAATTCAGATAATTGGATATAGCTCAGGAATGAAGCAAAACGGTGTACATACATACAATAATACATTGAAATGAACGGAATTTTATTGATAAAAGTACAGTAATATGTAAGCAACTATGTATTGCAAATAAACTACATACACTACAGTATTGTAAAAATATGCAAAATTACATAAATGGCACATATGTACAGTAATACATTGTACATATGTATGTACATACGTAAATCAATTAAATAAATTCTAATTATTTCACACAAACTCGGTTCGGATAATTGGGGATTCAGTTAATTGAAATTTGGAAAATCGGATTTCTACTGTAATTATTATTTTAACTTCATATTTTCGTTATATGCTGTGTGCAGCATATCATGTTTCTAAATGTTTCAATGATGTAGAAAATGACTATATGAATGTTAAGAATTCATCTTCTGTGTTCATTCTCAAACTGCTACTAAGTCCTACTCAAGTTGTTATTTGTATGGTATTTGACAGTACTAGATTCATGGATGTGTGAATCCAAATCAGTGTGGAACTTTTGTGCTCTCTTAGTTTTAACTTGGGAGACAAGTGACGGGAGTGTCGGGAAGTGTAACCAGTTTGAAACACCAGGTAATTTTATAACTATTCACAGGTCACAATTCAAGGGAGATAAGAAACTCATTCCTACCAAAAAAAACCAAAGTATCACATATATAATGAGAAGGAATTATTCTGAGGTGGGCAATAATTATGTCAGGTTCAGGCACCCCTAAAGAGCACAGAAAGAGGTAAAGTTAGTAATTACAAGTTTCAGCTGTGAAATACATTTTGTGTGTGAATGATGAAGGTATTGAAAAACATGTCACTGTCAATAACATGTCAAATACTCAAGGTAAACTGTATAAACATGTCACTGTGAATAACATGTCAAATACTCAAGGTAAACTGTATTTAATCCATACTGATTTTGATTCCTAGAAAATACAAGCAACGACCCATGTATCCTTTATTCAACAAAAGATTGCAATAGTTTCTTTCACACCCAGAAGACACCAACTCACAGTAGAAGGTTGCTTTAGAGTTTTCTTTCAAACCCAGAAGACACCAACTCACAGTAGAAGGTTGCTTTAGAGTTTTCTTTCAAACCCAGAAGACACCAGGTCTCAGTAGAATGATGCTATAGGGCTTTCTTTCTAACCCAGAAGACACTGATTCTCAATGGTGTACAATGCTTCGAGGAAAAGCCTACTCCGCAGAAGTCTATTTATGTTTTTTAAAAAAGGGTTTAAAAGCTGTAGAAGATTGACTTCACTGTACACAGTTTCCCATATGTACTCCATCCCTCTCAACGAAGCGGCACACCGCCTGCCGAGAGTACATCATAGCACGTAACTCTGTAGCTTCAAATGATAATCCACATGTATATGTATGTATATCTATTTCTTTTAAAATGAAAGAACAGAGACATTTTCTATCATCGTGACCTACTACATTCTCGCTCACACTGAAACGTCTTTCAGAGCCCAAATTCAAATCAGACAACTGAGGACTCACAAAAAATCAAACCACAATTAACCTTCCATAATGTCATGCTTATCTTCACTTGTGAAGGAAGAACATCATCACATTTATGTAGAAAACATGTTTCACCATGTTGCATGCAGACACCCAATCACATAAAAATATATGCAATATGCAGACATTCAATCACATGAGCTTATGATGTCAAAATTATAACATGATGGTAATAAAGCCAACAATTTGCAACAGGTTTAGCAGGGAACAAGAATTAAATGAGCCAGGGAGAAGCTTTGAAGCTATTAAAAACAAATACTTGGGAATTGACACATGGCAAAACTGTCAAGACATGTTGTATGGCAACTAGAATTACACGCACATTATGATTTGCTCAAATTGGTCATAAGTTAAGCAGGATTAGTTGATATACCACTTCTTCTGCATTCATTCTCAAATCCCTGCAAATTAGCATGTTATAGTCTTGAGAACAGAATATGTTGTGTTATTTTTTACAGCTTGGCTGCAATATCTGCACCTTTCGACTTGACTTTGGCATGACTTCTAGGTTATTGTTACTTCATGAGATGTAACAGCCAATTTCACCCTCAATATCTCCATAGTTGCCTTTTACAACATGCATTACAGACTAGTTAGTTATCAGACACGTCCATAGGTGCTCTGATCTTCAGCATGTAGTAACTGACTGTTCCTTTTCTGTGTTGGTTGATAACTCTTCTATTGATTCCTATATGCTGCTGCTTTCTTGCAACACAATGCTTCACTCACAGGTTCTGCATTCTAGCAGAAGAAGAAATATACCCCACATCATCCAATTGGTCTAACTCATTAGTTGCATTCAAAATATCATCACAGTCCATTGAACAACCAATAGTCACTGTGTCCATGCAGGTAAGTCTGTCAACTCTTTAATTTCTCCCAACACCCATGTGTCCAGACACAAAAATGAAATATAATTCTTCAGCACAGACTTCATCAATGACTCCAACTACTGGTGACGTAAATAGCCAGACTGAATTTTGTGAAGCATACTCATAGAATTAGCATGAAAACAGACACTTGCAGTCCTCCAAGACTCCAGCCATATTATTGTACTGGTCACCACAATCACCTCAATCATCACACTGCTCTTTTCTCCTGTGAAAGCAATATCAAAATCTCACTATCAGAACCACCATAAACAAGTACACTATGAGAGAACCGAATGCTCTACAAAAGAAAACAATAGTATATAACATGATTGAAGATATATACACCAGGGAGGCATGGATACAAGTATATACCAACAGATCTGCAACCAGAGCAGTGAAGAATGGGAGTGCTGGAGTTTACATAAAATATCCAGGAAAAAAAGAGAATGAAATCACATGTTCACTAACTGGGATCATCTACTTCAACTATTCTGCAGAAGTACAGACCTTAGATACTAAACATTGCTGAAGAAATAATAAGTACACAAGTCAATGTCAGCAGGTGATGTTTCTTACTGATGCATTTCCCGTCCTGCAAGCCCTAGATGGCGATAAACTGCCAGACCTGAAGGAAACCATATGAGAAGTGAGCATTCAAAGAAGGGTAATACTACAGTGGATACCATCCCACTGTGGCATACCAGGAAATGAAGAGACAGATAGACTGGCAAAGGATACAGCAACCCAGGAACAAAAAAGACCAAAAAATCACCTACCCAGAAAAGAGAACCCTCATCAAAGCTATCAGGAAAGTCGGCCACCCTAAAGATAACTATCACTATCTCAACAGAGCAGGGCAGGTTATTATCTTCTGCCTCACAACAGTACACAACTGAGTAAACAGCCACTTAAACAGACTAAGACTGGTTCCATCACCTCTGTGTCCATGTGGGCAGGCATCATAAACAGCTGAACCTATCCTTTAGGACTTCATTACATTAAACAAGTTAAGGGAATAACACTGACCCACATAGATGGATATCCATAGAAAGCTGTATGGGAGCACTAAGGAGATTTCAAATACAGCAGTATCATCATCATCATGTAACATATTCTTTCCAGATTGTGGTCTTCCTTATGGATTCTCTGAAAACTGCGATTCTGAGTGAGTTGACCTGCCACAGCTAGAGACATGTTTAAGCAATCTCATATATTACTGCATAATTGCTGCCTTGTGCACACTCTTCCCCTGTTGCCATTTACTCTGTCTTCAGCTATTAATCTTTGCATGCTGTTATGTCTCTTTATAGCCGCGTTAGCGCACTGGCTTCGCATATGAGTGGTCCTGGGTTCATTCCCCAGCTGAGGCGGAAATGTTTTCAGATCGCAACGGCTCCCAGGTCGACCCAGCCTTAAATGGGTACCGGATTAATCCGGGAAGTAAAGACTGCGAGGTAGAGGAGATGGCTACCGTCCTCATTTGCAGAGCCTGTGAAATATGAGATCGCTAACATTTCACACCCCTACGGCATTAATAAATGCTATGGGTTACTTTACTTTACTTTTATGTCTCTTTATATGACCAAAAACATAGCTTTCTTGTTAGGATGTTGTTAAGGAGCCAGCCCTCTTCAACGTTTATTGATCTTAATGCTTCTTCATATATCTTTTTAACTGTCCATGGTATACGTAAAATTCTTCTGTAGCATCTGATTTCAAAAGCAGCGATTTTCTTTGCTATTGTTTTATTTAATGTCCATACCTCACAACCATATATTGCCACTGGAAATAGGCATGTCATGCGTTCAGAATATCCATAATAAAATTACTAGGCACATCACTTCTATAGTTTGCAATTTCTTTCAGGAAGAAATCCGTTTATCAAATAGCACACACAGAAAACACATTCATTTTCTACGTCATTTTTTAACAGAAGTCCATGCATTAATGGAGCAGCATACATTAAGAATACCAGACTTTATGTGCAGACATGTCAAACTTCGAACAAGAAGACTTTGTAGACATGTCAAACTTTGAATGAGAAGAAGAAGATCCAATAGTGATTGTAAAGAAAGCATCACTTTCAGTATTGTCAGTTTTTTGTTTTATTGCAATTTTCTTATATACCTTTTTATCTAGATATGTTCATAGTTAGGTATTCCTAGTAACCTGTTTATCTTATTTTGCATTACTATTTGTCACCTAAGTTACACAACTGAGAGGAAACTGTGACTTTGTCAGAAAGACTAATACTATCAAGAGCTACCACTTACAGTTAAAAGAATTATTTCACCATCTTCATCATCATCAAGATATACTTAGATGCTGCTAATCACACATTCAATGTGAAACATCTTATGAAGGTCTACTTAGACGCTGCTAATCACACATTCAATGTGAAACATCTTATGAAGGTCTACTTAGACGCTGTTAATCACACATTCAATGTGAAACATCTTATGAAGGTCTACTTAGGCGCTGCTAATCACACATTCAATGTGAAACATCTTATGCAGGTCTACTTAGATGCTAATAATCACACATTCAATGTGAAACATCTTATGAAGGTCTACTTAGACGCTGCTAATCACACATTCAATGTGAAACATCTTATGAAGGTCTACTTAGACGCTGCTAATCACACATTCAATGTGAAACATCTTATGAAGGTCTACTTAGACGCTGCTAATCACACATTCAATGTGAAACATCTTATGAAGGTCTACTTAGACGCTGCTAATCACACATTCAATGTGAAACATCTTATGAAGGTCTACTTAGACGCTGCTAATCACACATTCAATGTGAAACATCTTATGCAGGTCTACTTAGATGCTGCTAATCACACATTCAATGTGAAACATCTTATGAAGGTCTACTTAGACGCTGCTAATCACACATTCAATGTGAAACATCTTATGAAGGTCTACTTAGATGCTGCTAATCACACATTCAATGTGAAACATCTTATGAAGGTCTACTTAGACGCTGCTAATCACACATTCAATATGGAACATTATAAAAATATATATGAAACTCATCAAAAGAATCATCTGGTACTGTAAAATAATGTCCAGTACATTATCAGAAGGTTCTTTTGGTGAGATTGTAGCTATGTATTTGTTTTCTGACAAAAGATAATGTTCACAAAAACATAAATTCATCTTTGTCTATATTATTCTTGATTATTTATTAGAAGTTAATTTTATATGCTATCTAAATTCACTAACTTGAATCATTTTCAATTCCACAAAAACAAACATTATTAATCTCTGTTAAACATTATCTAATTATGATAAAGAACACAGGGAGATTAATAACAGAAGGAAGGTAGTCACACATGATAAAATTTAAAGTTAAAATAAAAAGGAAAACAATCTTCACAAATAGGTCCAAGTAGGAACTGATTATAGCAGAAAGGGACCAATTGAAAATATATAGGAAGAAAAGGGAATGTATAACTGAGGGAGTTCAAAAATTAGAATCAAATATATTTTTATAATAATGGTAGTTGTAGTAGTGTAGTGTCAAGTCACTCACCCGCCGACCAGCAGGACCGGGTATCGTGTTCACTCATTATTCAAGGCATAAACATTATTTCATGGTTCACCCAGCCACAAGGAAGTACCAGGACTCGTATTTTTTTGGGGGAAAGATTGATGACTGGCACCACTGCATCTGAGCAAGTGCAAAGCTGGTGTTTGTTAGGTGGTTTCTGGTCACCACCGACTATACAGCTTAACATTTATAAGACTACAATGTGATATGAAGTTCGTTCATATCTCAACATTAATTAGACAAACAGGTGATATAAAACTTGATCATATCTCAACATTAATGAGACAACCATGTGATATGAAGCTCATTCATATCTCAACATTAACGAGACAACCATGTGATGTAACGCTTGTTCATATCTCAACATTAATGAGACAACCATGTGATATAAGACTTGTTCATATCTCAACATTAATGAGACAACCATGTGATATAACGCTTGTTCATATCTCAACATTAATGAGACAACCATGTGATATAAGACTTGTTCATATCTCAACATTAATGAGACAACTATGTGATATGAAGCTCATTCATATCTCAACATTAATGAGACAACCATGTGATATAAATCTTGTTCGTATCTCAACATTAATGAGTCAACCATGTGTCATAAAGCTTGTTCATTTCTCAACATTAATGAGTCAACCGTGTGATATAAAGCTTGTTCATATCTCAACATTAATGAGTCAACCGTGTGATATAAAGCTTGTTCATATCTCAACATTAATGAGTCAACCATGCGATATAAAGCTTGTTCATATCTCAACATTAATGAGACAACCATGTGATATGAAGCTTGTTCATAACTCAGTTTATCTTTACGTGTACCTCTGCATTTACATGTCTATAAAAAGATGAATGGATTTTATTGATAGGTAAATTGAGTGGTGGTCAAGGAAGTGAACACAGTAAAAAACTTTGGGTAGGGACAAATACAGTGTAGTACCATCAGTGCGATATTTCTGTTTGACACATTCCTTACAGTTCCTGAGATGTAGGAGACGAAGGCAACTCTTTGTGACTTTTTTCCTCTGGTCATCTTTTGGTGTAATCATAATTCATAATATAGGAAAGAATTTGATTTCTCAGCATTTGTCAGTGTTTCAAATTTTCCACACAAAAAAACAAAAAATGGGTTTTACATACTTAGAATAAGTGGAAACCACTAATCTAATTACTATCATTGTAATTTGTTTAATTAATTTGTGTAATTAATTAATATATATAGTGTCCATTGTCTGTCCCTAGGTGAAAGATGTTGATCGTATTCACACTTGCCATTAATCATAGGGGTGGGATCTTAACTGTCGTTTCAAGGCCAGATGTGTCAACATGGTTGCATTTAGTCCATGTTTGTTCTGGATGTTTTATATCAACTGTTTTCTTGGTCTACCATTGGCTTTATGCCCGGATATTCTTTTGTTATATGCTCTTATTGGTATTTGGTTTGGGTTTATTCTCATAAGGTGATAGAACCATTTTACTTGCTGTCTCTCAATATGTTCAATACATGATATTATACCAACTCTTTTCCTAATTTCTTCATTCATTATTTTATCTAGTTTAGTAACTGTTGCAGCTTTTCTCAGACACTTCATTTTACATGTACCAATTTATTTTTCTCTGCTGAGAGGCTGTTAAAGCCATTGGTAGCAGAACATTGGTATAAAAATTGTAATCATTATCTGTTTTTTTATTTCCATCTTGATCTTTGGGTGAAAATGTAATGGTGAAAGTTAGTAGGTCACTGTATTTGCTTTCTGGCACCTTGTTTCTATTTCTCTGTCTAGTCTTCCATTTCAGAAAAATATTTCTTCCTAGATATTTAAATTCTTTGGCTTGTTTCACTTTGGTGTTATCTATTCTCAGGCAAAAGTCGGCTGTGATTCTACACTGTGCTATAAATAGCAAGCACTGTTTACATTTTTAACTAGATGACGCCATGGATTCCTGTGTAACACCAATGAAATTATTGGCTGCTGTGACGTCACATCCCGACAATCACTGAGTTCAAATCTAGATGCAGACAAACTTATGCATAATCTGTACCTCTTCCAATTTACAATTTTTTTTACCATTTACTATTATTTGTACTGAGCGATCAGTATTTCTGCCTGCTATACACGGAGCAAGGTGAGTGCACACATTAGAAATATTATTTCTAATCCTAACCGTACTCTAAGTACTTAACCGTAAGCTTGTCAATTCACACCAAAGGTTAGGACATAACACAAAACTAGAACAAAGGTCACAGTGTAGAATTGAAATGAACTTGCGCCCTATTGTTATATCCATTGGTGAAGCAGACTTGCTTATTTTCATAAGTTCTGTTTTTTGTAAATTAATTTTCATGTTGTACTTCTAACATCACAACAATGCATTGATGTGATTTTGCAAATTTTCCTCATCTTTGTATATTATAATTTGATCATCAACAAATAGTAGTACGTTGATTTCATTGTTAAGTTCCTCATCAGGTTTATTTGCAATATTTTTGTATTTGCTGATATTATTTATTTTTCTTTTATTATTCTGTCCATGTATATGTTGAAATGTAGGGATGAAAGCATACAGTGCTGTCTTACTCCAGATCTTGTTTCGAAAGGTTCAGTCATTCCATCGGTTGGTCTTACAGAGCTTTGGCATTTTTGATATATCACTTTTATGTTATCTAACAGCTGTCCTCTGATGTTATAAATTTCTAAGGTTCGCATAGAATGTTTCTATCTACTCTGTCGAATACCATTTCCTGGTCTACTATGTATATATTTCAACAAATGTCCATACCCATTTTAATTCTTATTCATTTTATTATTATTGTTTTTAACCGTCTTTTTAATTATCATATGAGACCAAATTTCATTTGATTGGTTGAGAACAAAGAGAAGAAATCATTTTTTGTCAATCTATCCTGAAACATGCCAACTATGTATACAACTGCAGATTTATTTAATATTAATTTCCACAGAAAATGTCTGCTTTTTAGTTTGTTAAACCTTTATATATAATGATGAACCATAAAAAAGCTTACCATCATCAGTATTCAGAAGGTCAAGGATAACTATTGGTGGTACTGGTCTGCCATGACGGTTAAGGAGAGCTTTGAACTCATGCTGTAGAGCATCTTTTCCATCCTCGAATATTCTTTCCTATGTGAATCAATAATAGTAAAATAGTATTAATGAGAAAAACTTAAAGCAGGTGAATAGTTTCAAATATTTAGGAACATTAATAGCTTCAGGTGGTAAATGCAAGACCAAAATTATTTGCAGAATAGGACAAGCAAAAGCAGCATTACATACAATGAAAAACATCCTATGCAGCAAGTCCATATCGATAGATACTAGAAATTGTGTCCTCAAATGCTACAATGATCCAGTGCTACTCTATGAAAGTGAATCATGGACAATAAATAGGACATCACTGGATCAATCATTGGAAGCAGCGGAAATGTGGTTTATTAGAAGAATGCTATGCATTCCTTGGACAGCAAAGATTACTAATGAAGAATGTCTTAGAAGGATGGATGTGAAAAGATGTATTATTGATAATATAAGAAAAACGACAGTCAACATTTATTGAGAATTTAGTGGCCTAGGAAAGATAGAAGGGAAAAGATCAAGGGGAATACCTAGAGAAAAGATATTGGACAATTTCAATAAATGGCTTCGATTGACAACACCAACAGAGATGATGACGTATATAAGAGATCGATGTACATAGATAAATATGATCTCCAACACCATTCAGCATGGCACTTGATGATGATGTGAATCATAGTTAATGTATAGATTTTACGTAGCAATAAATGAACAATTTATTTGTTCCTATAAGATATGAGAAACTTGAAAATAAATGCTATAGATATGTGTTGAATATCTGTTACTGAGGAAATAAGACCAATGTGTTTGTGCATAATAATGTATTAAAGAATTATAGTACTTACGTAGAATACTCAATATAAGGTTATACTGTGTGAAACGTAATAATAGTACTTATGTACTATAACATTAGTACTATTTCAAATTCAACCCAATTTTTTAATTATTCATTTCTATTCTATTTTATTATACTATTACCGGGTATAATACTATTATATAATATTATATACTATTATAATATTCTACTTAATTACGTAGAACACAGGTTTTTATGTTTCACTTGAACACAACAGACGGACTATCACTAAGACTAAGGGGTTATGAGGTGTAAACATGAAAACACAGAAATTATAATACACATTTTCAACTTTCGAACCGTTAGTTGTTTCTCAAGAATATATAAAATAAACAGTGAAAAATATTGAAAACAGTAAAAACAATGTTTAGTGTATCTAGTGCCTCTGTGATGGTAGCATTGTTTTTACTGTTTTTTGTTTACTTTGTACCGAACTACAGGTCGACTCTGCTATTTTTTTCCATAAAGTAGATACTTCAGAATTCTGCCATATTCTATCCTTCCGAATTGTCCCAGCAATCTCAACAATCCAACACCTCTAGACAACAAAAAACAAAGGTGTATCAAGAGAGGGTAGTCCTGAATGGCAGAAACAGAAGATACCTACTCAGAGTTTGTGAGCTGGAAGAAGTGGGAAGAGGCTGTGAATGGGTAACATTTGGCAATCAGTTGTGATACAGATAGAAAGAGAGTGCCTTGACTGGGCTGCTAACAGAACAGAGGAAATGATTCAAGAACTCGTACTGCAATACTCAAAGTCACATGACACAATAATTTACACAGACGGCTCAGTAACATGAGAAACAAACAGGTGTGGTTAGGGTTTCGTGGCCTACCAAAATGGCAAGAAATTCGTTGAGAAGTCAGCGGCCTACCCCACTACAACACCGAGTATGAGAATGGAAATAGAAGCGGTGACAACAGCTCTCACTTGGCTGGCGACCCACAAACCAACAGACTCAGTGATTCTATTTGACTCTCAAAGTATCCTACGCAAGACAGAAAAATGGATGATCAGAAATGAATGGGTCACTCTTCTCAACAATGCGCAGAGCATTACATGGATCTACTATCCAGGTCATGCTGGGGTCAGGGGAAACGAAAGAGCCGATATGTTGGCTGGTAAAGCCTTGATGAACGGCAACAACATAAGAAGAGACAGGATTCAATTGATTCGAGCAGTCATGGATTCCCTATGTGAAGACAAAGAGGAGGTCAAATGAGACATATTCAGAGAATGGTAGAAATTGGAGGGAATAGAGGTGATGGGAGAAAGTGCTCCCTCTCTGGAAAAAATCAGAAGATCGCGTAATTAGCATCTGACTGAGACACTGAACTTATACACTTTTAGATGGCTGACGGAACGGCAAGCAGAGCGTATATGGGAATGCCCCCAGTGCTGTAATGCTTGTTCCTAATCAAGAATCTAAACAATCCCCATATCATACACCATAATCCAGAGAATGTATCGAATAATACATTTCTCTCTTAAATAAGCACGGTCCATATAGCTGCAGAGTGTATCTCATACAGCTAAAGTACAAGGTTATAACCCCACCATAGTAAAGTAAAGTAACCCATAGCATTTATTAATGCCGTAGGGGTGTGAGATGTTAGCGGTCTCACATTTCACAGGCTCTGCAAATGAGGGTGGTAGCCATCTCCTCTCCCTTGCAGTCTTTACTTCCCGGATTAATCTGGTACCCATTTAAGGCTGGGTCGACCTGGGAGCCGTTGCGATCTGAAAATATTTCTGCCTCAGCTGGGGAATGAACCCAGGACCACTCATATGCGAAGCCAGTGTGCTAACCACTGCGCTAACGCGGCTCCCAACCATAGGAAATTGTGAATCTAGATATTTCAGAAAGCAATGGTAACCTACTGAATATAAATATAAAAAAATGCTGGTTTGATCACTAGGTCCCATATAGGATATATTACCAACAACTCTTAAATAAAGGCAACACTTCAAGCAAAGAGATTTTAAAAACACAAAAGAACTCTAAAATAATATATTGATCAAAAGGTAAATATAAAAACAAACAATACATACAATTTCCTTCATTTCTTTACTATTTGGACTGAAGTTCTCAAAATATTTCTTGGCTCTCAGAACTTTCTCCAAGTATGACATATAAGTTTCCAGATCACTTGCTGCAGGTCTGATGACAAGAAAACAGATTAATTTTGATTTCACCTGTTTCTAAATTCCTTGTTTAACTTATGATTTAGAAGAAAGTAATTAAGTTTTGTTAATCACTGGTAACATACATAATAACATACAAAATTCAATGTTTTGACCAACAGATCTTTATCAAGAACACATTCATAACACAATATGATGAGTAACAGCAGCACTATTGACATTCACATGGCAGAGCACATAGAGAGAGAGAGAGGGAGAGAGAGAGAGATCAAGGAAGAAGTATACTCCAAATTCCTAGTCTGAGAGAGAGATTATGGCAAACACATAGTCAAATTTCCTATTCTGAGAGAGAACTTGTAAAAAGTAGTATTTACCAGACCCACTTCATTCACATACATAACATATATAACAATCACAGAAAATGATTTAAATCATGAGAATCTGATGAACACAAACCCTTCCTTGACTGTGGCTTCAACATCTTTAGCAGTATGGTAATAACTCAAAACATTGTCCAGTGTATGCATGGTTTTTTCAATATCTGCAACTGAGTTAAGGGCAGAAAATTTACCTTCACTATATAATTAAAAATCTCCACCACAAAGATGAAAATAGGTTCAAATTGAGTAAAGTGTTGACTTCATTGTATGTGGATTTCACCATAAGTACTCTGTCGTTTTTATCGAAACAGAACTCTGTCTACCACGAATAACATTCATAGCACATAACTCTGTAGCTTCAAGCGATAATCACTGGGGAACTGGGGAAGATAAACAATGGAGATCTCAGACAAGATAATCAGTAGGGACCTCAGACAAGATAATTCCTGGGGATCTCAGAAAAGATAATCAATGGAGATCTCAGACAAGATAATCAATGGAGATCTCAGACAAGATAATCACTAGGGATCTCAGACAAGATAATCAATGGAGATCTCAGACAAGATAATCACTAGGGATCTCAGACAAGATAATCCCTGGGGATCTCAGACAAGATAATCAATGGAGATCTCAGACAAGATAATCAATGGAGATCTCAGACAAGATAATCGCTAGGGATCTCAGACAAGATAATCCCTGGGGACCTCAGACAATGTATGTCCTGGAACCATACATGTTCGAAAAATAATCATAACCATATAGGACCCTGTCTATTTGTAAATATACTATATATATATATATATATATATATACACATAAAGTGACATATTCTTTCCAGGACGTTGTCTTCGTCATTGATACTCTGAATACCTCTCTGTTCTGGGCAAGCAGGACTGCATTATTTCTTCTCTTTCTCTGCACTCTGCCCTCTAAAATCAGCCTTTCAATACCATCATGTCGCTTTAAGTGTCCAAAATACTTTAGCTTTCTTCTTATAATGGTATTTAGAAGCCACCTTTCATTTAATTTCAGTAATTTCACAACTTCAATGTTCTTCTTCTCTGTCCATGATATTTGTAGGATCTTTCTGTAGCACTTCATTTCAAATGAATTTTTATTTTTGGATATTGACTTGTTTAAAGTCCAAGTCTTGCTTCCATATATATATATATATATATATAATCATATATAGCACCTACAACTATCAATAATTCAAAATAAAAATTAAAATTGTAGATCGATAGACATATTGTCAGCAGGCAATGTAGCCTGTAAAAAAACCTGTTATACTGTACTTTTCCCATTAGAGAATTACAGGGAGTATTCAAGTGGCTTGTGTGTAACTTTCATTACAGCATATTTTTCTGTGAAGGAGTGCAGGGAGGCTTTCTATGGGCTGTGGAAATAAATGCTTCTTTGCCATAGCAGACGCCGCAACATGTACAGGAATGATTTTTATAAAAATACTGTCCCAACCATGAATTTAACCCGGGACCTCAAGGCCCAGTTGTGTAATGATGTTGTGCAATGTTGTAGCAATATAAGCAAAAGAAAATTTGACTTTAACTACACAAGAGTAGGACAATTTAAGTTACAAAAAACAAAGAAGAAATATCTGAACAATTGAAGCCATATGGGTAGAACTCAAAATGGTAGTCTAAAACACAAAACTAAAACAAAAAACAGTTAAAATCTTTGTATTCATTAAAGTAGAATAAATGAATTGACAGATGTCCCAAGGATCGAATTCTGTGTGTCTTTTTAAAAAATGTACCAAGGATACTCTCTTGTCTTCTTCTCAAGTTTTCTGTTTCATTGTAGACAGGAATTATTGTTTTCTCCAAGTTTTCCAGTCTCTCTTCAAAACTGTTGAGAATTCCAACCATATGCTGTGTATTGACGTCATATCTGGTTAGGCACTGACGCAGTAATCCTAGGTTAGTCTCCTCCTGAAAAATAAATGTTGTGGTTTCAGATAAACATGAAAAAAAAAGTTTGAATCTGTAATCTGGCAAGACCCATTCAATTTTCAACACCATAAAGTGTCTAAGAATCAAAAAGTGATCTCTGTATCGAAGGTTGGCAGCAACGGACTTTCAACATCTTGTTTATTGCCTTGGTGGTGCACTCTTCTAGACTGTCAGTCTCATGTTCCCATCCCACTTGCATCTCTGCTTATCTCTTGCTCACCTCCGTTTAACTCTACCAAGGAAAGGACCTGACCACCTCACCTAAGAGTTTCTGCGGTTTAGTACATGAAGAGTTATCTTCATCCCCGACAGCAGGTTGTTGCCATGTGGTATACCTTTACCTTTAATATGTTCAGAGTATTTTATTTGTTTATTTGATTTTTATATCCTTTAATAGTTCTTTTTGCATACATTTCATTGTTAGAACAACTTTGTTTTCTTCTCTTTTCATGAAATATCCACATCTCAAAGACATCAATTGTCTTCTAGTTGTTTGTTCATTATCGATAGGGTAGCTGTGAGCAAAGTGTCACACAGGGTAAAACATCACAGCAGATATTTTCCAGATCTATGGGGTTCCCTGTCAATACATGTGACTAGGGCAGAGGCCAATATTTGATACAATAAAGTTTGACATGTCAAGGACGAGTCAATTTTCAACAATGGGGGAATAATATGTTTTCACTGTTTGGTTGTTTTTTTTCAACTTCTGGCTTTCTGTCTGCTGTTATCATTAATATCATGAATATTTAAATGTTTAAACTGAAATATATGTTGTGTTGTTAAATAATTAAGTACATTATCTTGCATCGGAAAATTAACACAACAGGCTATGATGAACAGATGTGCCTTGTCTTCCTGAACACAAAAATGAATAGTTTGCAAGATATTTTAGCCTAAACAATTATGAATGTTAATAAATATATATATATATATTTAATTTTAATAATGCAAATTAGATGCCATTATTAATTATTTTATTAGTTCTGCTTGCATCAGAAAATTAGCACAGTGCAAGTACTTGAACATGCAGTTCAGAGACCATCGTAAATTGTTCACTGTGGCTATAAATATCTTGATGCACATTTTATCAGGGGAAACCTTATAGAGAAGCAGAGTTATCCAGAAATTTCAAGAGTAAATGAGTTTTTACATAGAAATGAGTGGCTGACTCATGATCTGCCATATTTGCCAAGCATCGATTTTACACATCGGTTTTTTTAAAAATATATTATATAACAATGAAGTAATTCTGAATTGTTTTTAACTGAATTAACTGCTGTTTTCAGCAACGTCCACCATCCTTAAAAAATACATATATAAAAAGAAAATGGTTACAAAAGTTAATAAATCAAGTTGCAAACATGTTGAATGATGGCATCACTAATTTTCACTAAATGTCACAAGCAATTTATAGCCTAAGCAAAATTTTGCAAACATGTTAATCCCAGATGTCCAAGTCCAAGTACCTTCAGACAGCATACCACAACAAGCTATGTTGCACAGATACATCATACAGCGAAGGCAGACTACGAAAACAATGGACCACTGAAATAAAAGAGGCGGCAAATTCCACAATATAGTATATTGTGGAGTATAATACTATAATTCAATATACTCAGCACACAAGAGTGCCGTCTCCAGAAAACTCTTCTACCTCTGACGCCGAAAGTAAGCAACAATTTCACTGCGAATAGATAGATAAGATCATAAATCAGCCATGAATGCATAGGCGCCATAGGTCATCCTAAATAAAATTCATAACGTTTTTCAAAATTGGCGTATGCCTACAGACTTGGCCAAGATATCGTTGTTTTTCATTTTTCAAGCGATATCTAGATGTTATGATGTTTATAAAAATATAAACCCATTTTTGAAAATTTTGTCCAAAGTAGACTAAGACTAGTCTGACTAGTAGTCCGATAAAATGACCGCGATAATAAAAACTGTTAGGCGTATAGCAATAAATAGCATCTTACTTTCTCAAGCTTTTTATCTATGTCATGCTTCAGTTCAACAATTTCATCCATCATGACTGTATTTTCATTGGTTCAGAAGTGTGATAAAAAAATATTTTCGCTATAAGGATTGTATTTTCAGAAAAAGGGTGGATTATATTATCTATTCCAAAATACAGTACTAACAGAAATACAACCGTGTTTCAGTTTCATGGAGTGATCTCTCTCTCTACTAATGTCGCAAACAGCAACTTTTATTTTGTTGGTTTGCTAATTACGACTTTCAAAGAACATTTCTGCGAATAAATGATCATTCAATTCTTATGCTACCAATGTCAAACATGTTCTTTAACAGCATGGTCTGTCTCTCCCCAGGTGTTTTTTTCCCCACTCTTGCCGTTAAGCGTAGGGGTGATTGGAGCTCGAGCTTGAGTTCTAAAGCCAGATGTGTGGCCTTGGCTGTGTATGACATGACAGTGTTTGTTCAGGATGTCCCTGACGTTTTATATCCATCTTTTCGGTGATCTTCCTCTGGCTTTGTACACTGATCTCATCTGGTTATGTGCCTTTATGGGCAACTTGTTGTGATGCATTCTCATAATGTGGCCAAACCACTTGATCTGCTGCCTTTCAATGTATTCTGTGCAAGGTAGGGCTATTATACCTTTTATTCTTTCCCTGATATATTCATTTCGTAATCTATCGAGTCTGGTGAACAGTATAGTAGCAGAGGAAAATTGTTACGTGTGGTTCCTGAATTATGGGGAGGTGCTGACAGGGGGAAGGTGTCAAAAATATCCATAAAATTAAAAATTATTAAAAACAGCCACTTACAAACCTTTCATTCGCGCTTTGTTTATATAATGCAGTGGTTCTGAACATTTTCATATGGCAAGCACCTTTCTTCCACGTGAAATACTAAGTGTGTGCGCACAATAGTAAATAATAAATTCAGACAAAATATTCACATTGTATAACTTATGTAATTGAGTCTAACGACTAACTCAACTGTCGTATTCAAATTATGAGGATTGCACAATGAATACGCCAACACAGAAAATGAAAGGGTAAATGACAGTAAAAGTGAATGTGGATAATGGCCTTATAGCCTAACCTTTATTGCAAAGTAAACATCGCCTTCGTTTCCCAAATAATTCGTGGATAGTAACAATATTTGTTTCGGTTTGTAATAACAAGTTTGAATTATAAAGGGAACGTATAATTGCTAATGCGCGCACGTGTGTTGCCAGGGCCCAAAAGGAGAGCAAAGAATAGCAACACTGTTTACCTTCCAGGCATGTCGTAAAAGGCGACTAAGGAGGTTATGGGATGGAGTTGGCTGTCCCACCCCATATAGGGTCAGTGACCCAAAACAATGATGAAGTCGGATGTGATAGGCCGAAAGGCGCAGATATCGCAGAAATGCTGTAAACCATGACACAACGCATTCCGTTCTCAGTACTACATCCTGATAATCTGCAGGAGTTTGAGAACGAGCGCAGAAGAAGAAGAAGAATTCAGTAGAAACTTCATAACATGTCTATAATTTAAAAAAAGAATCTAAAAATTAAAAAAAAATAGTTTGCACTGAATTGAAAGTAGATTTGATGAAAAGCGAGAATAAGCTAAGCAAAGATACAAACTCATGGGAAACATCATGAGATGGACAGAATACAGCTTATCAGAGGACATTACCGCGGCAAGAGACTGAAGATATTGAAGGTCCGTTGCAGCCAACCTTCGATGTGAAGATGACACCTGATGATGTTGATAACGTTGTAAATTATGTTTTGGTTATAAACAGACATGTATGAACTCCTGACACACCAACACGGTTTTAGTACCATTATCAGATGAGAGTCTCAGTGAAGTTATGATAACGTCTTTAAGTTCTGATCCCTTGACACCAGTTAACCCTTAACTAAATCAACTGATACTTAATTGTTTTGCTTCTCACAGCAGACCTAGCCAAGAGAACAGACTTAGTCAAGAATACCACAACAAATATCAGTAAACAAAGGCTAAATTTCAAAGAGCCAAGTTACAAGCCAGACTGAGCAGCTGAAAAGAAAGAACAGTCTCTGAACCTTGAAAGAAACGCTAGGAAAGTATGGAAACTAGTAAAACAATTAAATGATGAACGTACAGGGAGAAAAACAAGGATAACTCTTTATAGAGATAGAAAAATTTTAACAAGTAAACATGCAGCTGACTACTTTGCAGATTCTGTTGCAGAAGACAATAGCGTCAATGTTAGCCCTGACAAAAAACAAGAGATTCGAGAGAAGCAGCAAAAACATTGGACAAATCAAACCTATACCTGTAGTCATGGAGGCACCAATTACAATGAAAGAGCTGGAGCATGCAATATCCAAATTGAAAATGAAAAAGTCCTCAGAAGCGGATGGAATTTTCAATGACATGATTAAAAACTTAAAAACTGCAGCAGGAGAAAAACTACTGCAGATCGTTAACACAAGTGGACCACAGGTAATGTTCCGCAGGCATGGAGGGAAGAAATAACTATACCACTCCTCAAGTCAAGAAAATATGGTAACACAGCCCCAATTATAGACCCATCAGCCTCACGAGCACTGGAAAACAATGGAACAAATTATCAACCTTAGGATGAAGTGGTACATTGAAAGTGAAAACCGTCTGGTAGCGCAGCAAGTAGACTATATATGGTGCATCTCTTCTGAAGATCAGGCAGCTACCTCTCCCAAGAGATTGAGGACGCCTTCCAAGATAAGAATCTGGTACTAGAAGTATGGATAGACCCTTTATGAAATTGCAAAATTGCAGGGTTAACACGTGAATGTACAAATGGGTAAAAGTATATCTGCATAATAGAAGAGCCAGCGTACATTTGGATGGTTGCAAGAGAAAAAACTTCCTACTGCGTCATGGAGCCCCCCTGAGAGGAGTCCTGTCACCCACCTTTTTCTGGGTTTACATCAATGACCTAGTTGCCGAACTACTGCATGGGATCAAAGTGACAATGTATAATATCAACCTGATGATCTGGTGCACAGAAGTACATGCGACAGTGGTCGCTAAACAAATGCAAAAAGCTATTGATGCATCAATCAATATCAATAAAACCCATAACCCTTCAGGGTCGTAGGGGTACCACATTGGAAGCTTCAGCACACAGAGTCTTCCAGCGAATTCTATCCTCAGCGATGCGGATGAGTGTGGAAATATCTAGCCATGTCCATTCCTTGATGTTGTCTGTCCATGTCTTTATTTGTCCTCCTCTGCTTCATTCATTGATGCATAACTGCAGACGTATCCTTAAAGATACGATGTAAAATGACTGTATTTTGCTTAAATCTTCTTTGTCTTAGTTTCCCAGAGAAAAATATTCGTTTGGATTCGTAATGTAGGCATCCAGATGAATCTTTCCCTTGGGAAACTAAGAAAAAGAAGATCTCTACAAAATGGTGGTACATTTTCATCGTATCCTTAAGAAAGCCTCCGCAGCTAAGGGGATGATCTCATTAGATTCCGGTTATTGGTTATTGAGATATTAAAGGGAATGTGTGGGCAACTATTTTGAAACGCACTATAGTAGTAACTTAGGTACAAGTCGGACAGGAATGTAGATAGAAGATGGGTAATTCCCCCCCCCCCCCCACCCCCCGCTTCTTTTAGTGGTTTATCATAAACATATCTTATAAATCTCATGAGAACGAAAAAATTACACAAACAAATGGGAAATAAACTTATTTTTAAAACATTACATCTGTTCCTTCTCACTGAAAATGCATTTACTGCAATAGTTCTTATGTAAGGTCCATTAATAGGTGTAGAAAGGGACAGATTATACTCGACTGTTGGTAGTTGAAGATGAGAAATATACTGTATCAGTTTTGGGAATTCGCTACGTTGAGTTTATAGGTAAAACATTTTCGAGTTCCTTAGTTCGCCAAGTTTCTGTAGATGATGTATTCATCGGTAAATAACGGGAAATATTCTTCTTCTTCTAATGGTCTATGATGTGTGAGGTTCGTTATCATGTCATTCCACATCCTTCTATTTCGTGTGATCTCAGTCGTTTCCGATACTGATGTTCTCCCATGCCACAATGCTAGATTGTCAAGCATCTTCTCTCTTGGTTTTCCCTAACTTTTTCTGCTATTCAACTTGCATGATGTTACAACGTGTTCCATCTTCTCTCTTCTCATGATGTGTCCAAAAAGTGTGGATTCTCTCTTTCTATGCGGGTAAAGAGCTGTCTTTTTGAATTAGCCTCTTTCAAGATATCTTAATTGCCCATTTTATCTGTTCATGGTGCTTCTAACATTCTTATATAAAATCACATCCATGTTGCCTCAATATAATGTTTCACTGTTCATCTGAGTGTCCAAGATTTACTTCCATACATCAGAACTGGTTCTATATAACCTGTAAGAACTCTCTTTCTCACCTCAATGGACAAAAATATATCACATAGGATGTTCTTGACGGGAAACATTAGACTAACCAATTAGAATTGTCCGGGAATCACATGATAAAACCAGTGACCGGGACAATTGACTTCCTCTTGGTTTTGAGTGACAGCTCTGTTAGAATCTAGATTTAGGTACTGTGAGAGGTGAGATGATTTTGAGATGTAGCTAGTAGGTAGCATTTAAGCTGTCCGCCTGGGAGGCTGGTTTTATAAACCTCAGTTATATTTTATAGTGATATATATATATATATATAGTTAGTTAATTACCAAATGTGAATTTTGTCCCAGTTAGGTAGATATGCAGTTGTATTTTTGTATGGGGTCGAGATTGTCGATTTTAGGAGAACGTGGAATTCACATTTCGTCAGTAGGAGACAATCGAGACAACTCTGTGATATGGAAGACCGGATCGCTTACAAAAATTAGGACCCCAATTCCTAACGTTTTTTTTACTATTATTGTGCTCTCTAATAGGCACTAATTATATACTTGAAGTCACATGTTAAAAAATAGCCAAGGCCGACCTATAGATTGCAAGAAAATCTACCCCCCCCCTATGTTTTATTTACGTTTTACTAAAGAGATCCTTATTGGTGAAGATGGTGGAAACAATAGTTTTAGGAAGATAAATTCGCAACTCCTGGTGGTTTGTTATAGAGTAAAACAAGGTTTAGGGTTATTAGTTTATAGTACTGGTATTCCGAAAGTAGATGTAGGAATATTGATGTTGTACTATTGTTATAGGCCCTACATTAATTGTATTTTACATCCTCTAACAATGAATGTATTCATACCACGTGTGTGCACAATTAGTTAGATAAGAAACTGTTTAACAATAAGACACGAGGAAGGATTATTGAAAGTATTTGAAGATCACATACGAGTCACATTGATTTGTCAAGATGCAGAATCCCTTTGTTTTAATTACTTTTCAGTTTTATGACAATGGCTTGAAGGCAAGCTTATCATTCTAACTATAATACTGAATTGATTTGAACGTAACATTTTAACTTTTTTCTTTCAACAAACCCCAGGAGTACCGATGTAGACGGTCTGTCATGATACTTGGAATATAAATGTTTAAAAATCCTTGGTCATTAATAAACATTTAAGTGTCGTGTCTCTTTTCAGTTTGAATCTTTTGTAGTTTGTAGTATGATTTAAGACATATGTCCATACGTTGGAATTAGGAGGGTAGCTAGGTTAGATTTATTGTCACAATATTGTCACATTTATTGACCAAGGGACCTGGAATAATTAGAATAACACAATCACTAAGTCGAGGGAGGAACCGGGTGAAGTATGCAGCGGAGAAATTAGAATAATATGCACGGTCACGAGCCAAGAAATAAATCTAAATTCTAAATGTTGAGCGTGGATAATATGTGGCATTTAATATTTTCTCGCATGACTGTTGCATCAAAATGTCTATAGGCGATATTTGAGTTCAACAGCCATGTGAGATAAGTGACCACATGGTTGACTTGGTCACTATTAGGGATAGAGCACTGACCATGTGGCCAAGGTTGACTGGAGCTTAAGGGAGGTGAGAATACTTCACCTCGATAATATTAAACTACGTCCTTGTCATCAGGCTTTCCATCCAACACATAGAACCTGTACTTGTGTGTTTGTTACTAACAGAAGCACGTTCTACATAGGAATTCCAATGTTCTGAAGGGCAAAATAATCAGATGTGGTATACTAATTATACAGGCTGAAAGGACATTAGAAAAGGTGATGCCAATTGCTTTCCTACCAACAGGGACAGAATGACGTCCAAATGAAGAAACGACAAGATTCCACAAATAATCCATAAGCAGAAGATTAAAAAAGATTAACATCTTCTGCTATATCCAACATTCAGAGTGTCACACGGACTCACTACACAGAACACGCCGGTGTTCACGATCATGAAAGAGCAGACATGCTTGCATTCAAGACAATAAAAGCTATATAGTTGACAATGAGTAAAAGGGAACTGCTTAAACTATTTCAAGAACACCTGCTGGATGTGGATGATGAGATGGATGAAACTTACAGGCTTGGATTTGAAGAATTCGTTCCTGTAACTTGTAGAATTAGATGATTGCTGCAAAATGAGAAGCGTGGTCAAACAGCGAGTCATGGGAACTATCAGTATGCATACACTGCGTCATCTGCTAAGGGACACTGAGCACCAGTGGGTCAGCCCGGAGTGCAATAATGTGGATTTTCAACCAGTAACTTCGACAAAATCATCATTACTCTGGGCAGTGAATGTAGACACTCGTGCTAGGACATGCAAATCTAATAACATCCACGAGCATTTAACCTTGACCTGAAACTTTAGTATAGGGGGGGGGCAAATAATAGGGTCACTATCTTCTTTCTATGCATATCGTTGCAGGCGACTAAGGAATGTTGGTGATAGCCTGCTACCTGTGAAAACAGCGTATGACTTACTTTCTTACCTGTGTCTGTTATTAAATGATCCCCAAAGATGACGGCGAGATGCAGACCAGCAGTAATTTCCCCTTTTTCCTTTTATCACAGGCCCTCAGGTAGCGGGGAATGCCAGATGTGCCATCACCGCAAATTAGTTAACAAATGCCATGTGTACATGTGGACAGGCAGCACAGAGTGCCAAACATATACTTCAAGAGTGTTCTGAGCATGAAACGCCGAGGCAGACATATTGGCCAGAGGAAACAACACTGGAATCAAAGCTCTATGGGACACTGTATGAACTACAAAAGACAGTGAGTTTTATTAAGGAGACAGAATTACAGATATAGACATGTTTCAAGTGAACGAAAGAAGAAGAAGTTAACAAATCGGGCAGAGGAAATGTTGAGAGAGTTATCTTGTGTGTGCTGCAATCCTAGCATGGAGTGATTAACCTGGGAAACTGCATCAGAAGAATGACTAAATTCAGTGACCTCTTTTCATTGACGCTCAGAGCATTACATGGATCTGCTGTTCGGGTCATGCTGGGGTCAGTGAAAACGAAAGAGCCGATGTGTTGGCTGGTAAAGCCTTGGTGAACTGCACCAAGATAAGAAGAGACATAATTGAATTGATTGTTGTTGTTCGTCCATCACAAGTGATGATGACCATTTGTTACATCCACTTTTGAAAATTCAATTTTAGTTATGTCCTTGTGTCCTTGATTATTTGTTCGTAGATGGCTAATGAGCTCTATTCGAGCTGTAAATGTCCTTGGACAGTTCAGACATGGAATGACGACAGTAGACGGATCTTGGTCTATCCGTGACTTTCTAGCTGCTCTCCGCTGTTGAGCTGCTGCATATTTCCTCTTTTCAAAAGATGATGCGCTCTTATTGATTTTAGAACGCCATTTTGTGCAAGTTCTTCCCATGTATCGTGGTCTATTTCAAAGACTTTGAGTGAGTTCTTTAACGAGTCTTTGTAGCGCTTCTTTTGGCCACCTTGAGATCGTGTGCCCTTCTCCAGCTCACCATAGAGAAGTATCTTTGGCAGACGATGGTTTCTCATACGCACCGAATGACCTGCCCAAAGAATCTGTGTCTGCATCAGGATCGTGTCAATGCTGGGGATACCAGCTCTATCAAGGACAGTGGTATCTGGAATCTTGTCTTGCCATCTGATGTTCATAACTTTTCTGAGACAATTTGTATGAAAATTATTGAGTTTTTTTCGCATGACGTCTATACACAGTCCATGTTTCACTAGCGTATAACAGCACTGGAAGTACCCCTGCTCTGTAAACTTTCAGCTTAGTCTGTAGGTTAATGCCATTTCTACGCCAAACATTTGCGTACAATCTGCCGAAAGTACTGCTTGCTTTGGCTATCCTTGTATACACTTTATCATCAACGTTGGCATATTGTGATAACGTACTGCCTAGATATGTGAATCTATTCACAACTTTCAGTGCTACACCATTTACCTTTATGCAGGGCTCGAGATAGATTTTGCCAAGTGCTGGTTGTAACATGACTTCTGTTTTCTCTTGTGTTAATGGTAAGCCCATAGTTGGTACAGGTTTTGGAGAATCTCTCTATAATACATTGTAGATCAGTCTCAGTGTTGGCATTTAGGGCACAGTCATCAGCAAATATAAGATCCCTGATTGTATGTGATTTAACTTTGGGGTTTGCTCGGAGCCGCCGAAGGTTGAAAATTTTTCCGTCTATGCGATAGGTGATGTTCACTCCCAGGTCTAGTTAATTGAATTGATTAGAACATTCATGAATACCCTACGAGAAGACGAGGAGGAAGCCGAATGGGACAATGTACATGTTAAGAGAGTGGTAGAAATGACAGTGACTAGAGGCGATTGGTGAAAGTGCTCCTCTCCGGAAAGATCAGAAAACGCGTAATCAGCAATTGACTCAATGAGCTTATACATTTGTAGATGGAACTGCAAGCAGAGCATGTATGGGAATGCACCCAGTGCATTGACTCTTGTTCCTAATCAAGAATTAAACATCAAGAATTCGGCGAACAAATAAGCATCCATAAATCATTCTAACACAATCGTGCGTTTGAGATAACCGTATACGTGTGCAGGTGTCACCTGGGTTTCTGAACTGAGGGCATGTTCTTTTGTCAGACACATCCTACAGTCAAATCCAGTTATAACAAATTGCTCTGGACCGAAGAAATATGTATGAAATAACGAACATTCGCTATACATAGTATAAACAATATGGAGTAAATATAATTGGGTATTTCGAAAGGTTTTGTTCAATAGGGATAATTGTTATACATCTTATTGTGTTCTCCTTCATCATCATCATCAGGATGTTGAGATCGTTCGTGTCGCCATTAATTGTCTCTCTCAAACTTCACTTACCATGGCTGCTATCGTCTCTGAGACTTTGGCACTAGTCAGACAGAAATGTGGTACTAGTCAGACCGGAATGTGACACTAGTCAGACAGGAATGTGGCACCAGTCAGACAGGAATGTGGTACCAGTCAGACAGGAATGTGGTACCAGTCAGACAGGAATGTGGCACTAGTCAGACAGGAATGTGACACTAGTCAGACAGGAATGTGGCACTAGTCAGACCGGAATGTGGCACTAGGCAGACAGGAATGTGGCACTAGTCAGACCGGAATGTGGCACTAGGCAGACCGGAATGTGGCACTAGTCAGACAGGAATGTGACACTAGTCAGACAGGAATGTGACACTAGTCAGACAGGAATGTGGTACTAGTCAGACCGGAATGTGACACTAGTCAGACAGGAATGTGGCACCAGTCAGACAGGAATGTGGTACTAGTCAGACAGGAATGTGACACTAGTCAGATCGTAATGTGGCACCAGTCAGACAGAAATGTGGCACTAGTCAGACAGGAATGTGGCACTAGATATATACACTGTGGCCCTTGTTTGCCTTACGGCGTCAGGTGTGGAAGAGCTATCTGGAAATGGCGTTCTTGTGTGCTGTTTGTAAGCTTGTTCCTGTGGCTTCTTTGATTTCTGTGATCCAACTTTTACACGATCTGCCTCTGGCTTTATAACCGTTATGTCTATGTGTCATGTCAATTTGTGGCATGCTATCTGTCGGTAGTCTGGAAGCGTGTGAAAACAACTTGATCTGTTGTCTTTTGATGTGTTCCAATACTGGTATTGTTTTGGTTATCTGTCTGATGTTATCGTTTCTAATTATATCTCTGAGTATTCTTCGTAGACATGTCATTTCTGCTGTCATTATTTTTCTTTTGTCTTGTGCTGTCATTGTCCAGGTTTGGTACTGGTAGCATAGTGATGGAACAATAATAGTCTTGTATAATGCAACTTTAGTGTCTATGTTTACATTTTTGCTCTTGAAAATACGTATCATACGTACTAGGATCCGGTATGTTTTGTTGCATCTATTTTGTATGTATATATAGTCACCATGCGATAATAACCCAATAATAATTTTAAAAAACGTCACGAATGGGGTACTAATTAATTGTATTGTAAGGTCTTCTATATCCTGTCGATGATCTGGGTTTAACAAACATATCCACAAGTATCAGAGATATGCACACGCTTCAATATTTATTAGAAGAGATTGAACACATTGGCCGGATTTAGACGTGATAGGGCCCTAAGCTATTTGAGATAAAGGGTACTTTAACGATTAAGAATATACAGATAATGAAATTTAAAAAATCAGGATATAGGTAATGTATTCACGATAATGTAAATTTGGTAAACTGATGTTCTTACACGAATCTGATATACAAAGTTATCATATTGAACATTTATCAATATGTATTCCTTGTCTTTTTTTCATAAATATTACCTGATTCAATCTGCATATTGTTTTAATTTCAGACATATTTATTTGTAGTTTATTTGAAAGGCCAATCGTCTGGTTTTGTTTCGGTTCCAGGAAATAGTTAAGTAGAGTTTTCTTATTGATAGTACAGGCTACAGACGTAAGAAAGAAACATGGCGTAACTACGCTGTTTTCGCCTACTAGGTATTTGAGGGCTTCGACGCAGGTCTAGAAAGTGTGCTGTCGCGATTAACTCGGATGATTCGTATAACAAAGTGCCGTTCGAGTAACTCATCAACTCACTCTTGTTCTTTAATTTTTACACTTTCGTCGTCAGTTGGATATCAGCGGTGTTACTCGATAGGAAGGTGTCTCTCAGATGCGCTTGTTGAATCTAAACCCATAACAATACGCCCATGTCTTTCACAGGGATCTCCGTTATTTATTCAATGTCTACACTGTGACAATAACACAGTAACAGCTCGACGAAGAGGTAGAACACTGCCTTTTGCGGAAGATATCCTGATATACAAACAGGGAAGGGTTATAACAAAAACTGTCAGATCGCTTCAGAATGAGCAAGACCGTACCGCCTCCTGGTGTGATCATTTAGGGCAGTAATCAACCAAATGAAGGCTGAGGTGACATGGTTCTCTCTTAACATTAACATTGTTAAGTCTGCGACAGCGACAGTGGAGATAAGAGGGGACAGTGTAAACAGCACCTTATCTTTACAATATGTGGCCGGACGTTTTGATCGTAATCTGTGCTTTCGCGAACACATTAATCATGTTATCGCAAAGGCCTGCAAAGAACGCTCAGTTCTGAGGGTGATGGCAGCGGCTGATACTAAACAATCACAGATCATAATATTATAAGAAGTACTTGTCCTTCCTTTCATTGAATATGCAGGCACCACTATCATCGACAGTTACACACATAGGGAGAAATTCAAAATGAAGTGATGAGGGTGATCCTGGATTGCACAAGGAACACACCTGGTGTGACTATGAGATTTCTACGTGAATTTCCTAGCATAATTCACTGAATTGCCACCGAAGCTAGATGTGTCGGGCCATTGGCGCAAATAAAACGAGACACAACGCATTTCCATTCTCTGGGATACATCCTGCTGGAAAGCTAATAGGATCATGGTCCTGCCACAAGAAAGATCCAGCGAAAGTTTGAGAATGAACGCTGAAGAATCTCACTGAATTGATATGTGACATGCATGTGCATATCTCAGGGTGAGTTCTGACATAGACCACACACTACACAGTGAGCTCCCTCGTGTGAAGGGATACAGGCTCAAGAGAGGCAAGCCGTGGATAGGTCGTGTCGAGGATACTGGTAAACAGATTCTCCCCCCTCACCCAAGAAGGCATAACTCCTGGTGAGGAATGGATAACTATTCCTGTGGTCCTTTAAGAGGCAGTCAAGTCCGTCATTGCACTCGATAGAGAGTGCAGGGAAAACAGCTACGTGAGCGTGGATGCTGAGTCAAGGATTCATCTGCGAATATGCTGACATCACAGATGTTGTGATTTACACAGACGGGTTGGTGATCCGTCGTCACAGATGCGCATGTGCCTTTATTGCCAGATCACACGGAAGAACAGTGCACGAAGCCAGTGGAGCAATGTTTCCAAACCTTTTTTCTAGATTGCCCCACCGAAGTCTTTCTAAAATTCTGATGCCCCCCAATGCAATATATACATCTTTTTATATACCAAAATTGAATTATTTCTAAATGAAGCCTAATTACAAATTTTTCGAATCTCTCCCCCCCCCCCCGTGGGGCATTGGTCCCACGTTTTGAAACACTGCAGTGGAGCCTTTACCGCAACAACAAGTAGGCTTAAAATGGAAGTATTTGCGGTACCTTAGGCACTTATCTGGCTGGAATCTCAAACCTGTTCCCATACGTGCATACTAAGTGATTCAATGAACATGATTCAGAAAGTAAAAACAGGTTATGTTCGTAAGGGAGTGGTGGAGTCATTTGAGCTAGAATTCGGGCATCACTACGAAAACTAACCCTAATCTTTGTCCACGGACATGCGGGCGTGGAGGGAAACGAACGGGCCGACCAATTAGCTAGCCACGTCACTATAACTGATGGTCAGCCTATGACCGATCGGACATAGTCATTGACCTTCGTGAATCCAGATGATCAGATGATTTTAAAATGAATGAGCATGACTCAATATCGAGTTGGGCGAGAACTGTGAGCTAAGATGGGCGTGGTCTGTAGAGAACACCTGACAAATATTTCAAAAAGAGCAATGAACCAACATATAACCGGAACCATCAGCCGTTATACCCTGAGAGATTCAATGAAGCGGAGATCTGAGCACCTATGACATACCCGGTGTGCTAGGGGGATAATAAATAAACAAAAACCTAATATACCTATCTTATTGTATCACGATTTTCCTCTTATAGTCCATGTCGTGTGGATTTGTTATTACGTCTGCTTTAGCTATCTAGTATATTGACAATTATTTCCAATACTAATATTCTCCCATGTCAGAGTGTCAAGCTGTTTAGTACCTACTCTCGTGCTAACGTATGATGTGGTAGTATATAATTAAATCATTTGTATTAAGTCTCAGGCCAGTTCTGTCGTGGCAAATACGAGTGTCGTTATTTTTTTGTTGGTTTATAGACAACCATTGTTGGAGCCCCATCTGTAGTTAGGTCAGCTAAATTTTCAAATATTGGACCACACGTTTTTCACTGATTATGTTAATATTGCAAAACAATTTTTTTTTTAAATTGTTAAATTGTAGTTTTACGTTGAACAATACACATGATGGACGTTTCGCGCAAAGAGTCTTTATCAAGAATTGAATAAAACCATTGTAATATTGATTTCATTGATTAAATAAATCTCTGAAACAAACCTCCCCTTATTGTAACACTGTATGTTGTTTCATTCAGTTTATATCATATCAATATAGTTTGTTGCGTTGCTATTGCACGATGGTTTTATTTTCCTTTGCTGGTGGTCCCTTAATTTGATCTCAAGCAAATTCTATTGGATTTAAATGTGAATGGTACGGTGGTAATCTTATACATCTATGTCCATGCTCCTCTATAATTTTGTCAATGTGGAAAGTCTTTGCTCTGTGTGCATTCTTTACCAAAAACAGTAACTCCGGTTTCAAGTACATTTCAGTAAATAGAGTATGTTCTTTTCTAAGCCACATTTTTTATCTCTTCCTTAGTAGATGAGAAAGTTGGGATGTTTTTATCTTACATGCAAAAACATTGTAGTAGGAAGCGTTGTCCATAATCAGACAGGAGGGTCTTTCTAATGAGGGAAGTACAATCTTCTCTATCCAATCTCTAAATATATGACCATCTCAACCTGCATGTGCCATTATTAATCTTTGACGTTTTGCTGCTCGCTACATATATCTTAATAGTTCCTTCTACAGATTGCCATTCCTTTTAATTAGTGTGGAAAGCGTTTATTCGTGTTTCATCTGTATATACAATAGCATAATTTTCTTTACACATCTCCCTAATTTGTCTCGAATATTTACTTATGATCGTTACTAAATGAGGTTTCTCACAAATATATATTTGCGAAATATAAATCCTGAATCCCTTACAGATCTCCATAATCTAGTTTTTTAAATGTAAATTTAGTTGTTCTTTTCTATATACGTTTCCAATGTCTTTATTGTGACTGCTTCTTTGCAATCCAAAAGTCTATGAATTGTTCTCTTAGCAATTTCTTCATCGAAATTATCTACAACATTTCTTCTTCCTCTCGTTTAATTTTTTTTTTTTAAATTATGGTTATATTTTCGTAACCACCTTGACAGTGTTTTGCAGTTTATACCCATGCCGTCCTATATTCTATTTGATGGCTTAGATATACTATGAAATAAAGTACCACTATGAAATAAAGTACCACTATGAAATTTCCGCGCTTCTTGTGAAAAATATTTGTATAATCTAATAGCTATACTTTTTAATGAAACGAATTTCACATTAAAAAACATGGTTATATTATAGATGTAAATAATGCTTTATAATATGCTGTATTAATTTACACGAACATGATATGTTGAATACATCACAATAAAAACACGTCGAATATGAGATACACAACTCTGAGGAAACTGAAGTTTAGCTATTATTTTAATATATAACTATTAACAAACCAATCTGGTGTTACTTCTTAGTATTTCACGTGTTTCTTACCGATATCAACTGAGACCGTGTAAAACAAAACACAGAACATGGTCAATTGCACTCTACTCTGCCTATTTTTATGACAATCAACAAACATTGCTACCTTAAAAATGACATTCGTAGTGACTGCTGCGATAAATCCGTTCAATCTAGGTAATAATTAATCATAAATCTTTAACGTGATTATGAAATAATACACCCATGCAAAATATGAAGCCGATACGCTCAGTAATTACGGAGATATTAGACAATATCGGTGGACAGCTATTGACGGACGCAATATAATACAGGGGGCCATTGAGCTTTGATTCAAGTGCTGTTTTTGTACCTAATACATGGGATCTTGGAGCTTTGATTATAATGGTCTCTATGGGCCAGTACGTCTGTCGCAACATCTGATCTTCAGAAATATTTTTGAAAATAATTCTTTAAGCTGACGGGAATTGGACCAGGTCCGTTCTAGCAGCACCGAATGGTTTGTAACACAAATAAACAGGTTTTCCGTACTTGACCGACTATTTTTGAAGTTCAGTGGAATCCTTCTATAGCGTATCCTTTTAAAAGAAATCTCCCTATAAAATAACATTATTAAGAAACGCCAATCATATATTTTCTTCTATATAGTTCGTACTGTATATGTGACAGTATATATTGAATGTGATGATTGTAAGGTGATACGTTGACAATTGTGTGGTACGTGTAACTCTTCATCGTATGTGATGGTTGGGTAGTCTGATTGTTGGTGATTGGTATTGTCACAAGGTAAATGGTCAAGAAGGCGCGTGATGTATTTCCGTGTTCTATTGTTGAGAGGTGTTTGGGTTGTTACTCTGTATGTTGCGGCGTTACACAGTGATAGATGCTCTCCACAAATAGTCCACACAGTTCTTTAATATAACAGACTAACAATTGGAGTAAAAACGTTCAACTATTTAATTTCAAATAAGCGACATCAACTTCAGGCACAAATAATACCAATAAACTGTGGTCTATGTTCTCATAAACAATAGCAGCAATAATAATAATATACGTTTCATAGAAGACAACATCCAACTTCAAGTAACAGTACCCATCAACAGTGGTCTATATTCTCATATACAATGGCAGCAATAATCGTAATATCACGTTTCATAGATAGACGACATCAGCTTCAAGTAATAGTACCAATTAACAGAGATCTATATTCTCATATTGGTGGTAAGCCAGAAAATCGCTGACAATAAATATATTCATATAATCTTTGAACCATAAGAACACTCCAACGTATTAAACTCCAATCGCTGACAATAAATTCATTCAGTGTAATCCTTGAACGATAAGTAAACTCCACGTATTAAACTCCAATCTATGACAATAAATTCATTCAGTGTAATTTGTGAACAATGAGTAAACTCCAACGTAATTCTCGTCAGCTTGAAAATTCCTTACAATAAATACATTCAGTGTAGTCCTTGAACAATAAGTAAACTCCACGTATTAAACTCCATTCTATGACAAATAAATTCATTCACTGTAATCCTTGAACAATGAGTAAACTCCACGTATTAAACTCCAATCTATGACAATAAATTCATTCAGTGTAGTCCTTGAACAATAAGTAAACTCCAACGTATTAAACTCCAATCGTTGACAATAAATAAATTTATTGTAATCCTTGAACGATAAGTAAACTCCAAGTATTAAACTCCAATCGCTGACAATAAATTCATTCAGTGTAGTCCTTGAACAATAAGTAAACTCCACGTATTACACTCCAATCTATGACAATAAATTCATTCAGTGTAATCCTTGAACAATGAGTAAACTCCAAGTATTAAACTCCAATCGCTGACAATAAATTCATTCAGTGTAGTCCTTGAACAATAAGTAAACTCCACGTATTACACTCCAATCTATGACAATAAATTCAATCAGTGTAATCCTTGAACAATGAGTAAACTCCAAGTATTAAACTCCAATCGCTGACAATAAATTCAATCAGTGTAATCCTTGAACAATGAGTAAATTCCAACGTAATTCTGGTCAGCTTGAAAATTGCTGACAATAAATACATTCAATCCCAGTCACACAGACTACAACTTGACTGATATCTAAACTGACCAAAACTAATCTAGACTGCCTATCACTAAAACTCCATAGCTCAAACTGCCCGTTACTAAAAACTGAACTGACCAAAAACTAATCGTATGCAAAAACTGAACTGTCCGTTCTCGCTCAAACAACCAACTTTTTCGCTCACTCAATCGCTCACAACAAACATACCGTATCGGGACTAACACACTATCGCTTAACTAGTAATTGAACCTAGTAATTAGTAGTGCTGGTAAAGTGAATAGGTAGGGGGTAGGGGGAGACAATGGTGCAATCATTGTCCTGGTGCAATCATTGCAGATCAGATTACAGGAGGACGAACGAACGGTAGCTTGGAGTCTGATACTATCACACTCATATCTAAGTTCTGCTATTACATACACATTTTGTCTGTCTGGCTGTTATAACAAGATTCCACTGTTTATGTTGTGCAATCTGTGGCGTCTGCCCAAGTGACAGTTTTGTCAATCCTGAATTTTGTGGACGCTGTCCAATGTTTCTAAGTTTGAAATAGTTTATATATATAAAGACCTATGTAGGTTGAAATTAATTAATGAATTTATATATAAGGGAAGAATGGGTGTATAGTGGCAATACTTTATCGTATGCTAAAGAACAAGGATATAATAAGATTCCCCTTGTATTTATTTACAATTTTAAGACATATAATCATCTATTTAATGACTCCTTTGGACACAAAATTGCTAGGCCTATTCTAAGGGATTTAACTGAAAACTTACTGACGACAAGGGGTAAAATAATTCATTCCTTTGATATATTAATATATTAATATAGACAGGTTACATTAAACGTGTCAAACCTTTACCTTGAAGATAAACACAGAAAATACCGAAGTAATGAAGAACAGAAAGAAATACCAATATATATATATATATATATATATATATATATATATATATATATATATATATATATATATATATATATATGTATGTATGTATGCATGTATGTATGTATGTATGTATGTATGTATATATATATATATATACAGCAGACTTGAACAAGTGAAAGAATGTACATATCTAGGAAGCAATATAACACCAGACGGCAAGAGAAGTAAAGAAGTCTTCCTTCAGAAGCCTATTATCATACTGTAGTCATGATTAAGACATGATAACATCGATCATAAGATAATGAAACTTTACAAGTACAAGAAAAAGAGTAAATAAGTACAAATATTCAATGCAAAATAGATGTTAATGAGGAAAAAAAATCAAATCACGTTTTCTTCTTTAGGGCGTTATCAAGAATCGAACACAACACTAAGATAGAAAACGAATTTTAAAAAATTAAACAATAATGCCCACACCAAATGACTTGTATATAAGTAATGTAAGGGTATAAGTAACTGAAGCAATGCTTTATCGTATCTTGAATGTTATCACTGTTTATTTGTGTTACTTCGGTTCTCTCCACTGTGTCGGATATCATCGTGCTCTGTGGTTATTCTATACAACTACCACCCACGTATCAGACTGTATAGAGAACGACATTATATAATAACATTATCGATGATAAATTCTTCCAAAGACCTTATATTAATAACACAGTCGCTGATTGCCTTAACATTTACCACGCTAAAGATGTTACGAGTATAAATATTCAAAGCAAAATATATGTTAATGAAAACCAAAATAAAAAAAATACCAAACACGTTTCTTTTCGTTTGTACGTTATGAAGAATCGAACACAACACTAAGATAAATAAATAATTTAAAAAAAAATAAGCGAGAATGCTTTCACTAAATGCCCAGTATAAATGTTACATCCAACTACCACCCAGGTATCCGACTGTGAAGATTACCTCCCAGGTATCAGACTGTGGAGATAATCATATTATATAATACCATCATCGATGATAACTTGTTCCCAAGACCTTACATTAACACAGTCGCTGATTGCTTTAAGAATCTTAGCAAGACGTCTGTCTAAAGCGTCCAGATGTGGTTCTATTAGAACTGGTGTCAATGGATCAGAGCTTAAAGATGTTCTCATAACTTCACTGAGACTCTCTGGACCGTGATAGAGTTTGATTAATTTGGCCAGGGTGGATAGTCGTATTAGGCAACATTGAGGTACGGGCGCCATTCCCCGGGGATCGTCATATTTGGTCTTGCCAAACCTGAAATGATAGTGACATCAATACTTTTATAAGACGTAACAATAATTGCATTAATATAAGACGATGAAATATCTTTAATAGTTTAAATACAGAAACATTTTGTACATTGTAGTGAGAACTATATACTGTCTTAATCAGGCATATCATCATCACCATCAAGTGACGTCTCTACAACAAACAATAAATGTTGACTGTTACAGACCTTCAACATCTTCTCTCACTTCTCTTCATGGTACACTCTGCTAGACTGTAACCTGTCCATCTCGTGATGTTACTCTCCCACTTGTATCTCTGTCTACCTCTTGCTCGCCTCGCATCGACTTTACTCTCAAGTAATATCTTTAACAAACTGCCTTGTCTTTATTATGTCCAAAATATTTTATTTGTTTCATCTTTATTTTTGTATTTATAGTTATATTTATTCATACGCATGTGTTAGAATCTCTTTGTTCTTTTTCTTCTCTTTCCACAAAGTTTGCCCTATTCTTACATATACCCACATCTCAAATACATCAATGCTGTGTTATAGTTGTTTGTTCATGGTCCATGATTCTGAGCCATACATCAAATTATAATACAAGCAGCATTTTATAGTTCTCACTTTGGTTTGTTTATGGATTGATTAGATTCCAATATTTTGCTCATGTAATTGAAAGTACGTTCAGCCATTTCGATTTTAATTTAAACCTATTTCACATTACGTTATCCAATATATTGACAGGGATCCACTGTATAACCACAATACCCCACTCAAGTGTATACACACAATATAAGCATGGGACGTTTGATGTAATCTGTTTGATATACACAAACTATGATCTCTAACTAATATAACCGACGTAAGGGCACTCCGTACAAACTAACGGGTGTTCAGTCTGCACTCCATAAAAACCTACATGTGTTAATTTTTCTACCCTGTACAAACCAATATGTGTTCATTTTGTACATTGTACAAACCAATAGGTGTTATGTCTGCATTGTGTACACACTAAAAGGTGTTAAGTCTTTGCCAGAAGGTGTTGATTCTGCATAATAATTGTTCCCATGTTTCATTGTTACATACACTTCTTAGCCTGCTCGTTGGATGTCCAACGTTGTTGATGAGGAACTTGATATTACATTTTCTAACCACTAAAGACGGTTGTGTCGGATTATTGGCGCAAATAAAACAGCGACACATCGTATGTCCGTTCCCTTGACTTATATATTGCTCGAACTCATGTAGGATGATTGTCCTGCTTCAAGAGAGATCCAGCAAGGGTTTGAGAACAAACGAACAAACGCTGAAGAAGAAGAGGTAGAAATCTTCTAGATTTGAGTCTGCATTAGATGGTCTTCCCTACATTCTGTTGTGACCTTGTCAGACTCCAGGCTAACTAGTTCATTCTCCTGTAGTCTGATCTGCAATGTTTGCACCAAGTTCTCACCTACCCCCCCCCCACTAGGTAAGCAGTAGTTATAGTCCTGATACGGTGTGGTTTGTTGTGAGCGATTGAGTGACCGAAAGTTGGTAGTTTTGGGAGAGTTGAGATCACTGATAATTTAGAGTTGAGATTGAGCGAGAACGGACAGTTTTGAGTTGGAGTGGTTAGTTAGTACTTGGAAGAGCTTGAGTCAGTGTTGGAAGGCAGAGTAGCCTGTATACCATATTAACTGTAGTGCTGTAGTCTGTGTGACTGGCTTTATACTGAACGTATTTATTGTCTGCGATTTTCAGGCTTACCAGAAATACGTTGGAATTTACTTATTGTTCAGAATTACCAGATTAGTTAGTTAGTTAGTTAGTCGTCGGATCATCATCACTGCAAACTGGACACATCCATAGTTGCTCCGATCTCTCCTTGAGTGTATCCGCCATCACACTTCTGCTGACAGTACCGGTCCTATGCTGGTTGACCATCATTCTTCTGCGCCCTCCAAAATGTTCACCTCTAGCAACACCGCATCTCAATCCCTGATCTTTAATCCTAGCCATTGAAAAGGAATCATCATCCACATGGGGTGCAAAGGGAACGCATTGCTCTAGGCGGACCCAGGGTTAGCAGATAACCAAGATCCCAAATGTACCTCCACGCGGTGCACCCTGGAAATAGAAATACAGCAGCTCGTGCTGATTCTGGCCACATCATTTGGGGATCGTGTCCGAGAATGTGGAGGTAGCAGATGGAAAGAGATTTGACTGCACAAGAGACAGACAATATCTCCGACACCACCAGCATCACCACATATAGCGACACTGTCGACATACAGTGAAGCTAGTCAGTCCAGTCCGAACATTGGAGGGGCGGCCAATGTAAAATGCACGTAAAGGTAAATGCATGGCGAGAGACAAATATATTTCATACAGAGTACAATGAAACAATGAAAGGGCAGAATAGCGCTAGAGGGCAGCGCGAACTGCAAATATAAAGTGAAAAGTCCCTAGGAAAGGGAACTACTAGCACCGTCAGCTCGAGACGGGCTTCTAGTTACCAGAGCTCCTTACAGGCAGAGACCCAGACCCATCCATCGGCGTTTGGTAAAGCAAAAGACCTAACCCAACTCTAATGTCGAGCCTTCCTAAACCGGAAATATGCTTGCAAAGAGAAAGGGTTCTGTACCCGATGGGTGTAGGCAAGAAAGGGACAACGATGGCAGTCCTGGCCCAACTCTACTGTCAAGGTTTCCTATACAGGAAGTACACTTGCAGAGAGAAAGGGTTCCGTACTCGATTCGCTCAGGCACAAAAGGGACAACGATTTAGCCCTGGCCCAACTCTACTGTCAGGTTTTCCTACACCGGAAATACACTTGAAGAGAGAAAGGGTTCAGTACCTGATGGGCTCAGGCGCTATTGGGACAAGGACGCTCAGCTCGAGAACGCCTTGCTCCCAAACGCGTGGTGTGAGACTCGAACTTGGACAAGGGGTACACGATGTCGGTGGTAGACACCTCGGCTAAGAGGGCGAAAGAGCCAGGGTCCAACTCCTCTGTTGAGTTCTTCCCCTTAAGGAACCAGGCTCACGGATGAGAAACGGTTCGGTACCCAATGGGCACAGGCACAGCACGTCCAATTACACGAGGCAAGTTCATAGACAGTGGAACACCTCGTTCGAGTTAGACGAGAGCAAAACATCGTCTGGGCGAAGAGTCTCCACTACGCGTGCCTGGAGACAGATATAGAGGCTGTCACAGGCTAAGGGTAGCCCACCCGAATTGTCAAGGCATGCCGAAATCGGATGTGCTAGGCCTACAAGGCGCATAACGGTGGCACAACGTAATCACTCTCCCGGCGGAAATCGCACGGATATCCGTGATGGTTACAATGGAGCGAACAAACAAACAAACAAACATCATCCACATTAGTCTCACTCTCGCGTGTTATATCTCTTAAGGAGTTGAAAACGTCAGCGCGATCCATTGCCCCATCGCCCTTTGCCACAATCGCACACCAGATTGACTGAATGTATTTATTGTCAGCGATTTCCAGGCTGACCAGGAATACGTTGGAATTACCTTGCACTGGATGTATTTATTGTCAGCGATTTCCAGGCTGACCAGGAATACGTTGGAGGTTCACTTATTGTTCAAGAATTACCAGAGTAACTGTAATGCTGTAGTCTGTATGACCGGTATTACACTTGTTATACTTATTGTCAGCGATTGCCATCATTACCACTGGACTTACTTATTGTTGGATTTTTGTATCCGCTTCTATTAATATTTTCCATTGTTTTCCATTTGCAGTTGTTGAAAACTAAAGTTATGAACGTTCATGTTCCGGTTTATATACATGATTATTGAGAGTTGTGTGGAACTATATGCCTCGTACGTTCATGTCATATGATATACCAGTTTTGAAACCTCATTTGAAGACCTTACTTGAAAAGTAGATTTGAGGGAAGAGCAAGAAGTAGGCAGAGATACACGCGGAAACGAACCTTCATAATATGATGATGATGGTGTTCGTCCGTCGTAATAGAAGACAACATTTGTCTTCTAATAGAATTTGTCGTAATAGAAGACAAATTTTGACGATGACCAAAAACTCAATAATAATAATAATAATAATAAGTAATAAAAATAATAAAGTTAATACTGCGTTTTTAAATGACTAACAAGTCCAATATAGATATGATACAGTCTGTCAACTACACCACCAAGGAAATAAATAGAGGACAATGGAGGTCCGCTACAGACTACCATCGATACTTAATAATAATCATGATGATGATGCTGATGATGGAGACGAACTCACCCCCTTCCGTTGTCCATGTGTATCATTAAGCTGTCATTTCCTAGATCACGAAAGATGTCAATACTGTGTCTGTCCGAGTTATCTGTGTGTACAAATATGTGTAAACATTAGTACTGCGCGGGTCATCTGTGTGTACAATTATGTGTAAACATTAATAGTGTCCGGGTTATCTGTGTGAATATGAGTAAACAATAATACTGCGTAAGTACTTTAAGATAGTAATATTACATGAGTCATATGCTGGGCGTTAACTCAAACTCCCACCATATTTATCTTATTGAAGGACAATAGTCCAGAATAATTTCCAGTAGGATGTCGTCCAGAGAACGAGAATGCGTTTTATCGCCGTTCTTTTTGCGCCAATTTCACAACACATCCGATTTCGTAGTTGCGAACTAATACGTTTACGTTTTTATCAATTCCACTGATCGGTGACCACTGAACTGTTGATCGACCGGCCCATATTCATAGTAGTTTGAGAATCTACACGTTTCAAATCTTCACTAAAATTTTTTTCTCTTTTAGGGATGCTGTGTTGCCGAAGACGGAGACGTTCTGCCTGAAGTTGTGAGGCAGTGTGTGCCATCTGAGCCGACCTGGCCCAAATCCCATTCTATCCATTATGCTGTTATTTAATAGTAAATCATCGAAGCTTTCCAAATTGATAATTTCTTTTTTGCTGTAATACAGTCATCACCTTTCAATATACTCTCATAGAAATGGATGTCTAAAAAGATAGCTTTCAAGATGTATGTGGCATGAAATAATAAAAGCAACGAAATCCATTACTAGACATGACTGTTATGTTGCCAGCGTGGAAGTAGTAAATTGAAATATGGAGAAATACTTGGAGTTATTCGTTAGAAACAGATTCATGACGAATGGCACAGACATGGAAGTAGTTAGAGAAACTGCACAGACAAGCCACAATATAATCGTTGTTTCGTAGACACATTTTTCTCAGAAATTAACGCAAGTGTAAATTATAACAAATATTTAAATCTAGCTGATAGTTGTACAATCTATGAGACGAGGTTATACCTCTTGTTTCGTCATTCAATATCGATCTCAGCATTAAGGACATGTGTTACCAGCATGATGTCTAGATCATCTATTGTCTATTGATAAGCATCTAACTCATGATCTCCAAACCCAACACTGTTCCTGATCTACATACCGGATATGATTATTGAACTACCAAATGGCACTCAAGTGACAATGTAAGCTGATGACTTGGTAAAAGGATGCACGAAAGAACATGCGAAAGTGGCTACCAAACAGGTGCAGAGAAGTAACGCATCAACAAAACAACAACAAGAGCATGTAGGAAGTTAGCCATCCTGAGAAAACTAAGTGGAACCACAAGGGCAGGAAATGGGAAAATACTTAGTAAAGTTTACCAGCAGGGCATACGACCAGACCTGGAATATGGGTTACTGCATGGTGTCCAGCATTAAATAATACAATACATAAACTAGGTAAGGTGTAAAATCTGGCACTTAGGATCATTACGGCGGTACTAAAACTTAACACCCATAGTAGAGATGGAGATAATGAGGAAGATATAAACAATGTGTGAACGCAGAGACACAAAAGAAAAAGACTAGTATAGTCGGATATGTTTTACTGTATGTGTCAAATCATCCAATGAAATATTTCAAAACTTATTAATTTGGGCGACTGACCAAAAGTAGCTTTATCAATCAGGCCCAACAACACCGTAGAAGAATTCCAGACTTGCCGGAGGTTGATAGGCCCCAAAAATATGTGCCAGAACAAATTCATTGGCGAGATGGCAGTGGGTTAATTATTCATATTCAGACTGAGGTGAAATCAATGTTCATTGAGGATGATGAGAATAGTTCACACCGTATGATAGTTACTCTCAGTCTACTGCATGACGAATATTCACAAAACATATAGAATAGAGTATGGACATATGGTTCAGCAGAAAATGCAGTGAAAAATGGAGGATTGGGAACATAGGTGGAGTACCCAAATAATGTTAGGGATACAATTAAAGTACCAAAGGGAAAATATGTCATACTTGCGAGATAGAAATCCAGGCAATCAAAGCGGCAACAGAAAAAACTGCTGAGCATCAATCTTGAATCACAGCCTGTAGTATTCTTAACAGATACAAGATCTGTACTCCAAGCGCCACAATCTAGAAAACTACCAGGATCTGCAGATACAACTGACCAAACTAAGAAATCATCATAGAGCAGATGCAGTGGAAACAATCGCATTGTGGAATACTTGGGGACTAGAAAGCAGACCCTCTGGCTAAGGAGGATAAAGATCAACCAGATGTGCCAATAACGTACCATCAAAAGATACAGATGATAAATGCTATTAAAAAATCAAACTCCACCACAAGATGACTAATAAATTATGAACAGGCCAGACCAAGTGGTCATACAAATTTCAAGTTTGACAATACCGTCATGTGTACATGTGGACAGACACCCTAGACAGTAGAGCATATTCTTCAGGAATGCCCGGAATATGAAATGTTGCGGCGAATACACTGCCCAGAGAAACATCAGTAGAATAAAAATTCTACGGGCTCCTGAACTAGTTAGAAAACATATAGAAGAAACAAAACTACAGATATAAGCATGTTTCAGGCGAACTAAAGAAGAAGAAGAAAATATAAGAGTCAGGCTTTGTGTCGACCATGACGATTAAATGTAGTCTACGGGCACTGCTATATTTCTCCTCCCAAGTTCTTTTGTCTCTGTCAAGCTTAGTTACCTCAATTAGTAGCATATCCACCCATCGAGGCCAACACCGTGAAGTGGTGATGGGGCTCAGTTCAACCTGTAGGGGCTGGAAACTAAGACTGGTGGGCAGTCCCGCTCGAGCAGGACCACAGTCTTACCCAAGTAAGCAATGTGCTGAAGACGGAGGCAACCAGCCAAAAGGCGCACAATTAATCAGGATGCCATGCACAAAACACAATAGGAACAAGTCTATATCTATTAATAGTTATGGTGCCTGCCATGTGGCGGATTTTCAGGCAGGGACTGTGCCGGGCCCTGTACCTCGAAAAGGCTCAACCTCAATGACTGGAAGTCCTTCTTAATTGCCCGAGGAGCAGTGGGCAAGGAAATAGAACTACTGGCCAAACAAACCAACGACTAATAAAAATAATGCACTAGAATGGTGAGGGTGTCAACAGCAAAAGAGATGGATACAGTAAAAAGTTGAGCTTGAAAACATCCTATGTGAAGGACAAGTTAATGTATGATGTATTCAAGAAACATACCCTCAACAGTGATATGGCCTTTAAAATCAGAGGCTACAAGTGCTACCAATCTGACTGAAAAGACAGACGAAAGGGTGGAATTCTGACACCTGTTAAAAACATTATCAGTGCATGTCAGCTGGAAGTGTATATGGATTGGGCAGAATACAGATGCTCCACCTGAAGTTAGACAGTCCAGAATTTCATTACCTGAACTAATACTGCCCAAATGATAGACCATTGGCAATAGACACAATCCCAGAAAAAGAGAGACCTATTGTGTGTGTTGACTTCAACAGCCACTCTCAGAGCTGGGGCTATGATCATATCGACAAGAGAGGTGAGGAACTTGAGAGCTGGCAGGATGAAAATCTGATACTTATTAACTAGCCAGCAGACTCACCAACCTTCTACTCGAGAGCATGGCACAGCACATCTACACCAGACCTGGGATTCCACTCACCAGATGGCCTTGAATGGAATATCACACTTGTCATTGGAAAGCAGTTTGAAGGTAGTGACCACATACCAGTATTTTTGGAAATCCACAATGAATTTATCAATGACAGCAGCACATTCATTAGGTGGAACTATAAGAGGTGCTGACTGGAAAATGTACCGGCATTTAACAGTATTCTAGCTAAGGACATGAACTTGGACAAAGACATCAATAGAGCAGTGAGTGAATTAAACTGATGCGTACTACATGCTGCTAGTTAAACCATAGCCGGGGGAGGGGGACAAAAAAAACTACAAACCCTACTCGAATGATGAATTGGAGAAGCTGCGAAATGAGATAGAAGCATCTAGACAACAGGCAGAGAACAGACCTAGCCAAGAACACCACAACAAATATCAGCAAACGAAGGCTAAATTTCAAAGAGCCAAGTTACAAGTCAGACGGAGCGGCTGGAAAGAAAAGAGTCTCTGAACCTTGAAAGAGATACTAGGAAATTATGGAAACTGGTAAAACAACTGAATGATGAAGGCTCTGGTAGAAATACAAAGATTACACTTTACAAAAATAAAAACATTTTAACAGGTAAACATGCAGTTGATTACTTTGCAGATTCCTTTGCAGAAGACAATAACGTCAATGTTAGTCCAGACAAACAACAGGATATTCGAGAGAACCAGCAAAACATTGGACAAGGCGAACCTATACCTGACATCATGGATGCACCAATCGCAATGAAAGAATTGGAGCATGCAATATCCATATTGAAAACGAAAAAGTCCCCAGGAGCTAATGGAGTTTCCAATGAAATGATTAAAAACCTGGGAACAGTAGCAGAGCAATGCTACTGCATATCTTCAATATAAGCTGGGCCACAAGTAATGTTCCACATGCATGGAGAGAAACAATAATAATACCACTCCTCAAATCTGGAAATGATGGCTGCAGTTTCTAACTACAGATCCATCAGCCCCACAAGATGTAAAACAATATAATGCATTATCAATCTTAAGTTGCAGTGGTCATCATCATCAAGTGCCGTCTCCGCAACGAAGGTTGGCTGCAACGTATCTCCAACATCTCCTGTCTCTTGTCTTGGTGGTGCACTCTGCTAGACTGTAACCTGTCCATCGTGTAATGTTACTCTCCCACTTGTATCTCTGCCTACCTCTTGCTCGCTTCCCTTTGACTTTACCCTCAAGTAAGGTCTTCAATATTGCAGTGGTGCCGTGAAAGTGAAAACCTAATATCGCAGCAAGCAGGCTTCAGGGAGCACTACTCTACCGATTATCAGGTAACCTACATCTCCCAAGATATTGGACACCCTTCCAAGATAGGAAACTAGTACTAGCAGCATGAATAGACCCCAGGAAAGCATTTGACAAGGTTTGGAAAGGAGGAATCATAAAGAAATTACGAAATTGCATAGTTAACTCAAGAATGTACAAATGGGTAAAATCATACCTGCATAATGGAAGAACCAGGATACAATTGGATAGTTTCAAGAGCAAGAAATTTCTACTGCGTTATGGAGTCCTCAGGGATCATCACCCACACTTGTCGTGGTTTACATCACTGACCTAGCTGCCGAACTACCACATGGGATCAAAGTGTTAATGAATGATCAGGTGATCTGGTGCGCGGAAGAACATGCAACAGTGGCCACTAAACGAATACAAAGAGCTATTGATGCCCTAACCTTATGGGCAAATAGATGGCCATGCAGCAAACACCGCATTATAAGATCTAGATAAAGTGCAAAACCAGGCGCTTAGGATAATGCTGGGAGAAATGAAATCAACACCCATAGTAGAGATGCATAAAATGGAGATTATGCAAACACTTTGCAAACACAGAAATACAAAGGTGCTAATATAAGCAGAAAAGTGTTAATGTATGCCAAGTCATTCAATGAAGGAATGATTCCAAAATCTAGCAATGGGGCGACTGAAATGAAGCAGCTTTATTACACCAATCTAAACTACCCATAGACAACTTACAGACCTACCTGAAGTTGACAGCTCCTTGAAGTCTGTACCAGAACAAATCCAGTGGAGTAAAAGGCATGGAATAACAATATACATTCAGACCACGCGAAAGGAATAGTAAATGAGGATGAACAGAACAGTGTGCAGAGAAAGACAGTTACCTTCAGGATCCTGGAAGAGGAATATCCACAAGACATATGGGTCAGAGTATACACAGATGGGTCAGCACAGAATCCTGTGAGGAATGGAGGTGCAGGTGTATATATAGAATATCCACACAAGCCTAGAGATACAATCAGAACACCAACAGGAAAATTCTGCAATAATTATGATGCAGAAATCCAGGCAATTAGTGTGGCAATTGAAAAACTGCTGAACTCCAATCCTGACCCACAGTCCGTGGTACTTCTCACAGATGAAAGGTCAGTGCTTCAAACTCTCCAGTCTGGAAAACTAACATACTTGCAAAAACTACTGAATGAATTATCTTACCAGTATTGGGTACCCATGCAGTGGATACCCTCTCACTGTAGAATACCAGGTAATGAAAAAGCAGACCAACTGGCTAAGGAAGATGTTGCCGAAGACCAACCAGATGTACAAATCACATAACCTCAGAAAAAAGATGATCAAGTCAACAAGAAATCTACAAACACCCTAACACAAGATGATTATCACATTATGAACAGATCAGAACAAATTGTAATTCTACGCCTGAGAACGGAACACAATCGACTCTGCAGTCACATGTATAGAAAATTCAAGATTTGAACAAAGTCATGTGTACGTGTGGACAGACAGCACAGAGTACCAAGTACATACTTCAAGATTGTTCGGAGTATGAAACGCTGAGGCAGACATATCAGTCCAGAGGAAACAACACTGGAATCAAAGCTCTATGGGACACTGTATGAACTACAAAAGACAGTGAGTTTTATTAAAGAGACATACTTACAGATATATACATGTTTCAAGTGAACGAAAGAAGAAGAAAGTAGCATATCCTACTCATGACGTAGCCATCAACCTAGCATGCATTTTGGCGGAAGTGCTTTTCTAGGAATCATAAATACGTTGAGTAGTTTGCCATTGCTTTCTATACGATTCGAATGCACAATTGTCTGTGGTGAAATTCGAATCCCGCACTTGTACCATAACAGACGGGCTTTGTATCTCACCACCACAGAGTCGAACATTTACTTTACTAACCTAGTCTATTAAGCTTTATCATGAATACAAGTCTTCAAATTGTAAAGTTACCTTCTTACCATCACTTAGTCATTAAGAAAACTCTTGTAACTGTTTAAAGTCATCTTACTAACCTAAATAAATCAATAATAAAGGTCTCTAAATTGTTAAGTTACTTTACTAACATAATTCAATCATTACGACAATTCTTGAAATGTATGTTACCTTACTAGCATAACTGAAACAATAAGTCAAACCTCGTAAATGTTGTTCTATCTTATCATACATACCTATTAAATAATCAAAAATGGACAAATCGATCAAATCCATCAAGGAACTAGATCCAGTAAGTTTTGTGCAGTTTTTTATATATTTTTCACAATAGTTGTCTTCGTTCTCCACATGTTTCTGAAATTTTAGAGTGATTTAATTTACTTGTCTGTACAAGAAAATATTATGTGCGACAGTTTTTTCAATTTCATAAAATGTTGGTTTATTGTTTAATATGTTCTTAGTTAGAGGAATGGATGAGCTATCAGATTAGAGAAAAGCAAAAATTATATCTTGAAAGGTAGAGTTGGTATACATTTCTTCTTCTTCTTCTTCTTTCGTTCACTTGAAACATGTCTATATCTGTAATTCTGTCTCCTTAATAAAACTCACTGTCTTTTGTAGTTCATACAGTGTCCCATAGGTTGGTATACATGAAAACATACAAATTGAGACTTAAAGTCCCATCTTCCCCTCCTGCATGGACAAGAGAATATTATGTTTGAAAATGAACAACTAGAACACATACGTTATTTCTTTACTTTATTCCTTTAATTTGTTACCTGTGAATTGAAATTAGTCTAGTCTTGCATGATACTATGCGACATAGAAAGGACATTCTAAGTTGGTAGATAGGTTGTCATGTTGCGGAGTGCAAGGTTATCAATGACTTCCTCAGATCTACATTTTTCTTACATTTTCCTTGCATCGTCACAGCTTCACTATATAAGAGGCTGTTAGTGTTTTAACACAATCATTCCTTCTTTGTTCCTTTGCCATACATTTCAAAACGAAGAGTTTTAGAGGCTAAATTAGGAGTATTTTTAATAGACCCAACACCCGCTAGTGCTCCCGTTTTAATGCTGTAACGCCATGCTGTTCTATCCTGAACGAGGCTCTCCCAAGTGCCTACGTCAATTTTAAGATGTTTCAGTGATGAGTATAGCGTGTCTTTGAAACGCTTTTTCTGTCCACCAGCTTTTCGAATTCCTGCCTTGAGTGCTCCATAATATATTTGTTTTGGCAGACGTGAGTCTTCCATTCGCACAAGATGACATGCCATGCGTGCTGGCGCCTTCATAAGAATTGCGTGGATGCTTATTGAGGTTGATTTTTCCAAGACCTCGTAGTCTGGTACTTTGTCCCACCAATGGATGTTTAGTAACTTACGTAGGCAGGTAAGATGGAAATTATTTAATTTTCTTGCATGTCTAGCATACACTGTCCACGTTTCACAAGCGTATAGTAGGGTTGGTATAACAGCCGCATGATATACTTGAAGTTTGGTGGTTGTTCTTATACCTCTTCTGTCCATACATTGTTGCGCAATCTGCCAAATACAGCACTCGCTTTTGCCAGGCTATTGTTAATTTCCACATCGATGTTGACATCGCAAGAGAGAGTGCTTCCAAGGTAAGTAAAATTGTCGACTACTTGCAGTTTTTCCTGCCTGACCATGATGGAAGTAGCAGTACGTTGGCTATTTGATGTTGCTTGGTGCATGACTTCTGGTTTTTTATTTGGTGTTAATAGTGAGACCAAAGTTGTTGCAGGCCCGTCAGAAGCGGTCTATGGTGCTCTGCATGTTTACGACAGAGTCAGCATACAATTCACAGTCGTCAGCATAAAGTAATTCCCTAATAGTGCTAGATTTAGTTTTCGTTTTTGCTTTTAGACGACGTAAATTGAAAAAACCACCATCTGTTCTGTAATTGATCATTATGCCAGCTGTTTCATTACTACGGTGTGCATGCGTTAGCATGGCTGTAAATAAGAGGCTAAAAAGAATAGGGGCCAGCACACATCCCTGCTTTACACCATTTGTGACAGGGAACGCAGGAGTTACTTCTCCGTCGCAGATATCACTAGCAATCATACCGTCATGAAATTGTCGTATCACAGTGATAAGTTGTGGGGGGCATCCAAACTTTGTAAGCACCTTCCACAGTCCTTCTCTGTTAACGGTATCGAATGCTTTAGTTAAGTCTACAAATGTTGCTAAGAGTTCACTATGTTGCTCTTGAGATTTTTCCTGAATTTGTCGTGCATCGAATACCATATCAACTGTACCACGACCTGCACGAAAACCGCACTGACTCTCTGGGAGTAGCTCGTTTAATAGTGAATGATTTAATCTATTGAGTATGACACGAGCAAGAATTTTACCAGCTATGGACAAAAGTGATATACCCCTGTGATTATCGCAAAGACTGTTTGGTACCTTTGCCTTTATATAGGTGCACTATAGAAGCATCTTTTAGATCTTAGGGCAATGTACATGAGCTCCAGAAAATACAAAAAATGTCAGTTAGTATTTTAATCAGCAATGGCCCGCCATTTTTATAAATTTCAGCAGGTAAAGCATCCATACCAGGAGTTCTATCATTTGACATTTGCTTAATCGCTATCATAACCTCATGACTGCTTGGAGGTATATCGAGTTATTCTCTTATTTCTAAGTTATGGCATTCTGTTTATGACTTCATTTATTACTTATTGCTTGTTTAGAATGTCTTCAAAATGTTCAGCCCAACGATTTAAGATGTCATTTTTATCAGTGAGAAGCTTCGACGAATTGGCATTTAATAGAGGTGGTGATCCCGATGAGTGTGGGCCATAGATAGTTATTATAGTATTATACTGGCTTGATAGACTGGTACTATATACATATATATTATTATAATTAATATCACTCAATGCTACTGTTATTATCGCTCTCGTCACTTCATCGAGTACTCTCTGGCAACTTGATTATTATTAACGACCCTGAAACTAGATACTAGAGATATACAGTTGCGGTGATCCATGTTCTCCTACGCCAGCTGGAATGATGTTTGGGGATGAAGGTTATGACCATAATATTGTAGATTAATGCGTCCAAGCGCATCCAATGTTCAATATACACGATTGGTTTTCCGAACCAAGAACATGTTCGATCAAATTGTGTTCGTGAAAATAAATATTATATATATATATCTCAGCGTGTTTCACACACAATTACAACAATATTAAAAATAACGATATTAAAGAAGAATAACGACGAAACGCATTGATGTTTCGGTATAATACCTTCGTTATAATAATAAAAATATAATGCATATAAAAAATGAATCAATACATTTTTTTATTGTAAATATGTGTAAACAAGACCACATGACAAATGGATTTTTGTGTTACTACTGTCCACAACAAAATTCTAGTCGCGAAGATTTCTCTCTTTCTCTCTTGCTGGTAATTATATATTCGTGCGTGTGTTTTTTTTAAAGGCGTGACCACTAGCCACTGTATCACGAAGTCCACTATAATAATATACGTACTGATATATTTGGACATATATATTAATTTCAATCCAAACACCATATTCTATGCTGGAACGCACACCATCTACATTGTAATGGTGAAACGATTGCGTGTCAACTCAGAATAGGAGTTAGTTATTCCTCTAGGGCCAAAGACGGCACATAGGGCGCATGTCATAGATTTCCATGTCTCTCGTTTCATTGCAATGTGCTTTAGATCTTCATTGTTTCTGATACCGATGGTGAAACGTTCGCTTGTAATAGTTGTAAGTAAAGTTTCTTTTGGCCTTCCTCATTTTCTCTTGCCCTTTGGTGATCACATCAACCTTGACAGGAGAGTCTTTCAGTATCCATTCGTAGCGCGTGTCTGATGTAATTCCAGCGACGCTTTCTAATATAGGTGGATACATATTCTTGTTTTGATTCTTGTCTGACAACTGTGTTTGATTTGAAGTCTGACCAATATATGTTCAGTAGCCTTCTAAGACATTTATTTTCAAAGGTGTTTAGTCTTTGCTCTAAGTTTGAGGCTGCTTTCCAACTTTTGCATTAAAATAGGAGTAGCGCCTCAAAATACGATTTACGCATCAAAATGCGATTGCAACCGCAAAAAAAAACGATTTATGCATCAAAATGCGATTGCCACCTCAAAATACGATTTATACATCAAAATACGATTGACGCCTCAAAATTTGATCGGCAGTACCTTTCAGTCATTTCACTAGACATGTGAACGACAGTTGTGTCGTCCCTACTTGTCGTTTTTTATTTATATGTGTATGTTATCCCTGATATACGCCCTTCGACTAAAACTTCTATTTGTGTGTGCCTATGTTTGTTTCGTGTTATTAGCAAAATTTTATTACTGCGTTTCACACTCTATTTATTGATTTGTTGGTTCACTCTGCTAGACTGTAACCTGCACATCTTGTGATGTTACTCTCCCACTTGTATCTCTACCTCTTGCTTGTTTCCACTTGACTTTACCCTTAAGTAAGGTCTTCAATAAGGTGTCTTGTCTTTTAATGTGTTCAAAATACTTTATTTAGCTGAAATAGAAATGGCGTCCAAATGTACGATTAGCGTCTCAAAATACGATTGGCGCCTAAAACATTAGTCTTTCAAAATATGATTGGCGCATCAAATAGTGAATTGTCTTTCAAAACATGATTGGTGCCTCAAACAATGATTGGTCATTCAAAATACGATTGGCGCCGCAAACAATGATTGGTCTTTCAAAAAACGATTGGTGCCCCAAAATACGATTGACGTCTACAAATTCAACAATCGTTGAGTAGCAATTTCATGTATAGGACACGTTTCAGCTATTATTATTTTTAAAAACAGTATTATTTGTTTTGTTTCTTAGAGTTAAAAAGTACCTCTTTCACACCGTATGACCTCTTCCGGGGATTACTGAAGTACCCGAGTTTGTACCTCGTATTGTCCGGAAGCTCGGCAGAGACTGATCCTTCTAGCATATCTGGGCGTCCGCAGTATGGGTAATCAGCTCCACAGTAAACTGTACAGTTGACAACAACACACAGATCTCCAGCTGTGAAAATACGTGTTTCCATTCAAGTAGGTTAATTAGAATCATTGTGGATTACAAGGCTCATCTTGAATCATATCTAGAAAGATATCCACTAGAAAGATATCTCCGAAGTGTTATGTCATATTGTACACTAGAAATATATCCACATAGTGTTATATCATATAATACACTAGGAATATATCCTTAGAATGTTATATCATAATGTACACTAGAAAGATATCCACTGAGTGTTATATCATATTGTGCACTAGAAAGATATATCCGAAGTGTTATATCATATTGTACACTAGAAATATATCCACAGAGTGTTATATCATATAATACACTAGGAATATATCCTTAGAATGTTATATCATAATGTACACTAGAAAGATATCCACTGAGTGTTATATCATATTGTACACTAGAAAGATATCTCCGAAGTGTTATATCATATTTTACACTGGAAATATATCTCCGAAGTTTTATATCATATTGTACACTAGAAATATATCAACAGAGTGTTATATCATATTGTACACTAGAAATATATCTACAGAGTGTTATATCATATTGTACACTAGAAAGATATCCACTGAGTGTTATCTCATATTGTACTGTAACAAGATATTTAATATAACTAGAAACTTGCACCAAATATGTAGAGGGTTTAATATGTTGTTAATCCCGTTTGATTTAACATTTGACCATTTGAGATTTGAGAATCTCTCAACTAATGTTCCAATTCTTAACCACTTTTTATATTTCACAATAATAATATCGTGAGTGAACACATTTCGCTCACCTCACATACTTATTCTCCCTACCTATCATAACCATTTTTTCACCAATAGGTAAGGGGAAGAACAACTTCTTGATAGAACTCCAATGAGTGTTTGTCAAAAGAATAGAATAACAAAGTACGTCAGACCTTTACAAATCTATGTCTCGTGATGATCTATTCTTATAGTGGTCGGTATAGTTCCTCTTATAATCCCTGATAATACTGATATCTCAGATTATTATGTCGTACTTCGCTTATTTATTTATCGTTGTACCGCTCAACCCAATGGGATTTATTTATAGTGGAACCTGAGCATTCTATCCGAAACTTTCATCCTTTACACAAGTAATTCACAAAAGGTCCTGTGTTCACAGGACTTTGCTGTTTATTAAATCAGTTCTTACGAATTAGTTGGATTTCAGAGCAAGATGCATCTAAAGCATAAAAACAATTCAATACATGGTGCAATAAAAATAATATACTCACATTGGTTATCAGTTTCTGTCATTCAATTCACGGTATTTGTCAATGTGAGCCTGAACAACTTTCCCTCTCACTTACATTAAAAAAAAACTAACTAGCCTAACTAAAGTTGATGAATAGTCTATGATGTCAAGTTGTTCCTTGTTGATGTCTTTCCTTTTCAAATAATCTGAAGTTATGTTGATGTCTAGAGACCCCGATGTTATTCATAGTTATGACAGTGAAATGTTCTTAAAATATTACAGACAAGTTTCCTGCCTTAAGTTCTTGATTAGTTAAGTTGATAAATTCATTCCTACTTAATAAGTTAGTATATAAAACCAGTTCTGCATAAAATAGTACACACAACGAAATTGTTATCGTTGGAGGATGAGTCTTTTGCTTCCCCATCTATTTGAAAACGAACCGATTTCTGGTTCGGAAGTTCATAAATACTTCCGGAATATTGATTGAATATTTGGCCGCACTATCAAAATTGTCTAAGTGGAATCAAGTCTCAACTTATAAACAATGGCGAAGTTGGCAATGAATCTCTCCAAGACGTCATTATAGCCAACTTGTGACTGTAGAACACTTTGAGGTTCTTCTAACAAATTACTACACACTATTCTATAATTTGTTATCTTAATTCCCTAACATTACTTTGGTAGAATCTAATCAAAAATAAATTATTTACTTTCTTCTTCTTCTTCTTTCGTTCACTTGAAACATGTCTATATCTGTAATTCTGTCTCCTTAATAAAACTCACTGTCTTTTGTAGTTCATACAGTGTCCCATAGAGCTTTGATTCCAGTGTTGTTTCCTCTGGCCAATATGTCTGCCTCAGCGTTTCATGCTCAGAACACTCTTGAAGTATATGTTTGGCACTCTGTGCTGCCTGTCCACATGTACACATGGCCGTGTTGCCAATCTTGAACTTTGTATACATGTGACTGCGGAGTCGGTTGTGTCCTGTTCTAAGACGTAGAATTATAACTTGTTCTGGTCTGTTCATAATGTGATAGTCATCTTGTGTTGGTGTTTGTGGCTTTCTTATTGACTTTATCATCTGTTTTTTTCTGATGGTAGGTGATTGGTATATCTGGTTGGTCTTCGGCAGCACCTTCTTTAGCCAGTTGCTCTGCTTTTTCATTTCCTGGTATTCCGCAGTGAGAGGGTATCCACTACATGGTTATCCTATACTGGTAAGACAATTCGCTAAGTAGTTTTTTTAAGTCTGTTAGTTTTCCAGACTGGAGAGCGTGAAGCACTGACCTTGCATCTGTCAGGAATACCACAGGCTGTAGGCCAGAGTTGGAGTTCAGCAGTTTTTTAGCTGCCACACTAATTGCCTGGATTTCTGCATCATAATTATTGCAGAATTTTCCTGTCGGTGTTCTGATTGTATCTCTAGGCGTGTGTGGATATTCTATATATACACATGCACCTCCATTCCTTACAGCATTCTGTGCTGACCCATCTGTGTACACTCTGACCCATATATCTTGTGGATATTCCTCATCCAGGAAACTGAGGGTGACTGTCATTCGCTGCACACTGTTCTGTTCGTCCTCGCTTAGTATTCCTTTCACATGGGTCTGAATGTATATTGGCATTCCATGGCTTTCACTCCACGGGATTTGTTCTGGTACAGACCTTAAGGGGCTGTCAACTTCAGGTAGGTCTGTAAGTTGTCTACGAAGTCGTTTAGCTTGATGGATAAAGCTGCTCCTTTTCAGTCGCCCCATTGCTAGATTTTGGAATCTTTCCTTCATTGGATGATTTGGCATACACTGAAACTTTTCTGCTTGAATTAGTACTTTTGTGTCTCTTCGTTCGCCAAGTGTTTGCATTCTTCCCATTTATGCATCTCTGCTATGGGTGTTGATTTCATTGCTCCCAACATTATTCTAAGTGCCTGGTTTTGCACTTTATCTAGATCTTGTAATGTGGTGTTTGATGCAGGACACCATGCAGCTGAACCATATTCCAGGTGTGGTCTTATGCCTTGCTGGTAAACTTTACTGAGTATATTTTCACTGACTCCCCATGTGGTTCCACTTAGTTTTCTCAGGATAGCTAACTTCCTTCTGGCTTTTGTTGTTGCTTTGTTTATGTGCTGCTTCCATGTCAGCTTATAATCAAAAGTAACTCCGAGGTATGTGGGTTGTTTGTCTTCTTTCAAGAGCTCTCCATCTATCTTGATATGACCAGCTTTTTGTTTTAGTGAGAGGGTAAAGAGTGTAGTGCTGCACTTATCTGTGTTAATGCTGACGCACCATCTATTTGCCCATAATGTTAGCTCATCGATAGCTCTTTATATTTGTTTAGTGGCCACTGTTGCATGTTCTTCCGTGCACCAGATCACCAGGTCGTCAGCATACATTGCCACTTTGATCCCGTGTGGTAGTTCAGCAACTAGGTCATTGATGTAAACCAAGAAAAGTGTGGGTGACAGGACTCCTCCCTGGGGGACTCCATGACGCAATAGAACTTTCTTGCTCTTGCGACCATCTAATTGTACCCTGACTCTTCTATTATGCAGGTATGCTTTTACCCATTTCTACATTCTTGAGCTAACCCTGCAATTTCGGAATTTCTTTAGGAGCCATTCTTTCCAGACCTTATCAAATGCTTTCCTGAGGTCTATCCATGCTGCTAGTACCAGTTTCTTTTCTTGGAAGGTATCCTCAATCTCTTGGTAGAGGTAGGTTGCCTGATCTTCAGTAGAGTAGCACTGTCTGAAACCTGCTTGCTGTGATACCAGAAGGTTTTCACTTTCAAGGTACCACTGCATCCTAAGATTGATAATGCGTTCCATTGTTTTACATAGACAGCTTGTGAGGCTGATGGGCCTGTAGTTGGAGACTGTGTTGCCATCTTTTCCTTATTTGAGGAGTGGTATCATTATTGCTTCTCTCCACGCCTGTGGTACATTACCTGTGGACCAGCTTGTGTTAAAGATCTGCAGTAGCTTTGCTCTTGCTGCAATTCCCAGGTTCTAATCATTTCATTGGACACTCCATCAGCTCCAGGGGACTATTTCATTTTCAATTTGGATATTGCATGCTCCAGTTCTCTCATTGTGATTGGTGCCTCCATGACTTCAGGTATAGGTTCACCTCGTCCAATGTTTTGCTGGTTCTCTCGAACCTCCTGTTGTTTGTCTGGCTGACTTTGACGTTATTGTCTTCTGAAAAGGAATCTGCAACGTAATCAGCTGCATGTTTACCTGTTAAAATATCTCTATCTTTATAAAGTGTGATCCTGGTATTTCTCCCTGTACCTTCATCATTTAGTTGTTTTACAAGTTTCCATAATTTCCTAGTATCTCTTTCTAGGTTCAGCGACTCAGTTTTTTTCTTTCCAGCTGCTCCGTCTGGCTTGTAACTTGGCTCTTTGAAATTTAGCCTTTGTTTGCTGATATTTGTTGTGATGTTCTTGGCTAGGTCTGTTCTCATCCTGCTGTCTAGATGTTTCCATCTCATTTTGCAGCTTTTCCAGTTCATCATTCCAGTAGGGTTTGTAGTTTTTGCGTTTCCCTCCTGGGTATGGTTTTACTAGCAGAATGTAGTATACATCTATTAAATTCACTCACTTCTCTATTGATGTCTTTGTCCAAGTTCATGTCCTTAGCTAGAACACTGTTTAAATGCTGGTACATTTTCCAGTCTGCCCTTTTATAGTTCCACCTAGTGAGCGTGCTGCTGTCCTTGGTAAATTCATTGTGGATTTCCAGAAATACTGGTCTGTGGTCACTACCTCCAAGCTGCTTTCCAACAACACGTGTGATGTTCCATTCCAAGCCTGGTGAGTGGAATGCCAGATCTGGTGTAGAGGTGGTGTGCCATGCTCTCGAGTAGAAGGTTGGCAATTCTGCTGGCTGGTTAATAAGGATGAGATTATTTTCATCCTGCCAGCTCTCAAGTTCCTCACCTCTCTTGTCGATATGATCGTAGCCCCAGCTCTGAGAGTGGCTGTTGAAGTCACCACACACCATAAGTCTCTCTTTGTCTGGAATTGTGTCTAGTGCCAATGGTTGATCATTTGGGCAGTAGTAGTTCAGGAGATGGAATTCTGCACTGTCTGTTTTTAGGTGGAGCATCTGGTATTCTGCCCCTTCCATATATACTTCCAGCTGACATGCGCTGATATTGTTTTTAACAAGTGTCAGAATTCCACCCTTTCGCCTGTCCTTTCTGTCAGACCGGTAGCACTGGTAGCCTCTGATTTTGAAGGCTATGTCGCTGCTGAGGTGTGTTTCTTGGATACAGCATATACTAACTTGTTCTTCACTGAGGACATTTTCAAGTTCTAATTTTTTGCTGTATCCATCTCTTTTACTGTTGACACCCTCAGCATTCCAGTGCATTATTTTTATTGGTCGTTTGTTTGTTTGGCCAGTAACTCTATTCCCTTGCCTCCTGGCTCCTCGGGGCAATTGAGAAGGACTTCCAGTAACTGAGGATGGGCCCTTTCGAGGTATAGGGCCCGGCACCGTCCCTGCCTGAACGTCCGCCACAGGGCAGGCACCATAACTATTTATAGATGTAGACATGTTTCCATTGTGTTTTGTGCGTGGCAGCCTGATTATCTGTGCGCCTTTTGGCTGGATGCCTCCGTCTTCAGCACTCTGCTTACTTGGGCAGGACTATGGTCCTGCTCGTGGGACTGCCAGACCAGTCTTAGTTTCCAGCCCCTGATGGCTGAACTAAGCCCCATCACCTCTGCACGGTGCTGGTCTCGATGGGGATTATTTACTTAAACTGATCGTTTGTTTCAGTCTAATGCTACTTGCAGCTTTCTTCGGCCTATCTGTCCTCTATGTATTAGGGTTGCTAATTTATGTGTACTTTGCAATTAAATCTCTAGTTTCAAAACTTGTTATCTTCATCAATGACTTTTTTAAAACACAAGTATTTACAAAAAAACACTTCCTACAGAATTTTACAACTTAATTCATTCTTATTCCCACTGAACTTCATTTGTTAAAATCATGTTGATAACTAACTCGGGATTCAGCCAAGCATAGGCCCTCTCCCTGATAATCAAATAAGTTGCCGAACATTATCATTACAATGAGATGTTTTTAACTTTTTCCATCTACTCGAATGGGCACATTGTAAAGCTGGTTATTAATAACTGTCCGGAATCGAAATAAAGTCCACACAAGTGACAATATTACTTCCTCAAAATGCTGTCTAGAAATTCCACATCATCAAACTAACTTCCTAGCTTCTTGATTTGCAATTAATATCAGATTCCAATAACTAACTCATTACATCAGGTCAGTCATTTCTATCAACTTACAATCTGCATTATTTATATATTGTCCATAGCCAATACACATTGAAGATTATCACAACCTAGAGTCTGTATTCCTATCATCCATCTAAATGCCTTCCACAGTTAACAATCTAGTACTCAAATTGTAGGCCTACTGTATTCTAAAACATCCAAATATAATTACTTCTGGTTCAACTCTATAAATACTAACAACCTAACACTCTCCTTCTCTTACTATTGTGCTGTCAGTATTCTCATAATAGGTCATTCAACTACGTAAACCTTACACTATTTTTAACTCTACAAACTGGTATTAGTTCCTACAGTTGATGCCATATGTTCACAAATTGCTTGTCTATGTACACGAGTTATCAATTAAGTCCTACTCACTGATAGTATGTTTTCCGTGCTATGTAAAGCTATAGCAAATAACGAGATTTTTTCCCACACAATGAGGCGTCGTTAGCATCGTCCTTGATCAAAATAAACGTATTATATAATTACATTTTTATATAATTTACAGACATTACTATAGTTGCTATTGCAACAAAACACACACTTACCGAGTGACTTGTAAACATAATTCACAACCGTTTTATTCGATAACAAAGTTTCCAGATCTCGTGTGATGTTTAGTGCTCGACCAACAGTCGGAATAGCTTTGAAAAATCCCAATAGTCTGAAAGTAGAATCAACAATTGATGTATCAATTAACCCGTGCAAGGTTAACAAAAGAAGCGTTACAATGACTGGTAAAATATTTCACTAAACGCCTTTGACATAAACAATGACACATGAGAAGATGCTGCACTGAACAGAGCTACATGGTACTGTGTCCTAAAAACAAACAATATTTTGTGAAAAAGGGTAAATGCAACAGCTCAACAGCGAAGACTAGCTAGAAGGTTGTGGGCAGAATAAACATCATTGAAAGTAATCACTCTATTCATAAACATCATTGAAAGTAATCACTCTATTCATAAACATCATTGAAAGTAATCATCCTATTCATAAACATCATTGAAAGTAATCATCCTATTCATAAACATCATTGAGAGTAATCACCCTATTCATAAACATCATTGAAAGTAATCATCCTATTCATAAACATCATTGAAAGTAATCATCCTATTCATAAACATCATTGAAAGTAATCACCCTATTCACAAACATCATTGAAAGTAATCACCCTATTCATAAACATCATTGAAAGTAATCACAATGTTCATAAACATTCTGAGGACATTTAGGACAGCAAAGTGCGTATTTGTTACCAACGAACTCATAGGCAAGATGATATCACTAAATTAATTTCATAAAGTTGATATAACTAATGGTCATCGTCACCTAAGCAGTGCGATCTACGACTTGATGTAACCGGGGGTAAAATGTTTATCAATAAGCATTAACAGAAACAAGTAAATGTGTTTTAGCAATACTCAAAACACTATTACAATACCAATTCTGTCAACATTTGCACCTGTATCAACCACCATTCCGGGATGATGTTGTTGACCACATCTTCGGATGATTTTCAGGATTCTGTTATTAAATCGTGCTCCTCAGAAGACAGGACTCGATATGTCTTTGAGAACTTGTATGTCTACCAAAATAAACTATAATTTGATATACTAAAGTAATTCGGGGTCAATATCCATCACTCATATGTCAATTTGCACACATGGAGACATATACAGTACACATGTAGACATTTATAGTACACATATAGGCATATATAGTACACATGTAGACATATATAGTACACATGTAGACATATAAAGTACACATGTAGACATATAAAGTACACATGTAGACATATAAAGTACACATGTAGACATATAAAGTACACATATATGCATATATAGTACACGTGTAGACATATATAGCACACATATAGTCATATATAGCACACATGTAGTCATATATAGCACACATGTAGACATATATAGTAAACATGTAGACATATATAGTACACATGTAGATGATTAATGTAGCGTAGATGAGTAATGTAGAGTAGACGAGTAATGTAGAGTAGATGAGCAATATAGAATAGATGAGTAATGTAGAGGAGATGGGTAATGTAGAGTAGATGGGTTATGTAGAGTAGATTATTAAAGTAGAGTAAATCAATATTATAGAGTAGATATGGAATGTAAAGTAGATGAGTAATGTAGAGTAGATGAGTAATTTACAGTTGAGGAATAATGTAGAGTAGATGAGCAATGTAGAGCTGCCAACACTTTCATTGCTGAAACACCTGCTCCTGCCCTTGAAAGGACAAACAAAGCAATCAGAAAAGTTATACTTAGTAACAGACAATTAGAGGACGCATACACAGACGTCGAATACGTATCTATATTTTCTTTATACACTACAGTAGGATCTTCTGCATGTCCAACATAGACCACAGCAAGATCTTCTACATGTCCAACATAGAACCACAGCAAGATCTTCTACATGTCCAACATAGACCACAGCAAGATCTTCTATATGCCCAACATAGACCACAGCAAGACTTCTACATGTCCAACATAGACTACTGAAAGATCTTCTACATGCCCAACATAGAACCACAGCAAGACTTCTACATGTTCAACATAGACCACAGCAAGACTTCTACATGTCCAACATAGACCACAGCAAGACTTCTACATGCCCAACATAGACTACTGAAAGATCTTCTACATGCCCAACATAGACTACATGAAGATCTTCTACATGTCCAACATAGATCACAGCAAGACTTCTACATGTCCAACATAGACCACAGCAAGACTTCTACATGTCCAACATAGACCACAGCAAGACTTCTACATGTCCAACATAGATCACAGCAAGACTTCTACATGTCCAACATAGACCACAGCAAGACTTCTACATGTCCAACATAGATCACAGCAAGACTTCTATATGCCCAACATAGACCACAGCAAGACTTCTATATGCCCAACATATACTACAGCAAGACTTCTATATGTCCAACATAGACTACTGAAAGATCTTCTACATGCCCAACATAGACTACATGAAGATCTTCTACATGTCCAACATAGATCACAGCAAGACTTCTACATGTCCAACATAGACCACAGCAAGACTTCTACATGTCCAACATAGACCACAGCAAGACTTCTACATGTCCAACATAGATCACAGCAAGACTTCTACATGTCCAACATAGACCACAGCAAGACTTCTACATGTCCAACATAGATCACAGCAAGACTTCTATATGCCCAACATAGACCACAGCAAGACTTCTATATGCCCAACATATACTACAGCAAGACTTCTATATGTCCAACATAGACTACTGAAAGACCTTCTACATGCCCAACATAGACTACTGAAAGATCTACATGTCCAACATGAAGAATAAATTGAATGCCTTCAAGAAATGTGCGTCGATGAAAATAAGTGTTAGACTGAACAGAAATATATATTGGGAACAAAATGCACCAATAAGCTGCAAAATATATATATCTAACGATCTTACAGAAAACTACAAAAAAAGAGAAGCAGGCTATCGCAGATAGAGACAAATAAATTCACAAAAAATACGTAAGTAAAAGTCCACTTATTGTGTTAAAAAAGGTTTGTTCTTTTACCTGTCCAGATGAAATGCTGCTATTTCCGCAACATGGCGCTCAAATTCAGAGGCAGGATAAAGGTTTATAGGTCCTTCTACCTCCCTGGGGTATCTGCAAACCATAGTATAGGAAATTTTCAAATCAAAAAGGCAAATAGAGGGGGTTCAAACCCTCGCTGTTAGGAAATCAGAACACTAACTTTAGTATTGAGAAGAAACTAATGTGGGTAACTTCACCCTATAACTCCTTTTGTTGTTTTTTTTCAAAAATAAAGCAAACCAGAAAGCACAAAAAAAACACCACAAAAATATAGAAATTACTCACGACATCGAAGAATTACTTTTTTGTTACTTTTTAATTATGTCTTGTGGAACACGTACATCGAAGAGATATACTGTCATATGTTTGATACATTTCCACGTCGTGGTAGAACTCAATTAAGGGTAGTATATTTCTATATTCATGTATGGCTCAGAAACATGGACACTAAACAAACCATTAGAAAGTAGAATCGATTTCATTGAGATGTGGGTGAACCAGAAGAATAGGGAGACCATCACTGAAATATAAGAAAACAAAGAGGTTCTAACAACGTTTAACACGAAGAAAGAATTATCAAGGGAAATAAAGATCAGACAAATAAAATATTTTGGACAAATTAAAAGACATGACACTTGTTGAAGACCTTACTGGAGGGCAAAGTCGAAGGGAGGCCAGAAAGCATGTGCTAGGCAGAGATACAAATGGGAGAGTAACATCGCGAGATGAACAGGTTGCAGTTTTACAGCACCATTGGGGAATACCGACCCCTACTAGGAGCGTCCACATGTGGCAGATAATGAAAAAGCCTCTGTAGAGGCCAGCTGCGAATAAACCTCTGGGAAAATAAGCAGTCCCTGACCAAAAACTTATATATGTGTAATCAACGAACGAATCCCGACGTTCTGAAATGTAACTAGAGATATTGATTTCAAAGTCAGCAGCAGTAGATCTCTTCCAATGGTCCCCCTTCATCAACGTGAAGTCCCTGGGTGTTTGCAAGTCGGTTTTGGACTGACATCATCTTTCTTGATAGCAATATGTCTTCGTTCCTCACTGCATGAACGAGTATTCTACAACAACTCTGAACAAAATACCACGTTCGCCGAACTCTGATTTGTCACTTCAATTAGTAGCAAGTCAATTAATTCAAATACAGTTGATTGAACTGAACATCAACTACAACGATTCTATGATAATTCTGAATGAACCAGATACCACATCCTCTGTATTCCGATTCGCAAATTCAATTCGTAATAATGTTAACCAATAAAAAAACAGTTGAGTACATGAACAAGTTGGTATACTACGTCGATCTATTTGAGAAATAACCTTCCTTGTAAATAGTGGATAGCACAATAATAAATACTCTTGTCTTCTCTAACTTCATACCATTATTCATGTGATTTATGTTGACATAATCTGATAGATTTATCAAAATTTTAGCACATCACGTAGGGTTATGACTTCAATTTTCCCACTTCTCATACTAAGCTCAATTTACCAATCCTCCGTCGACCTAGGCCTCGGCATAATTACATCTAATCCATCACTTTAATACCTGACGTAAATTCCACGTCAAAGTGATCAATTTGCTAATTTACATACGGTACCAAACTTCCTCTAACCTTCGGAAACATACAATACATTTCCACATTCAACCACAGCGAGTACACTCTATTTCTTATGCCCAACAATACTTTCTGAAAATATTATTGCGCTAATATTATCCCACATACGTTGCATTTCACGAATTGACAATTATATTGATCTCCATGAATAACACATTGATACAATTCTACTTCTGAACGAATTAAAAACAAATCATGCACTCCTACAACAATCAAACTAAATCCTCCTGAACATCCCGACAAGATCCAAGTCACTACATTCTGGATTGTTGGATGGACATATCCACGTGTCGACTCTTTTTAGAAAGTTAACAATACATTCCAAATTTTACTAGCAAATCTTTTTTTTTTTTTTGGCCCAACATTATCACGTATTTTCAGACATCAATTCTTGTTCCATTGTTTCACGCTTTTCTTCCTCTTTACTTCCATTTACCCTTGAAAGTTGGAGATTTGTTTTTTAATGTAGCTGTCTAGATAGGATTTAGTTCGTCAACACGTTTGTTTCCAACACGTTTTCTCTACCTCAGTCAAGGTTAAGTGAATTCTTAAGTTTTCATACAACTCTAAATTCTAAAGCATCAATTTATGAATGTGCTATCTAGATATTAGGTTGTAGGTTATCTTCCTCGCACACAGGACACGTCCATTGGTGCTCAGATCTCCGATTCAGTAAATCGCTCAGAGTATAAAGGCTGATGGTTCCGGATCTATGTTGGTTTACTACTCTTTTCGAAATATTTGTCAGGTGTTTTCTAAGACCACGCCCATCTTCACTATCATTCTCGATATTGACTCATGCTTCTTTATCTCAAAAGCCATCTATATGTTTTCATGTCCGTTAGTCTGTATACTATCATCTATATGTTTTCATGTCCGTTAGTCTGATAATCTGTTTGTGAACAGTAAAGCTCACCCCCTTCTGCTCTGCAGAAATACCGTATCGGTGATACAGTTTTACAGTAGTCTCATTTAGTATGAATTGTCCACAGATAGTCTGACATCACTTTACTAAATTTGCTAACTAATGTGTACCTGATTGACAGTAGATGACATGCTTTTATATTGAGGTTATCTTCTTATAGAAGCTTCATGACACGTCATCTATACAATCCCGTAGTCGTAACCTTCGATAACAGTTACCATGTTGTTCCGACAGGCCGACGTTTTGCTTGAACTAGGAGGGGCTCGAAGTGGGTGGGCGGAACAACAAAGAAACCTGTCTTAAGGGCTAGAGTTGTGCCCTGATTCGACGTCTGTTTCGGCAGCATTAGACTCGAAACACCAGCGAGTCGGATGTCTGCTGGAACAGAGGGCGGATCGCTTATGGGAAGGCCCCACGTGCTGTGAGGCAAGTCTCAAATCAAGTTACCTGATTGGTTTAAAACGTGCTTTTGATCCATCAGAGAATGTGAGTATAAGTTTGAGCTGTGTACCGACTGGCGCTCTTTCTGTAGACACAAATTAGGTGATATCACACATATAATACGTATAAGAACTCTTGTACATGACTCGCATTATCATTTTAAACGTGCATCTTTGAGACAATTGTTATTAAGTATTTGATTCTTGTTCAAACATTTTGATTCAATTCACGAGAGTCAGAAACATAAAATAAAATAATCTTAACAATGATCATGTGGCTAAAAATACATAAGTGTCATGTCGAAAATATTATCACCTAAACACATAACAAACATATTAACATCTAAACACATGACAAAAATATTAACATCTAAACACATGACAAACAAACTAAATATAAGAATTATAAAATGTTACATCTATTCTATATTAATGCATAGCTCAGAAATATGGATAATGAATAAATAGCTAGAAGTAAGAATACATGTCATTATGATATATACAACTGACGACAATGTGTATGCAATCAGAACTATTACAGAAGAAACAAATCAAATCAAATATTTTGTCATATTAAAATAATGACAGCTATTTGAAGATCATACTTGAAGGTGGAATCTAGGGGATACGAACAAGAGGTAGACATAGATACAAGGGGGGGGGATAGCAAGATAGTCTAGTACAGTGCACCACCATAGTAAAATATATAGGATATTTGCGGAGACAGCACTTGGTGATGATGAACAGCCTTCATTGTAATTCTTTTTCCAAAATTGAATTTAAAAACATAACAACATACGTGACAAATCGACTAGTACATTATATCACATATACAAGACAGATTAGAACTGTCTATACCACATACACAAGACAGACTAGAACTGTCTATACCACATATACAAGGCAGACTAGAACTGTCTATACCACATACACAAGACAGACTAGTACATGTCTATACCACATATACAAGACAGACTAGAACTGTCTATACCACATATACAAGACAGACTAGAACTGTCTATACCACATACACAAGACAGACTAGAACTGTCTATACCACATATACAAGGCAGACTAGAACTGTCTATACCACATACACAAGACAGACTAGTACATGTCTATACCACATATGCAAGACAGACTAGTATATTTCTATACCACATACACAAGACAGACTAGTATATTTCTATACCACATACACAAGACAGACTAGTATATTTCTATACCACATACACAAGACAGACTAGTATATTTCTATACCACATACACAAGACAGACTAGTATATTTCTATACCACATACACAAGACAGACTAGAACATGGCTATACCACATATCAACGAGATACATTAGACTAGTACTTGTCTACAACACATATATTAGACAAGCTAGTACTTGTCTACAGACCATATATAAGACACGCTACTACATGTCTATACCACATATACAATACAGACTAGTACTTTCCCCATATCATATATACAAAATGAACATTATACTAGTACATGTTTATGTCACATACACAGGACATATATTGCACTAGTTTATGTCCATATCATATAATATAAAACAACCTTTCGACTATTACCTGTCTATACCACGTACTCAAGACAAACCGACTAGGGTATGTCCATAACACATATTTAAGACAATCAAGCGTTTAGTACATGTGTATACCACATACAGAAGACAAATATTAGACTAGTGAATGTGTTTACCACATAAACAAGACAAACATTAGACTAGTGAATGTGTATACCACAAATATAAGACATACTATTACATGTTTATACTACATGTGCAAGACAGACTAAGACATGTTTATACCACACATACAAGACAACCAGACCAGGACATGTCTATACCACACATACAGGACAACCAGACCAGGACATGTTTATACCACACATACAGGACAACCAGACCAGGACATGTTTATACCACACATACAGGACAACCAGACCAGTACATCTTTATACCACACATACAGGACAACCAGACCAGGACATGTTTATACCACATATTAAGGACAAACACTAGTATTTATTCATAACACATATACAGGATTGAGATAAATAGTAAAATAGCAAGTAATAATTATATGAAAATAGAACAGACCTACAAAAACGATGGGAAGTGTAGACAAATCCTGAAGCAAATCTTTTATAAGGAGATCATCATTAGGATCGTACATATGATATGCATTGATTCCTCGATGAAATCTGCTTGATGAGTTATTTCTGAAACATTCAGTAAGTACACTATACATGATTGATGAATTATTTCGGAAACATTCAGTAAGTATACTATACTTGATTGATGAATTATTTCTAAAACATTCAGTAAGTACACTATACTTGATTGATGAGTTATTTCTGAAACATTGAGTAAGTACACTATACATGATTGATGAATTATTTCTGAAACATTCAGTAAGTACACTATACTTGATTTATGAATTATTTCTGAAACATTCAGTAAGTACACTATACATGATTGATGAGTTATTTCTGAAACATTCATTAAGTACACTATACATGATTGATGAATTATTTCTGAAACATTCAGTAAGTACACTATACATGATTGATGAATTATTTCTGAAACATTCAGTAAGTACACTATACTTGATTTATGAATTATTTCTGAAACATTCAGTAAGTACACTATACATGATTGATGAATTATTTCTGAAACATTCAGTAAGTACACTAGACATGATTGATGAGTTATTTCTGAAACATTCAGTAAGTACACTAGACATGATTGATGAGTTATTTCTGAAACATTCAGTAAGTACACTAGACATGATTGATGAGTTATTTCTGAAACATTGAGTGAGTACACTAGACATGATTGATGAGTTATTTCTGAAACATTCAGTAAGTACACTAGACATGATTGATGAGTTATTTCTGAAACATTCAGTAAGTACACTAGACATGATTGATGAGTTATTTCTGAAACATTCAGTAAGTACACTAGACATGATTGATGAGTTATTTCTGAAACATTGAGTGAGTACACTAGACATGATTGATGTGTTATTTCTGAAACATTCATTAAGTACACTATACATGATTGATGAATTATTTCTGAAACATTCAGTAAGTACACTAGACATGATTGATGAGTTATTTCTGAAACATTCAGTAAGTACACTATACTTGATTTATGAATTATTTCTGAAACATTCAGTAAGTACACTATACATGATTGATGAATTATTTCTGAAACATTCAGTAAGTACACTAGACATGATTGATGAGTTATTTCTGAAACATTCAGTAAGTACACTAGACATGATTGATGAGTTATTTCTGAAACATTCAGTAAGTACACTAGACATGATTGATGAGTTATTTCTGAATCATTCAGTAAGTACACTAGACATGATTGATGAGTTATTTCTGAAACATTCAGTAAGTACACTAGACATGATTGATGAGTTATTTCTGAAACATTGAGTGAGTACACTAGACATGATTGATGAGTTATTTCTGAAACATTCAGTAAGTACACTAGACATGATTGATGAGTTATTTCTGAAACATTCAGTAAGTACACTAGACATGATTGATGAGTTATTTCTGAATCATTCAGTAAGTACACTAGACATGATTGATGAGTTATTTCTGAAACATTCAGTAAGTACACTAGACATGATTGATGAGTTATTTCTGAATCATTCAGTAAGTACACTAGACATGATTGATTAGTTATTTCTGAAACATTCAGTAAGTACACTAGACATGATTGATGAGTTATTTCTGAAACATTCAGTAAGTACACTAGACATGATTGATTAGTTATTTCTGAATCATTCAGTAAGTACACTAGAAATGATTGATGAGCTATTTCTGAAACATTGAGTGAGTACACTAGAAATGATTGATGAGCTATTTCTGAAACATTGAGTGAGTACACTAGACATGATTGATGAGCTATTTCTGAAACATTGAGTGAGTACACTAGAAATGATTGATGAGTTATTTCTGAAACATTGAGTGAGTACACTAGACATGATTGATGAGCTATTTCTGAAACATTCAGTAAGTACACTAGACATGATTGATGAGTTATTTCTGAAACATTCAGTAAGTACACTAGACATGATTGATGAGTTATTTCTGAAACATTCAGTAAGTACACTAGACATGATTGATGAGTTATTTCTGAAACATTCAGTAAGTACACAAGACATGATTGATGAGTTATTTCTGAATCATTCAGTAAGTACACTAGAAATGATTGATGAGTTATTTCTGAAACATTCAGTAAGTACACTATACTTGATTGATTAGTTATTTCTGAAACATTCAGTAAGTACACTAGACATGATTGATGAGTTATTTCTGAAACATTCAGTAAGTACACTAGACATGATTGATGAGTTATTTCTGAAACATTCAGTAAATATACTAGACATGATTGATGAGTTATTTCTGAAACATTCAGTAAATATACTAGACATGATTGATGAGTTATTTCTGAAACATTCAGTAAGTACACTAGACATGATTGATGAGTTATTTCTGAAACATTCAGTAAGTATACTAGATATGATTGATGAGTTATTTCTGAAACATTCAGTAAATATACTAGACATGATTGATGAGTTATTTCTGAAACATTCAGTAAGTACACTAGACATGATTGATGAGTTATTTCTGAAACATTCAGTAAATATACTAGACATGATTGATGAGTTATTTCTGAAACATTCAGTAAGTACACTAGACATGATTGAACTTCCAGGAAGAATAGGTTTTCGTAAACGTCACACTTCAACGATTATCCCGATATGTATGCTTCAATGTGTACACAGTAAAAATAAAAAATGAATCATCGTCACTGCATGTTCTGCCTCGAATTATTACTTTTGTCTTATATCAAATCATTCACATGAATGATGGACAGATGCAGGCCAGCTGACATTTCACCATTTCAGTTTTGTGGCAGTCTGTTGATGGGGGGATGCTAGATGCACTATTACTATAGGCGGATCAGCAGATACGACTGAAGGAGGATGAACAACTTGACCCACGCGTGTATGTTGCACTCCATGCAGGAAGTAATGATCCTGGGATAATGTAGCACAGGAGTGACTAGCCCACACGTGTATGTTACACATCAAACGTGCCATAATGATCCTTGGATACTGCCGCACTGCACTGCCTCTAGGAACAAACAAGCATCCATAAACTCCCACAAACAAAACACAAACAATGCTTTAGCTACCACAAATCTTATACAATCCCGCCTGTCATCTGGGTTGCCCATCTCTGGAGGACCTGTATTTATATCAGAAAGAATTAATAGCTGTCAATAGCTAACTGATCACAGATACAATAATTATTAAATCATCACCATCATTGTTTCTTTGTTGCAATAAGAATAATCAATCACATTGTCCTTTTAAAAAAACAGATTCATTATTATGTCGCTTTCTTACATCAATATTCCACAATATCACAATTCACTATGTTACATAAACATTCAACAAGACTGTCACAATGTTAGGTATACTTTCCGTAATCTGTTTGTCCTTATATTACATAACTAATTCTATAATCAGTATGTGATTATGTTACGTAAATAGTTCATAATACGTCAGACACTTTTTATTGTAAACATTCTATAATCTCACTGTTGCTCTCTTATATAAATATTAAGCAATCTGAATGTCGCTATTTTGAGAAAGCGTTATATAATCTCACTGTTACGATGTTACATAACTACTCAACAATAGACTGGCGCTATGTTACGAAAACATATGATCTTACTATTACTCTGTTACATATATGTTCAACAATATGGCTGTCACTATGTTAAATCACAACCCCCGTGTGTTGCCGGGGCCCGAAAGGGGAGCGAAGAATAGCAACACTGTTTACCTTCCACGCATGTCGTAAAAGGCGACAGAGCAGGTTATGGAATGGAGTTGGCTGTCCCATCCCATATTAGGTCAGTCCCAAAGCCATGCTGAAGTCGAATGTGTCAGGCCGAAAGGCGCAGATATCGCAACAATGCTGTAAACCATGACACAAATCATTCCATTCTCCGGACTGCATCCTGCTAATCTGCAGGAGTTTGAGAACGAACGCAGAAGAAGAAAAGACTATGTTAAATAAACATTTATAATTTCTCTGATACTACTTACTATGTTTGGATGTTCGTTTGGACGTTCAAGTTAGAACTTACATGTAACTTTCAGTGTCATTCACCAACAAACGTCCTTTCTTGACGAGTAAACTCAGTCGTTTCAGAAAGTTGTAATACGATTCATCAGATTTGATCTCAAACACACTGTTGTTATTATTGTATCTGGACTGAAACAATCTCACGAAATCGTCCACCTGGGGAATACTGTGGTTGGCCTTGCTGCCTAATTTGTGTGTTCCAGAAATATACTGTAACTAAAACCGATACGTACAGATTACATCCAAAAACATGGAAACGAATGCGTTCTGCACAGACAATATCTTAATAAATGATATAAGTAATGAAAATATATTTCAAACATTCTGGTAATTATATCGCATAATGAATACAAGAAATATGCATCAAATGGTTCCATATATACGGGATATTAGAAACTACTAAAGTCTTACTTTCACAATAAGTACGTTCCCTGAACTACAACAACAATCTTCTCTACTCCTTCATTCGTGGTATTATCCACGTTCTTAATGACCAGTTATACCAATTTATGTGCACTCATCACAACAATAAATTAATTCTCTTTACTCCATATCTCATGCTGTTGTCTCCCGTTCTAGTCCTACCGCTATAGCTAATTTTCCATTTCCTTGCCTCAATACTCTTGATATACTTCCTTCTCATCAGACCACTAATACCTGGGTGGTTTGCATTCTTCCTGACCTCAGTCTCTCTGACAGTGAAGTTTTGAAGTTTATGTTCTTAGCAAGGGTCTCAACTTCGACCCTCTCCGCCCTGCATAATATCAAAACTCGCTTCTTCAGAATATTCACACCTACTATCGTAGTCTTCGTCGTCATTATCGTTTCTTTGGCAAAGACTCATCTGATGCTAATGATTTGTTCTCTCGATATGAACAGAAGAAATATTCCTAGACTCCTGAGCCCGGTGCATTCCATGTTCTCGATCTTTATATCAAGAACACCATCCGTGACATTCAATCTATTAATTACAACCGTATCAAACGTTCCAACATCACCCCTGACTAATCTTGCGCCTTGGAACAGCTTCGCCGCTGTGATGATATTGTCATCAAAGCAGCTGATACGGGTGGGACCGTTGTTGTGTTTCGCAAGGAACTTTACCTTCAGGAGGGCCACCAACAACTCTCCAACTCGTCTTTCTATCCAAAATGAGTCGCATTGACTCATTCTGAGTTGTATCCAAACATTCTGT